>LUCM01002098.1:920652-974626 GCA_008360955.1 Fasciolopsis buskii | reverse complement strand
CTATTTCTGTTCAACTTCGACTTGGACGAGGTGATGGAAGATGCTTTAGGAGGCCTCCGGGTTGTTGGAATCGGACTGGGAAGTGGAGGGAAGCTATTTGACCCAGATTGCGCAGACGACGTCGTGTGCCTGTTCGAGTCTGCGGACTGTGCATAACGGGCACTAGATAGACTGTCGAGATCGGTTGCTC
Organism: Fasciolopsis buskii; assembly: GCA_008360955.1. Lineage (NCBI taxonomy): Eukaryota > Metazoa > Platyhelminthes > Trematoda > Plagiorchiida > Fasciolidae > Fasciolopsis > Fasciolopsis buskii. The sequence continues at coordinate 974,436 of LUCM01002098.1, read as the reverse complement.
TGAAGGGTATGGCTGTGAGCTGCGAACAGTGGCGATCGTGTTGTCATTTTGCATTGAATCAGGATGATTGAAAGAGTGTTTGTGCAGTTAGACTGTTCCGTGTGTTGGCTGCAGCGGCAACTTATCAATTCCCACATGTGTAGGTTCACTCCCTGTCCCCGTTGGATATTCGCTTTTTATATAAACGTGTAACTCTGGTGAAAGGCAGTGGTCAGTGAGGCTTGCCTTGCTGTTTAACGCTGAACGGTGATGATGATGGTGACACATGTCCTGGCCTTTTACTTGGTAACCGACCGCAAGTTGCCATCTCTGCAATCAGTTCACTGAATTTCAGTTCTTGTTTGTATTCAAAGCCCTCTCCCGCGTTGTTAGATTGATTTTAATGTATTATCTTTTGCAAAAATCAGTATTTATGGTTGCGAATCATTGCTAGGTAAACTTATGAGCAAAATCCAGGTTTAACTTACCTGTCTTTGATTTGTGCTGTCTGTATATTTGGTTATCGTTCACGCTGATTCGTTTGAAAAGCTGAAAATGCGATGAAGTTCATACTATTTTGATATGCGTGCATTGTTTCACGGGCGATTACAAAGGAATTAAAAGGGTACCTGGAAAAGTCTGTATGAAGAACCTAGGGTGAAACCCTCCTCGGTAGCCATGGCAAGTAGGACTGGCAGCTCGTATGTGTTATCGGTAGCTGCTCGGCGAGGTCTGAAGCTAATGTTAAAAGTACATGGAAGAATGCTGATACACGAACATATCGGCTCTATACAGATTTCAGTAAATACAGTAAAAACTAGTGTTTTTAAAGGTTATTATTATTATTGACCTGCGACAATGAAGGAAGCCTCGTGTTGACATAAATCTTTATTCGTCCGGTTGGTCACATTTAATGGGTACAATCACACTGAAAATTTTGTTGTCCTAAAAATTCCAGGCAGCCCCTGCCATGTATAGTTCAGTTTTGTTGATAAAATCACATGTTCTAAACAAGATAACACTGGTGAATGATTTTGTGGCAAAACGATATTTCTTTGTCCTGTTACAGGTTAAAAATATTTCATTACGACTGGGTATACAGTGTCACGTAAGAAATAGGTGGAGGCGGATTGCGTAGTAGAGCAGAGTAGCCTTTTAGCCAAGCTATTCAGTCACGAGGATTTTGCCAAACGAAAATTAGGATCCGCATTGATCAGATCTTCATTTGATGAGCATCGATTGTTCAGTGTGAATGTAGTTCTGCATCAAAGATTGTCGGTAAAATGTTGCAGGCTAGCTACTGGTTTTTGAAAGATCTTTGTGTTAGAGCAACGAAGTTGTAAGTTTATGACCACGACAGCTAAGTGTACCACCAGTAATAGGCAAAATCTATGATGATAATAATTGGAACAGCGGACTACTTCATCCTCAAATAGGCAAAGCTCAACACCAATCCGGATGAATTCAAACAACCAAGAATGTTACCACAAGGCGGTACTTCTAGAACTGCATATTTGAGGTTGATTAAGAGTTGAAAACATGCAAGCGTCCTAAATGTTACAGCTCAACCGCCACTCACAAATTCTTGCATTCCATCAAACTTCTAGTTTTATCTCACGAGTCCGCTGGAATCCCGTAAATCCTAGTGTCGGAGCCCCAAAACAGCGTGGTTTTTTGAAGTTCTGTTTGTGTTTCAGTTCCTAAAACACCTATGTGGAGACATGATGTAATCAAGATGTCTACTCTCGAGCTTCGTAGGCCCGATGTTCACTGGGATCTAGCTAGAGACCAAACCATCAAGATCGTCCCATTGTCTAACGATAAATTTTGAACTTACATTCTTAGGCTGGTCTTCTACAGATTGTGTACTCTCATTGTCTGAACTTCCTGTATCTGACTCTGTTAGAGGTGCCAGATAATCACCTTCGTCCAAGCAACCGTCTCCAATGGATCCGTACACGGTTTGGATTTTGTCCAATCTGACACGGGAACTACCCGAATCAGCAGTTAACGTGAGATCAATCGAGCTACCTAATCGGCGAATTGTGGAATTGGAACTTCGGGATGACCTCCGTTTGCCTAGAAAAGCCATCGGTGATTGCAATAAGACGGGTGCGACTGTTGAGTAATGTTTCAGTAGAAGAGGTTCAAGTCGATAGGCCTGTCAGGGGGCGAAAAGGTTGATAATCATGAGGTCCACGTTATCGGAAGAGCAAGCAAACACGATAAAAGCGAACGGTTTGTATAGCGTGCATTGTTTGATATACGCTCAATAATTTTGTACTCTATTGTTGGCTGTAAATAAACCACCAGAAATGTGCCAGTATATGAGTGCAGCAAATTAAATCCGGCGCACAGTAAAGCGCTTCAAATACAAAACCTAGCAAAGAAACTTGACTGAACGGCAGGCACTTCATATATTTCCACCCTTATGACGAAAACCGTGGTTTAACAAGACGAAAGGTGCTAAGTTTCAGTTACTCGACAAAGAAACGTACCAACTAACTGCTACTTTTCGTTTATCCGAGTGAACTCGGAGAATTTGTTACAGTAACCTGAAGGTAACCGTGGTTCACATACATCCATGGCAAACCGTTTTTTTCCTATTTTTTATTCCAATGGGAAACTCCAGTTGGATGTTAAGGAATCGAACACGGAAAACTAATTTGCTGCCAAAAGCCGAGACCAAACGTTTCCAGGTGATGAGACCTTTTAAAAGATTGTCAGAAAAAGGGTTCCATTCAAATCAAAAATAACACCAAGCATTCCAAGCATGCTACTTAAGCATTGAAAAACTTCCAGTAACAACATAGTCCGCCACATGCATCCACAACTGTACACCCGTTTTCTTGTAAAGTTATTTAAATAATCCCACTTCCAAACGTTTCACTAGGACTTATGCTTTTTCGTAGTTTTATTTACTCAATTTCAGCTAATTTTCTCCACATTACACTCGGTGACATTGCCGTTATCATCATGACTGGTGTTCTCCATTCGCCTCGATCGCATGGTGCTTTGCTTATCTTCGGCAATAGCATCTGAATCACGCGAACATTCGGAAGGTGATGTAAATATTGAGCACTCGTTAAATGATATGACAATAACGAAATTGAACGAATGAATTCAGGGGATTTTGATATGCGTGTGAAAGCAACAATCCGTATAGTCCCTTGGGATGCTATGAGACGTTGTAGTAAGGAACTAAAACCATGAGAAAATAAAACTGATATGGTTTTCAATAATGCAATACCCGTTCATCAACTTAATAAACTTTTGATGTCAATTCCTAAAAACGATGCGAATACGCTCAGAAGTTCAACGTCAGATAGGGGCTCCTGAAATGTACCACTGAAATCTACACTCAAGTGTCGGTCATCAGGGTTAAGCATAGTACTGTTTTCACAGGATCTGCCAACGCACTGACAAAAGAATATCGGTAGAGAAAATGTCCCAGGTTTTTTCTCAACAGCCGCCTATCGTAATCCAATTTTTTAATACCGTCGATTTCTTTCACCTGGAACCAACTCTATTTGGTTATCACAGATGGATGATAGGGGCTGCATTGTTCTATCGGGACTCGAGGAAATATACACCATATTAATAGCGAGCCCTAGATACTGAGATCGAGCACTGCCTTTGAACAACGCAATAAGATCTGTCAGTCGTGCTACCCAAGAAAGCTGCTCAAACGTCACTACCCTTCTTATATATGCTCACAATGTAAACTCGACCATCATCCCTTTAACTAACACACTTGGTTTCAGCATGATTCTTTTACAATACACGAAATAATCCTGAACACCACTTGAATGATTCATAAGCAAGAAGCTCTGGTGACACGGGTCTTGGAATACAAGTGCTCTTTGGGAGGTGATCTTGGATCGCATTTTGGATATATTTACCAGAACCAGAGCGTTTTCGGCGGAAGCAACAATAAGCTGACGCTTTGGTTGCCACGAGAAACCTTCATGAAGACAGTTTTCAATCGGTAATCTTTCTATTTTACATACATGTCTACTTATGAATTCACAATCTCATGTGAATGGCCGCTCGGGTGTACTGCAAAATAAGATGTCTTCTAAGATAACAGAACTATACGTGGAGAGCCCACGATATTCAAAACCGTTATTAAGAAAGAAGTCAACATTTTTGGAAAAACCTTTTGATCGATTTCGGCTGCGCGCCAAAGCTGCTGTTTGAACCAAAAAATCAGCCAGCGTTCTTGCCCTTATGGATGGCATAAAGTTGGTTGTGATAAGATCGCTATTTCAGCGAGATGTTGTGCATCACTTTACAAATCGGATATGGTTTTGTCAGTGGGAACGCAGAATAGACTATCATCATCATTCATCGTTAAACGGCAGGACAAACCCCACCAACCGCTGTCTTTCACACCGTGTAATACAATGCTGTAGGAGGATTAACTGTGTAAGTGGTCAGGAAATGGACCTTTAGGAGCGATAAAAAAGAACGTCTCAGTAGCCAAAACGCAGAATATCCTCTAAATGTTCAGAAATCATTTTCCAACTATTCTGATTCGACAGAATATAGCAACACCAAATTCACTGCCCGCCTCTTGCCGACATGTCCTTCAGTGTCTCCAGTGAGCTGATTGACGAGCCTTTTATTATTTTCAGCAATTGCCGGAAAGAAAGCGATACAGCGCAGGAGCAAATCAATTTCAGACCCGGATGGTCTGCACCAGCTGGTCGTTCCTGAGCTGATATATTGATTCCGCTAATCTCTTGGTTCTTCAATAGTTTCACTATCTAGCGGTCTTTTGTTTAAGAGAAAAGGGAAACTGGATGATAAACATTTTGTTTATGGATGCCGTGAGCTCCGTCGCAGCACAAGGGCATTCCGTTTGGCGTGACCTTCATTGAGGTCTAGTGCCTACCCTTACATGCTCAAGCAAACACTAATAGGAACTTGAGGATTTAGTCAGTTATATCCTCGGGCACGACATTCATCTAATTTCAAAGAGACGAATAGTTCCAAAAATGCTTGGTAAATTCGATAGGGTTGTGCAAGTCTAAGTTGGCAAATTTTTGGTCGTGCTTGCGGATCTCAATCTGCTGGCCGGTATCAGTTCAACTTTCATTAAACAAAACGTCGCCGGCTGACTTTGTACCCAGACAATGGTAGGACAGGGCATCAAATCGACCACATCTTGGTGCATTCTTGCCTTGAATCATCTGTCAAAGGCTGTCCGGAATACGGCGGCAGCGGCGCGTTCACGCTCCAATAAGATATAAATTTCTTGTGCGTCGCAGAGAGAATGCTTCCAAATAAACAAAGGCGGTTCCATCCAGGAGATGAAGAGAGCAAAGTAGATGAGCAGCAGGTGACGCAGAAGTATCTATCGCCAAAGCAGTAAGGTGAAGCAAAACACTGAAGGTGGAATCTCTGCAGAAGCAATTCATAATTGCACTAAGGTTAGGAGTTCCAAAACTTTTTAGTGGACCAATAAACATAACCTTCCTTGAAAGGCTACGCTCACGGCCAATAATGGCAGGAAAAGATGCCGTCCGAAACCGCAGACATTATGAAGGCCGTAGTTGCTGTCTGAAACTTCGTGTTTCGATATCCAAAAGTCGCCAGCACAAACTCTATCCACTTCATTCAGTCGTCTCACTCCTACTTCAATCTCGTTCCACATGCTTAAACAAGAATAACCAATTCAATTCTGACCAGTCAGTACGATTCAGGCTCAGTAACCCTATACAAACAGGTTGATCTGGGTCGAAACATGATGGCTGATCGCCTCTTGTCCCCTGCGTCTGTTGTTCTCTCTGACCCTTAATTCAAGTGTCGCCCCTGCTCACGAAAACTATACAACTTTAATCCTTAGTCTTGAAGTGGGACAGAGGACGGTGATTCCAAATTTGCTGTCATGTTTAAAGTTGATCAGTCCTGGCCATTGATTTTAAGCCTGGGCTAACTTCTGGCCACCTTAACTTTTTGGAAATATTGTCCTACGCATTCGATCCTATCCCGAAAAAGAAAGTATGTAATCTCCTAGCATGCCACACGAATATAGCGGCCACTGGAGTGTGAAAATTTTAAAATATGGGTCAAATACTTCAGCCAGTTGACAAATCGCCCTTTATTTTAGTCCTTCTGTGCGACATCAAATGACATAAAGCAACTTGAAACTGATCTTGAGCCGTCCTGACTACTCTTCGCTGTCGATACGATAAAAATTTGCTGTCAGCTGTGAAGGACAGCAGCTCATCCGAGATCCGCAAGTCCTGTTTTAGATTCTGTTGGATCCAGTAAATGCGCCATTGTCATATCCAGAACACTGGAATTTTTCTTGAGACAGGTGAACCTTAACCTACTACGCACACCATCTATGAGGACTACGGGTATGTCAGCTTCATCGACAGTGGCTGCTTTTTGGACCATTCTGCTAAAACATTTTTCGCTGTTTGGGACAGGCGAAGCCCTTCTGTTCAGTGCGGTTTCCGTTAAGGAAGAGACCACGTCAGCCAGATCTTCATGCTACGACGAATACTAGGAAACCCCTGCAAACTCCAGAAGCTCGCCACAGAGTGCTTCGTTGATTCTGTTGGGAGACAGTTACTCAAGTGCAAACTGGGAAATGATGAAATGTCTGAAAAGTGTATTAGATTACTAAGATTGAAATAAACGACTAAACAAGTGCACTTTCGGTTTCGAGAAGAAAATTCTCTAGAGTTCCCACGCGAATTTGGCAACCGTTTGGATTACCCTTTACCAACACTCCTATTGAGCTAAGATGCAACGCGTCGTTTCCTTGGTAACTTTCGAGGAATACAGTTCGGCCTCAGACCTCGAACTTCCTGAGGATATTATCATGCCGGAACTTTGCAACCGGTTCTCCATCATATTGTATCTGAAGCCAAGGCTATTGGTCTGAAGATAACAACCTCAAAAACGAAATTCTTCATAAACATGCAAAAACAGCCAAACGACCAGGCCAAAGACGAGGTTAAACTGTGCGCCATTGGCATGTGGCCTAGCAAATCACTGGCATATGCGTGCGACGTCCAACAAGATCACTGACGGCCTGCTCTATGGTGTAAAGGCTGGGCATTTGCCTCACAATCGCTTGTTGCGAGTCAGCGTCCCAGGTGGAGCGCAGTGGATGTGCTCTGCTGATGATTCCTACCAGGGAAGAAACAGCTGTACAGTGCTTTCATGAATTTCTCGTGGTCAGTTGAGCGTTCATACCATGTGACGAATTGTCTCACAAAGCCTAAGTGTTTACTTCACTTGGGTTGTTTCAATGTCCGCACGCTCTACCAGATAGGGAAACAAGCTGTCTTAGCTGGAACTATTGAAATCTTCAAAATAGATGAATGCTACCTCTCCGGAACACACATTCAACATTCCACTTCCATAATCCCCTTTGTAGCTGAAGTAACGCTTTTTCTTGCTTCACTCTTCGCTTGTCAGTTGATCTGATTATGAGCCCTCGTAGTCAGGCTGGTGTGGGGAGCTCTCTGAGTAAGATAACCGAACTTTCTCCGATAGTTTGGATCCTAGTAGACATTCGTCTGTGCGTACTTCCAGTGGGCCGATCTGTAAGTGTAGCAGTCGATTGAAATGTTGATGCTTGTTCACGCTATTTGTGTGCATGCCCAGTGAGTGCAGCTCTTTTGAGGCTAAAAGCGCGTTCCCCTAGGACGTATCGGTACCGCCAGGTAATATGCATCCAACGGAAATTGTAGTTGTTGTTAGTCATTTTAACGTCTAACCTGGCTAGTTATCGGAGACAGAAGGGCATATTGGAGGCTTATTTGCTATCCTGGATGAGAATACTGACAACGTTGATAGTCTCATCAAAGTTTGCTCCCATTACAGATTGTTTCTAGGGAATCCAAACTCTTGACGTAAAAAGCAAAATAGGATTTGTTTTTACAGAACTGGACTCAGACAAAACACGCTGCTATCGGTCATCGGTGGTATGGATCCATCAAATGCAGTCGATCATGCTGGTCTACATTTGTGGACTCAGCTCATGTCATGTACCAGTTCACGGTCACATCAACATGGCAACCATCCGTTCCACAGAGCTGCTTCTAGTAGATAAATGCCAACTTTCATCGCGGTCATCGTCACAAAGGGTCCAGTCAAACACAGGGCAGACTGAAGTAATGACAAGTGACACACAAAACTTCAGGCCGCTTCAACCTCAGAAATGGTGGATATCCTCGACTACGCTTGTTATACTGGATGCTCGCAGATCCATCCTGCCGGAAGCTGCACAATGAGACACGTAAACCCTCAAGACCTCTGTTGTACAACAGCCTAAGAAATGATTCCAAATAGTTATGGATAGGGGCGTGTAGGGAAATAGGAGAGGATGTAGTTATTAGTGATAGTCTCAAGCTTTAACAATCGATTCGAAGTGCAGGCCTTTCTTGAGCACCGTGAGCATTTGTGTTCTACAGGGTTCTCCAGATTTACTCTTTCGCTTTAATTTTGTCACTGAGACGATTGTGAAGATCGTTCTATCCTCCTACGAGGAAATTGATGCTGATGTTTCTTTAGACAGATAACCATCTGACTAAAAATACGCAGACAATGGTTTGCTGGTTACTGTACATTCAAGTAAGCTGCAGGTTTTCCGCGACAGTGTATGTGTTTGGGATGCATTTTGCACCTCAGAAGTGTAGAATTTCGTTGTAGGACTGGAGTGGCTCAGAGCCAAATCTTGCTTTTGCAAAGGAACAAATGAGTGACGTAAATAGATTTAGCTACTTTGGTCGTTGATTTGGTTTAGGTGTATATAGTGCCGGTTCTGAGAAACTCTTTATCACAGCATATGAAGCTTAACGAATTCCGTTGGTTCGGTTATGTGTTACGTATGGCGAATCCTCATCTATCGTGCCATACTTTGTTTTTCGTTCCTTCTACGAAATGGGAGAAGATATGCGATTTCAGCAAATAACGTGTCAGCGTGGGATGAGAAAATCTGCAGCGAGCTTACGTAAAGTAGATGTCTAGCATCTTCGTTGTTGGGGTCCAAACGATCCGTCAACTAGGTGACTGGAGACATTGAGGAATATGGCAGTCAACCGTGAACAGTGGTGGATCCGAATGATTGGAAGAATAAGTGTCTCTTCAGTCGAAGTGTATTCCGTATGTTGGCTGCACGGTATTCCTCTCTTCTCTCGCTTTGTGTAGGTGCACTCATTATCCCCCTTGCATATTGATTCTTTCCATAGCAGTGCGTAGCTCTTGAAGAAAGTCAGCAGTCAGTGGGTGTGACCTGCTGTTTAACGTTGAGCGATGATGATGATGACGATAATGATGATGTTGATTAGGGGCAACCTACAATGATAAAATTGAATTGCATTAATTTCACTGCCTGTAACCTGTTCTGAAGAATCTTCACCGATCATTGGAGCGCTCATTTATCAGATTTTAAAGAATAAAGAGTATGAGTCGAAGTGCGTTGTTGCTTTTTGGACAAATTCCTTTTCCTCCCTCTTAATCTATCTACGTAATGGGCTTCATTCATTCTCACAAAGCATCCCAGATGGGCTATCGTCTATAGATTAAGTGATTAATCTTACTTGGTGACCGCCATACTTGCTTTCGTCTGCCCCTAGTTTGCGGCTGCATCAACAAAAAAATCACCAACCCTGCACGACTGCTTTTAGGAAGTAATCGCTAGCTTCAATTCTGTTCAGAGCTTATAACGCAGTTTTGACTCACTAAAATGCCCAAGATCCGAGTGCACATTAGAAAATTTAAAGCGGCCGTTTGTAGTGGCACACGCCGTATGGTACTCCAGGTTATGCGAACCTCAGAAATCACGCGTTTCTTTGACATCAGTTGCCGTTAGATGTTCGCAACTCCGTACTCTAGGTATCATGTACAATGAGATATATAACGCCCTGAATCGTCGGCTGACAAGAAGCCGGATAAATGATTGCAAACAGTGGTGGATGGGAAAATGTGGAGAAACGGAAAAACTGTGGCTATTAGCAATAGATGCAGCCTTTACTGATTGACTAGGAGTGCGTGTCCGCGGAAACCAAGCATAGTGGATGTTGGATTAAAATTGAGGGGGGACATTCTAACTGGCCTACTGTGTCGTTTGGCCTCCTACCTAGGGCTGCAAGTGGAAAAATGCAGGTAAACTCAATCCCATCATTAGAAATATAGGCTACGGGAAAGATAGGTTTTCTGAAAAAAACAAGACAACTGCACCCTGTTGGTTGTTGCCCGCTTCGTCCATGGATGGGGAGTTTTATTATTGGAGCTGACGAAACTCCTGAGACCGAGGTGCTAAAGGGAGCAAGCACTTAGAGACCGACGTGAGTCATAGATTGCACCAATTTCTATGGGAGGTCCTCCTTCTAGTGCGTATTATACTCCGCCAGTTGTCCAGCTTTCGCGAAGAACGTACTTATAAGACTCAATCCAGTTTACGACTGGTTTATGCTCCTATAGACAAGTGATAAACTATAAGGACGACCTCTGAGGTCAGATTGGATTACCAGTTTGGAGTACACAAGAGTGCCCAATGTGATGGCTGGAGACCTTGGACGATAGGGCTAAATGCCTCATTCAGCTGCGTCTATACATTTGGCATTTTCTGATTCTCTATACTTCGTTTAATTTATGAACATAACATTGCCTCCACTGTTATTGGGTGCTCTGGGATAGCAGCCAAAACCAAAGCAAGATAGTGGGGGATTTAATGATTTTGCAAAATAAGTGAACTTGGAGTGACATAATTACTTATAAGAGACATCCAAGTTCAATGGTCAAGAAATATGCGATTATGAAAAGTTGAACCTACTATCGGATCGTAGCAATGGTAAATATTGTACAGTCGGCGACAAGATGAGTACGGAATTAATACATCCGGGTCACGCTCATTCAAATCGAGTACTTCACTATCCGGCTGAGCACTGGATATGTAGTGGTTACTCGCACCACGGCGACGACCGTGACGACGTGTCGATTGTGGCGTGCTTTGTGGACAAGCAGATTTCGGTGACTCGAGCGGTTGGTAGGTTGAGGGTATTGCGTTCAACGATATGAACAGTCCCAGAGGTGATCCGATCAGAAAAAGGTGTGAAAGCTGCGTAGTCGCATATCGATGGGGAGAGGAAGATGTACTAATGAGATCCGGATCAGAAATCCATAGCAAGATGTACGTATACACCAAATAAGATGTTAGTGCAATTAGATGTTAGAAACTGTTTAGTGTCTACCGTAAATCACCAAGATAAGCATTAGAGATTACACCAAGCAGGAAGAAGATTCTCCGTGGTATTTATCAAAGTACGACCACAATTTTTTTGAGATATTAAATAAGGCAGTTAATATTCTGTTGTAAGTGACAATTTCCACCACAAATTAAAAACACTGAGAAATGGGTAGCTATCCCCGTGTGGTTGACGAAATGCGAGTGATCACAAGTTTCATTAGAACCATGAAGATATTTAAAACAACTCGATAACCGGTCATACCAATGGCCACTTGAATACCTGGAATAATGGATGAGAACAAAAACGTTTTCCTTGGTATCTATGACTTTGCTGCTGTTGTTGGCCACCACAGAATGGTCAGAAGTACGAGCGTCAGTGTTCGTAACAATAACTGGGGTAGAGCAAGTTGGGAACATTAACACTTTATGGACGGGGATCTTCATTCGAGTAGCTGCATTAGATTCTGATCTGCCTTGAGGGATGCACGCTTGGCACAAAAATAAATACTTTTCATGAAACCATCCTAAGTGCACATAGATCACCTGAAGTCTATCAAATTTCACGGTTCTTATTTTGTCAATAGATATGGAACTAAGCAAACGTAAATAAGTTAACAAAAAGTATTTATCCATATTTATTAACCTCAGGCACATTCTCAATTGCACATGAAGTCTTTCCCGGTGTGGATTATTTCACATGGGATATTTGGTCCTGTCAGATACTAGACCAGGAGGTTGCAAAACTAACTTTAAATGCAACACTACATCATTCTTGATGCCAGACAACTGATGAATCATCACCATGATTACGAAACTCTAAAATTCCTTCATAATGGGGCGTACGTGTGCTCGAAGAATAAGAATAGTGCAAGGCCTCGGCACCCGTGTCAACAGAATTCACTTTTAACTGTTAGAAGAAGCGAATCCATCCAACCTGACCAGTCGTGATCCTGTCACGTAATTCTACGACCCACTGTTTGACAACATCTGCGTTATGTAAAAAAACAATTACTCACAATCTAACCGCACTTTTGGTTTTCATTGGTTCTTCATTTCAATCATTTGTCGTATTTTTATTTTCGATGAAGAGAACCATGAGATAGCACAATTGCCATTCTGTCTCTACTCAACCTCTGCTGTCAACCTATCTGAAGCATTTCGAGGCCTGATTTGAGTATCTGCACGCTCACGAAGTGCATCGTATGATCTTGTCAGTGATCCTCAAATCGAGTTCACCCTAGATGGTCCAAGTCAGTAGTGAATTGAATCAACATCAAAGTAGCTAGTAGATAGTACCCGAAAAGAACTACCGCTTTTCAGAAAACTACACATAGTTGGGAGTGGTTGGTCCAACTAATCTGGAGAAAAAACGTGCTAGCACGCAAGTAATTGAGCTGAAAGTTTTTTATTGAAACTATACGTTATGTGAAGTCCTATACCCTGAGTTGCCTTGAGTTGCAAGATTCCGAATCAGATCACGACTAAATTTGTTACATTGATGACAAAATACCCTAATTCGCCAGTCACAATCATCCTTTCATTTTTTATATTGGAAGCACTCAATCACAAATAGTATACCCACCAGAGATTAATAATCGTAAAAGCGTTTCGGTTAAGAGATTAATCGTGTACAATGCTGATTATTCGACCGACGAGTTCTGAGGTCAACGCCATGAATACAAAGAAACTACCAACAGTCATTTATCGACTAAACCAGAATAGTGAATGAAGCAATGTAATCCCTAGTGAAGAGGTTTCAGTTCGGATGGCTCTGATGGCCGCATGCACACCTCAGAATTATTCGTCATGCAGTACCAATGCTCAATTCGACAACAATAAGCTGGAAACAAAATACGGCTGTTTCATTATGCTTACTGTTCATTAACAGTAAAATGGGACTGGGAGGAGCCACCTATTATATGCGCTAGACTACTCTAATTGGCTTTACCGCATGACATAGCAGATATCCGTTAACGGTTTTACGGGACCAGACACCGCTGGCCCGCAATAATTGACTCTCACGAACGATAATCCTTCCGTAGGCAGCTTAAGTACGACTAAAGCTTTGGATATGAATGCAGGGCTTGGCTATTCAAGCAACACAAATATTTGGAAATCAGAAATCACACGAATCATGTAGTGAAGTTCAATAAACCATCGAGAACAGATCAGGATAGCCTACCGGCTCAACTCAAAATCGTACATCACGAGTTCACGTCATGGTTCGGGTGAGATGAATATGTGCTGCTGATAATTTCTAACACAGATGAAGCATCTTCATTTTTCTACCACGCTTTCGTAACGGTGAACCGAGTGTTAATCTAATATTTTAGTACTCGCGCACGAAGCTCAGGACGGAATTTTGATCATCGAGTTAGTGATTACGACTCTGTGATGGTCGCAGCGGCGGCTTCCCCATACGGAAAAAACGAAGTAGAGTTTTGCAATTAGACAAACACTAGATTAATAATTTCCTACTTCAGATGATTAAAAGATGGTAACGCCCATGCCTTCCAACTGAAAAACCGGAGCTCGAATCCTACGCGAGATTGGTATGCGTAATCGAGGAGTCCTAGTGAACGAAAAACTTTGACTCTGGTGGTTCCCGACTGACCGTTTGAAGGGCAGTCAGTCGAGTACAGATTTAAACCTATTGTGGACTGACTGAGATTGCTATAACGTATTTCAAGATCAACGTACAAATAGGCGTAGAAACTACTTGTTTCGTTATCCGAGAAGTCGAAGACAGACGAAGTTCATCCATAACCTTCCACGCACTACCCATTAATCTGTGTGCTGTACTATTGCAACTCATTTTGTCACTAGTGCTTATAATTTTCCAATAAGCTGCATAAAATTCACATTAACGGCCTTGATTTTCAGCATTGTCGCATTGATACTAAACAAAATCAATCCTCCTTGTGAAAACCGTTAGCATATAAATAGGATTCTTGTGCTTTTGGCGAAATGGCACATAACTCAATTAGATAGTTCCAGCTCGAAATCTAACTTGGCAGTTTGAAAGTGTCCCGATTAGGAAGATCTGCAGATTTGAAAATGGTGAGTGAAAACTCACTCACCGTCATATAAATGTTGCAATGAACCGCGATCAATCGCATAGGTCGTTTAATTTTGCTGTCCGTATTCACTTGTAATTATGGGTAGACGAGAGCGTGGGATTAGTATATAATACATTTCTGAAAACTGCTGGAAATTTTTAATCGAACTATGTTCTGCGGTTACCACTGTCACTAAATTGGTTTTGCCATGAGAAAGGAAGTATTTCGATCAATGCTAATGGGTGAAGATAGCCACTGGGATTCGTGCGGTTTTCTTCAAGGACGCTAGCCGGATCGGTTTTATCAGCTTTCCGGAACGGAAATCAGGTGAAGGTTAACGTAGCACGAGAAAGCACACGAACCGGCCACGGATTGTTTAAGTTAGGCCATGGTGTTAGTTACCTGGTATATTTATTAATTCTCCGATTTTTTCCAATAATCTTCGAATAAGTCTTACAATCGATGAATACACGGGAACAAGCATAGCCTGAATAAGTTGGAATTACTTACCCCCGCTGACGACATCAAACTCTGGTTTGCGAAAACTGTCCTGTCTTACTGAATCAGTTCTTGGCCCCCAAGAAAATCTTCGGTTGGTCGTCCAGCAGACCAATCCTGCGGATTATCTGAAGTGTCTAATTCAGTGATCAATGTTCTCGATCAACCGAGTTTCTGACCTATGACTTGTATAGTCTTTATACATCTACTATTTGTGCGTAACTCCATCACTCGTAGTTTGGTGAGCTGCGAAGGGAAGCAGATATCTTTCACAAGATTCTGACAATGAGCCAGGCGTTTAGATCGAACAAAGCAAACTGGGTGAATTCCAGCTATTTCTGCCGGGAATGCTGACTCTGTCGAGTAGCAAATTTGTGCGGGATCTTCCAAAACATTTGAAGAATGATTCCAGTTTGAAGTTCTACAATTATTATTAAACTGCACCGATCGCCTAGATGCTTTTTCGAGTTACACGCAACTATAATTTGCAGGATGGAACTCTGCAAGCAATTTGCTCATGTTTCATCTTGGAGCACCGTAAAAAACTGAGGAGATTATAGTTTACAATAAAACTTCTTGTTAATTAATTTTTGGGTACAAATACAAACAGGAGAAAAACATCGTTTACACACAAAAACGAAGCCTATACCACGGCAAATGTGTGTGAGCAAAGCAAGAAAACAAAATGGCCGAATTCGATGAAAAAATGACGACCCAACGCACCTAGACGAGATTCACCCGGGGTAAGGATTAGAAACAAAACAACAGCACAGCTGTTACAGTCGAACCGATGCATTTCATTGCTTCGCAGGTGGTGAATCAAATACCTGGGGCAGTGGCTTCCAGGATGCAGGTCGTTGAATATTTGAAAGAAATGTGTTCTACAAAAGAAAACAATACCATTGCATGTGAATAACATTCGAACGTACAGAAAAGTGCTCTAGGGGAGCTTTGAATCAATAAACGGCCTGAGATTCCCATTCGTCAGTGGCACAACGAAAGCTTCAATTCCATCTCACCGTTCCTGTTCCATGCATATGACTACGTGCGTCACAGGCTAAAAAACACTGTCATCCTGTCAAATCATTATGCTCCGTGGACGGTACTGCTTACGGGAACGGTAAGGTGATTGGGAGTTAACCAAAGCAAAAATCGGCTTGAACAAAAGTAACAGAGACCACAAAAATTGGTTCACGAAACTGAAACTATCTCAATTTCGGCTTTGAAAACTATGTGATATGTGCGCTATTTTTGGACCTTTTTTCATCCGCTAAGCAATCTACGAAAACATCATTTACTAATAAAACGAGCTTCAGGTTCCCAGTGGGGGACCAGGTTTATCAACGCCGAGATGATTTGACTGTTTTGTTGGAAAACGGTGAATGAGAAAATTCGTGTCTATTTCGATGTTTGGTGCCTTGTGTGATATCTGAAATCCGTTGTAGTCAACTGAAACACGTGTTTGTCAACAGCTTTACTGTGGTCTATTGAAAATATGTCTCGAAACGGACCAGAAGGTTGAGTCGGAACTTTATCATATTACACGTTGATTTTCACACTATAATTGATAATCCGAAACCTCCCATGAATGGATTGAGTCGGTGCCAAAAAAATGTCCTATGACAAACTGTAAAATTATAACCACACCATGTTTGATATAATTTGCCAGTAGTTTCTTGGCGATTAAATGCGGACAATATGGAGCAAACCTACAGCACAGTTTATTGCGGATACAAACTCTCGAGATTCTTACTCGTTGTAGCTCTTTTCCAAAAAGTGCCGGACTGCAACACACTGTGGCAAAATGTTGTTACACCGTGAATGCACTCACGCCCAAATGTGATACGGATTTTAAACTCACGGGAAAAGAGTAAGGCGTCTCGTCACACTACAACCACCAAATGACGGAACAAAAGATAGTCGGGTGTTAAAATTTAGAGAAAAAAAAAACAAAATGATAAACGATTTTAGACACATTGGAAGCCAAAATTCGTACATCAAACACAACAAACGGATCGGTCAATAAAAAGTGACTTATAAGTAAATAATGAAAACTGAGAATAAAAGGGAGTTATCACACAGATGTTCATGTTAAGTCACCGGTAGTGCTCAAACGCTCATTTCATTTCATCAAGGAAGCAAATCGATCTGAAGCTGCTATAGATGCCCAGCGTATGAACATAGTGGAAGAGATGCATGTGACCAATGGACCTCATCAGAAATCATTTGATTAGAGATAGATGATGTAATGGTTGGAGGAGCTTGTTAAATCAGCTGTCCGAAAACTCTACAGGGAGCGACTAGCGGTGAACGAATAGAGTCTCATCTGCAAGCATGGGAACCACCAAAAGGACCTTAATGGATAACAAGGAGGCTTAAATAATAAGCTGAAGTTGAAACTCACGCTAAGATCTGATGAACACAAAGAAACTGAAGCCCAAAGCCACTTGACCTCGAGATAAGCAAAGATAATAAAGATTGTATCACCGGAAAGAGGAACGGCCGAACTTAATATCCGCCTTGGAAACGCACTAAATAAAGAATTGTTTGTAGTTTGATTATTTGAATCCTCCGATAGCGTTAATGAACACTATTCGCAAGCCCTGATTCCTCGGTACAAAAATCCTGCAATCTGTGATAACGTAAAACTAACTAGTTTAGGTTTCTTTCGCTCAGGTTTTGTAATCAGTTATATGACAACTGATTTTTATTTATCATGAGAACGGCCGGCAGGGATTTAAATCTGATCTCCTAGTTTGACTGTTTTATTTATTCGACCACCACCACGAAGTATGAAGTACACAGGACTTAAGAGTACTTTTTTCAGATGGGATATTTCGTCTTTATCCTCTCTCGCTGCCGGCGTCTAATCATTTGGAAGAAGTTAGACCTGTTGGCAATGTTTTCCCTTGTTCGAAAACAGTACCGTTACGGTATAGCAGAAAAACCGCAAAGCACATTTGATATGAAAAGGGACCAAAATCTCATTCGGGTCATTAGGGGCTTGCATGGATGATGAGTACATCGAAAAATCATACGATGAGTTACCGAAAGTTTTTCACCGGTTAGGAAAGGACAATACTCAGATTTAGGACACAAGGTCCGGACGAATGGGTTTTTGTTGTAAGTAGTGTGTGTTGTTTATGAATAGAAGGAAAAATCCCCTCGGGGAAATACAAGTTTGCATGGATTGGAAAATGGAAGAGGGAGGATGACGTCTACTCATATTCTGTCCCGTAAATCTTCAAATGGTCCCAATTCTCGGCCGCTGTCACACGTTCTTACTAACCCTAGTGAGAAGCACCTAGTTGAGCAGGCATAAACATTCGTTAACTGGCCAAAATGAAAAGTTTTATGTTGGTTTTCTATGAACGGTGCCAAATTGGTTGATTGCTCAGCCCAAAATCAGTCAATGACACCTATCAAAAGCTGCACGACCTCTTAGCTATAGCATGGCCGGGTAATATCGTTATTTTGGCAAGGCACATGAATGCTAGAGTAGATCTCGACTTCACACCCAGGTGATCACTTTCGTCTCGATTCATGTCGTTCCGAAAATGGGAAACGATTGTTGGTTTTGTGCTCAGATGATCAATTGTTTCTCGATAGTGCGATTTTCAGACATTCTGACCATCGGTACACCATCTAGCCTTCGCCCTCTTCGATTCAGCCGTGCACCGAAATCGACCACATCGCCATTAGCTACAAATGGCGCGGCTATTTACAAGACTGCCGATAGTACTGGACCACACTCTCGAAGCTGACCACGCGTTAGTATGCACTAAGCTGTCCATGTGCTTTGATGGGCACTCAAAACGCACGCTGCAGCGTCGGTTAGATTGTGGCAAGCTAACTGATCCGACTCGCGCCCTGGCTGAAAAACTAGGGTTTCCATCTCCTCTCTACAGCCACACACACACACTTCAAAGCATTGATCGCTTGTCAAGAATGCCTTGAACTCCCTTGGCTAAGTGAGCTGTGATATGACCCGTCGGGTTTTGACACCCTGGATTTCTGCTCAGTCTCTGCGCTCTCTTGATGCAATCTAGTCCATCCCGGCTGGTACCGAGTACAATGAAGCGGCCTCGTAACGAGACGCGAATTCAATGAAAGATTGTCTAGGGTTTGTGAGATCTCGAGGTCTCAACCAGCTTTGGAGATGGGACGTACTACCAGAATGGAAACTCCCGCAAGCTGTTTCACCTTGTCCGAACTACCGGTAGGGAGGCATTGGGTGTGAGCGAAACGATCTGTGAAGCTGACGGCTAGCCTGTCGAAAACATGCAGCGACGTCTGGTACGCTGGACAGACCACTTTCAGGTACACCTCAGTTGGCTCCCAGAGTGAGCAGCACCCGCAGCTATTCCGGCAAGCGTCCCGTGGTTTGTTACAACAGATTCACCAACCAAGGCTGAGATCCTCAGGGAAATGCGAGCCCTAGGACGTTATAAACCGGTGAGCTCCGATGGCCTATACTCAGCTGTACTTAAAAATGAGATAATGGTACTGGTCAGAGAACTTCAAGTTTTCTTTTCGAAGATCTACTACTCCGAGAAAGTTCCTTGCTAGTTAGGGGAGTCGATCGTTGTCCACATCTTCAAAAGGGGCTTGCGTAGTAACTGCGCGAACCATAGAGGTACTACTCTAATCCCAGTCGCCTCAAAGCTGCTTGCTTCTGTCATTCTTCAGAGGTTGCACATCACGCCTATTCAGGTCGTCTATCCCAGTGTCACCAACAGTCCTCGGAACTGCCGTTGTTTGTCCACGGCCGCTTATTAAGTGAATCTATTTCTATCTAATTTATCAATGACCACGGAGGTGGTGACCGTCGCCTCATCCAAAATCCATGGATGCGCCAGACGATATGCAGCTCTGACTTGCGTTCCAGCTGAAAATCCGACCGTGTGGCACACGTTTAATGGGCAATGAAACACGTTGGCGTTCCAAATTGAGCTCAGCCATGTACATTGTCCCAGGTGGTCATGATGTCTGCTTGAGCAATGTGTTGGACCCCTTCGAGTTAGTTCATTTGCACCTCCCTCTGAATGTGTTGGCTTGACTTCTTCAGGCGATGGTTTACAATGTGACCCTCTGTTAGAAGAATCTGGCCGACTACCTGCCATCTGACTATGATGCGCTTGTTTGTCGATAGCACTTTCATTCTTTTTGTTGTGAGAAGCTTTTTGGATAGCTATCATAGCTTCTCTGGAAAGCTGGTCATGATGTGTTACACATAGAACCAATGACCTTCGTTTCATTTGTATTCTCTTCTCCATGATGTTGTGTCTGACTTTGTTTCTCAGTGTATTTTGCCAGTCTTTCTCCACTGTTTCCCTGTGATCTCTTCTGCACTTTTACCGACGGAGAGAGAGTTGTAAGATCATACCATTCTATCGATTATTCCTATATTTCCCCAACCCGTTTCCCTGAGATGGTTAGCATCGGATTCGTTCTACATCAAAATTCTTGTAAGAAATTTATGTTGCTGATCCTTCGCGATCCTTGGGCTTCTTAGTGATGATGTTGCTTTGACTTCATCTAATTTCCGTGTCATTCCTACGACAAATGGCGTATGCAGAACTTTGCTTACGCTTTATCCTGGTTGTTCACTGACGGGCAAACACTCGGGCGCTGTCAAACAATGGGCCAACCTGGTCTGAATTGTATGGTACATTTTTGGCACGGTTGTTGATAATATTTCTCGGGAGTCGGAGGTTTTTAATGCTCCATGTTTGAAATGACCGGACAGTACAATACAAACAATGCAGATATACAACGACCTTTTCTAACCGACTGACTGGCGAATGTTTTCGGCTGACAAAAATGTGTACAAAATATGAACAAAGATCCGTTTCATCTTTTTCCTGTTACGTTATGAATAGATGTCCCAGCAAAAGAATCCGAAGTGGGAGAATTTCAAGTTTAACTCAGTTATTTTCCAAACCAATTGTAGTATTTTAGTTACAATGCGGCAATAAGTCTATTAGCTGTCGTTTACACCATCACCAATGGGGGCGGTTTTCTTCGTCCCCGTAAAATCATTCTTGGTGGATAAAATAATGTGGCATGTTGCTCAAACACAAACGGGCCCTCACGGACACAACATTAATGCTGTGTAATTGAACATTCAGCCAAACATGAGACTTAAAGCCAACTATTCTCAATTCTCAAAAGAAATAGTGGCTAGGTAACTTGGGGATGCTCTTCATCTGATGACCTTCTGGTGATTACTTTTCCACGATCCTAGTGCAAAACCGTTATTTACTGAATTGTATTGAAACGAAGATAAACGGCTCGGAAGAAACCGACTGCAAAAATTTGTAAAAAGCACGAATTTGTGGAAAAGACGTGAGAAATTACACTCGTGACAGAGTCAAACTATTTTACCGCTGCGGTGAGAAGGGAAAATTACAACCGTGCAACATGACGCACGAGCAACCTGGACAATTTGGCTTACCTGTGTGTCGGAATTGCCCGATCTAGTGCTGGCCTGCCGCAGAACTTTGAGTTCCAAATCAACCAGTCTGTGTCGGAAAAAGAACCAGAAATGTGAAAACAAATTTGATCAAACGTAGTGCAAGACATTACGGGGGCTCAGGTCCTTTGAAGGTCTCATCAAATTGATCAGACTATCCTGAGAGAATTGTAGATCAATTATGGAGAAAACTCAATAACAAACGCCAAACAGCCAGAATCACTGTTAGGTTCAATGACTGGAAACTAACGAGACCTCATCGTCAAAGTTACGGTGAACTCTTGTGTAAAAGAAGTTCATTTCGATCGGTTTACAATCCTCACAGAGCATAATGGCGGGTTTTTACCTGCACACATATATGAACACGCGCCTCTACGCATACGCGAACCAAGTTCTACCACAATGTTCATTCATTTTGCTCTAGCCTTTTCAATTATTGACCATTTAAGGACAGTTAGGCCGCCTCAACTTCTATGAGTCTTTCTGGCCGCTTGATACACCTGTGTTCCTCTTGTTTCAGATGCTGTACCGTTTTGCTCATCAATCAAGCCTTGTCAGTATTGTAACGTATATCTGTCTTTTACTATCACCGGTTCCTTTTCCAAACCAGTCATTTGTCATGGCATGCGTAATTATAATGACTTTTATATCAACCATTCAATAAGAGTCTAGTGAAAGTGCTCGTGTTCTCAACTTTGGTCAATGAACTTCATCTGAAAGCCGTTTTTTGTTTGAGAACTCACCCGTGCAAAAATCCGTCGTTTATTATATTTTTACGGTTGAAGCATGTCCGGTTTTATGTAAAAGATGGTGCACTAGGTTTCAATTGTTTTCAAGCGGCGAAATGCCCTCATATTTCGTACACTGGCGGTTAGTCGGGGTTTTTCGGTATAATGTTCCATTTCATATTTCTCTACTTTAAGCGGAAGTCATGCACACCGTGGCATCTACGGTGCACAATATTGGTGAAACAATCTGGTAGCCATGTTTCACATCTGATTCAAGCATCAATTAAGATCCAAGGAATACGGGGCAATGGTCAGCCGTTGTTGAGACCAGTTGTCACGTGTAGTGTACCTAGCTGAGATCAGGCCTCGGTTTTCTCAAATATACTTTATACCTTCTTGCTTTAAAGTGACGAAATCCTGGACAACATTTGAACAGGAACAGATCCTCTGTTAATCTCGAGGCACCTTAGTATTCTTGCTAGACCAGGTAGGATGGGAATTTACATTAAACGTAACTACCCACGCCACCCACTATTCGACATGCGATTCACGTGGAACCATGCTGCAAGATAACGTGCACCGGCTGTCAGTATCGAGAAAAATCAGCAGCGCACGCTTAAGATCAGATGAGCGTAAACGGCTGATTGGGTCATTCTCGTGATTTGTAATATAAATATTTTTACATTTGCGATGAACATTAGCACGTGAGTTGAAGCAAAATCGGTACCTCTCAGCTTTTCCTTTCTGCGAAAGTTCGTATTTTTAGTAACTCAGTTATATATTATTGTTAATATAGGTCCGAAGACAGAGTAAATATTCAAAAATACTGTCACTTAAAATACAGGGCTGATATACCCCATGATCTGAGTTGCTAATAATGCAATTTCATCTTTTGCTTGATATACTGCCAATTTTCGGCGTTGTCTGTCACAGTGAATACGCTAGGAAATCAGAAAGTGAAAAGACGGTAAGATCATCCATGGTAAAATTAAAAAAAAACCCAAAATGACCATCTCATTTGAATCAGACAAATTAGGGATTGACCATGATTTCGTGAAACATTTATTTACATACGCGAGAAGTTTGTTTGTATTTGATTTGCACTCACACCTCTGGTCGCGGTCCCACTGCAAAGGGGCACTAACAAAGCCGAAGACTTACTCAAAACGTTTTTGATCGATTTCATCAATAATCTCTTTCACAGCCTCCGACTGCTCGTCACTTTGCTGACGATTCTGCGCGGGTAGGAAAGAAAAATTAGAACTTCAAACATTGTCTTTTCCATAGTTAGTATACGTGAAAAATCAACTAACGCATATGCAGAGTATAATGCACCGAAAATGACCAGCTCAGATACATGTGCGTGTTGTTGTGTGGGGATGCGTGTGACGTGCAAGTTGGGCGACTAGCTGACACGTGATATACAATGGAACACTGCAACAAATGCCAATCGAATATGCCGCAAAACGTGCATGATGAGTTTCCAAAATAAGATAGCAAACAACAAAACAGCACTGAACACCGACCGTGGTACATAGAAACAAATAAGTTCACGATTTCCCAAACGCTATGCCTCTAAAATCGAGTTTGAATTTTTAGGGCAACTCAGTGCAAATCTAGCGGAAAATAGGGAGGAACAACAGAAAACAAAATGCCTCATCTGTTAGAATCCAACGTCACCTACTATAAACAATTTAAATATTGCAGTATCCATTCGTATTCTTTGGACTATCTTTTTTGAAATAACCGGGTCCATTGCTAGTTCGATCGAACAAATTCCTATGGACTTCTTACTGGAAATGCGCCCTAAGAACTGTGTGAACTGTTCGACTGTTTTCGACACATTTGAACATGAACTGGTGGAGCGATTTTGTACATCATCATAACTCGCACTAACAGTCGAATTTCCATGTCAGCAAACAAGCGCAGACGAACATAAACACAATCGAATTTACCGCGGCCGCTTCTGACTGACCGACGAATCTACTGACTGATAACTGCGAAGTAGCGTCCGGATTCCGCGTCTTCTCGAATGCCGTAAAAGGGATAAGACCACAAGTCCGATTCATAAACATTTCTTGGTGACACCTAATTTCATTTCCGAACAGCCTACCTCTTTGCCACCCTAAAACAGCAAAATAATCGCTTCGTTCTGCTTCAAACGAAACGCCGTTTCTCGGCTACGGTGCAAACATAAAACCATGCAGAATACTCCATGATTTTGTGTTGCTCCGGAAAAACAGTTTGAGCGATTAACTTCCAATTCGATATTCTCAAATACCATTGAATGAAATCGTGGAATTTCATGCGCTAAAATTTTTAAGGATTCCCTTAATATGCTTCTTCGAGCTATCTACTGTGGTATTATCGAATCACGATATTACTGCTGTGTTAAGAGTTAGCAGAGAACATGCGTGTCACTACAGCCCATTGTGGGAGTAAACGAAGCAGCCATGTCAGGAATGTAGACAAGTCACATCGAAAATTACCAACTTTTGAAGCGATCGATTCTGGAAATCGATTTGATTCATAGAACTCAACGTTGTGCCTTTTCGGTAAGGAGAAATAGGCACTTTCCTATGGAGTTAGACCGGCGACGTGCAGAAAATATATCCTCGCATTTGTGGCCTTTTACACTGCTCTTTTTGGTATATCATATTTCGTCATGTATGTTCATTTCGATGAATCGATTTCCAGACACAGTGTTGTGAATCCTGTTGCTAGTCAAAGATTGCCCGATTTGTTTACGGTTCAAGTCGAGCCCGGGTGAAATTCCGCTTGATTCACGAGTCCCAGGGCATGTGAACCCAACATTTGCCTGGCATCTTTTAGTTTTTCGGAGGGCCGAATCTGATCAAACAGACCGCTGGTCATTCGAATTCGATTCCGATAAAAATTCGATGGTAGTTAGTAGACTGTTTGATTTCAAAAGTTATTCAATTTAAACAGCTCAGATCTGGGGACATAATATACCGTAATATTGCAGTCAACATCTGGTCAAAATGACCAGTTCTTAGTTGCGATGGCGAAGGACGAGGACTCATTGCATACCGCAAGCCTGAGTCTGACGGAAGGCCTATGTCCCAGCCTCGGTGGCTCATTGTAAAATTGAAGTGTTGCGGCCCAAAACAAGATCTCAGTAGGATAAGTATTTAGACGGCTCCGGCGACAGCAGTTTCCGGATATCAGGAAAAATTCCTCAAAATGGTGCATTTTTCTTCCTCTTGTTAATAATTCTCAGTTCCTTGGATAGGTAAAATTCCTCATCTACCTGGGTTTATGTGAAGATGTTTTTCAATTAGAATAGTTGCACATAGTTGGCAACATTTCGCGCAAAAGAAATCTGATAGGGCACAATTAATTGACAGAGAAGTGACAGAGGAAGCTGAAGTAAGTAGTATATTCACCGAACATCACAAAAACTCGTGTTAAGTCTCTGTACGATTATCAGTCGCAATCGATTTATTTCAGAGTAGTTGACATGTGAAGAATGATGCTGCAAGTTGTAATTATTTACTGTTCAGCACAACCGGTACCTAATATGTTAAATGTAAATGGGATTTTGAAAAGGCCGTGTTTGCGAAAAACTTCTTTTCCATATGATCTACATGGTACTGGTTAGTAAAGATAAAAGTAAAAATTAAGACGCTGTACTTCAAAAGGCTCGATATGGTTTATTGCATTAGTAAACGTGCTCGTGTACTGCACGACACATTGGGCAAACGACGAGGTGACTGTCAAAACAGGTGGCCTACCACGCTCTGGTTTTTGTTGTTAAGACAAGTTCAAGGTAAAGAATAGCCTGAAGCGGCTGTAATTTTCCGGCAGCGGACTTCAGACCAATCCGATGGCAGTCTTCAAACCGATCTCAGGTAAACCAAGGGCTAAAACCAACGGATTACGATGAAACAGCCACGTGACTGCCGGAACCATAGCTGTTTGTTTGTTGAGACCAGAACCGTGTAATGAACTGAATTCTGTGCAAATTTTGTTGCCATGTTTGCCGGAACAGCAAATTCGGAAATTCGCCTGGGAGACCAACTTCCCATCAGCTACTTAGATTTTTCTCTTCTATTTTTATGTTAGACAAGCGACGGTCATCGTTTACATAATTTTGCCTAAGTCTGTTTGCTCTTAACTCTGATTTGTTTTTAATTCAACCAGTTTGTTGCATTACCATTTGCTCATTACGAGCAGCAATTTCTTACTTTCACTCCTACCACGCAATACTGAATACGTTACTACCGGAATCGTTGTTTTTAAGGGAAATTTCTTCGCCTTTAACTTATTTTCGTGATTTGACATACACATTTTACCGTTTAAAAGTTGAGCTGGATACACCAAAATATGAGAAAAATAGACAATTTGCCAACGATCGTAAAAATCAACGGACCAAACATCTGTTACAGGGTCCCCAGCAGTTGAAAAGGCTCTCGATGAAACAGGAAGAACACTGTGATGCTTCCCAAAATGGTTTTAATACAATCGCTGACTTAGTTTTCGTGAAACCAGCAACCCTAGAGATGAGCATGTGACCACAATAAAACGTTGCATACAATTATGTCCATACATACTAATTTAAGATGGCTTACACGTTCTTCGTGTGCGGGTGAAAGCTAACAGGGAAAATTAAATGCGTCCAATCTATGAATTCCCCGTCTACCAAAAAACAGGCCGTTTCCGATAAGTTTTCTCTCTGGATATTTCTCCAGAGAGTCCTCTTATTGGTTCTGGGCATCTCAGCAACTGGTCGTAACTCGAAAACGCGCTCAATATTTCTTTGAATGACCTGTCTGTTCCATGACACGCTATCCTTCTTACGACTAGGAACATATGATTCCGTAATTCTGCACGCGAATATTCGTGAGACATTCTTTACTTCGTCCCTCTAGAACATGACTGTTCAATCTCGGGTCTGCAGTCGCTACTTCGAACACGTTCGCATTCACGATTCAGAACCGTCATTCATATTAAGTCCAGAGATACAGGGTCACTTTGCGCTAGAGTAACTGTATTCCTTTGTTTACCGGAAAAGAGCAACTAAAAGACAGTTGTTCAATAAGCAGTGTACACATGATCTCATTTTCACTAAGCCGTTAGTTCAAAATGAGCTGTGGAATGCATCACAAAACCACGGACCCACAAACTGCTCCCTTTACTTGCATTTCCACATTATTTTCTCTACGTGTAACTGTAGGCCAGCCAGTGAAAATTCTTTTGTTCGCAAGACATTCCCTCGAATTCATAACTATTGGTGATGAACTTCTTTTTGGACAGTCTTGCTATCTACCCGTCTGACTGAAACCATTCGAAATAAGTCACTATTGGAACGCGAACCTTGCGATAATCTCGGTGGCTGACAGTCGTCGAGATACACGCGAATTATTTAATTATAGGTGGAAGCTGTCTAAGACAAAAAAATTATGTTACCTGAGAATCGTGGTATACACGCCGAAAATTTGCACGTTTATCTGCACTGGACAAAACTGAGTTGATTCGAATGGAGGGAACCTTCTGCCCCCGGGAAACACACACACATACGCTTAGAACAGTCAAGCGACAGAGGCTGGAAAGCACAACTGGATGCCCAATCATAAGTATCATGCACTTACGGGTTCTGCCTTCAGGTACATGTGTAGCTAACAACGGTGATCAGGCATGCGATCAAAGCTCAGAATTTCTTATTTTCGATCTCAGTATCCTTAGACAGTGTCACACAACACTTGCAACTTGCTTGGAATTCAGTGTTTTGTTTTGAGTGTGCATTTGTTTTGCATCGCCCGAATGTCATACTCGTGATTTAAATGCTGCGGTAAATAAGATTAAAAATCAACCCTTCGCCCTAGAACCGCTGGCGCTGTCGCAATGCCGGATAGCTTAGAAGGGCAATCTTTCTTCATTTCCCAGGCTACAAAACACCATATGATATTTCCATTACTACGTCCGCAGCCAGGAAAAGATAGACAAAACGCCCAAAAACTTTTGGTTGCTCTCGACGAAGTGGATATAGCCGGAAGTGAACCACTGGGGAAAGAATATCCGCGATAACTGTACTCAGAACAGCAAAAAAGATATGGCTTAGAAGGTGCTAGGAGAGAATCGCAATGAAACACACCGATTCACAGCGGCTCTCAGCTGCACCGTTTTCATGCCAAATCTTTGATCTATGACCAAAACCATTGAGTTCTGTAAAGCGGATGCTTGATGGCGGCGCTTAACTCAGGGTACAGGTGACTAACCACTGACCTGAGCGCATAGTTATTAGGTCAGTGATTTGCTGCTACCATTACCACCGGTATTAATATTAGTATAACTATTAATATTAGTAGTTTCAGTAGTAATACGTCAGGCGGATGTTTTGTTTGCTCACATGTGATCAAAAATGTCACCGAAGTAGTGAAACCACAGACCGTGAAGGACTTAGTCATCACAGCGATCTGATTTCCATTGAGTTTATTTCTTTCGCAGACAAACTAACGTCTCGGAGAAGACGTTTCGTAGTGCTATACTTGAAAAATCCCTCTCGATTTTGCTGCTTACAGAGTACAAAAGGTTCACTCGGTAACTAAAAGAGTATGCGAAACTATCAACAGCTAGGGAAACGTGATATACAGCATAATGCTCGGAAGACAGAACCAGGGACACTAGAAACGAAACCACATATTTCCTCTTAGCGGCGAAAACCTGAAATAAGTGTCTTGTACCACAAATTTTGAAGTATGCCTCGAAAGTGTATTACAGCTTTCGAGAACGGAGGTTTGCTAACCATGTGAGCGTTTTTCCAGTATCCATCATTGGGGTATCCAACCACAAGTTGCACGGATTGCGCGCATTTTTCAGCGATCAATCAATTTCATTTCTCCTCGGTTTGGGACCGAATACGTTTTCAGTGGACTAATTTGTCGTGTTGTGAACACACCAGATTTCATACTAATAAATAATCCAATATCTGAGGACATGACTAAAAAGGAGTGTTTCTAGTGATATTGCGCTCCTTGTATCATGCTTGGTCACTAATCCTCGTAGTTGGAGAGAAATTAAAAGCTAGACAAGATTAAATACAGCTTCTCGTTTGTCGGTTCCCTTAAAGACGGAGCATAGTTTTCACTTTTGGCAAATCGGTATGGCGAATACTCTGAAGCATCCCAGTGGAACGAAAACAAACAAGTCTAAAGAACATTAGGAAATTTGATGCGCGAAGACCGAACAAAGTAGCGGCGAGCTAAGCAAGACTAAGGGTCTACTCATTGTGACTGCTGTTAAAATTTGCACCACTCTACAACGTAAAACAGGAGCTGTAATTGTATTACCAGTAGCAGCAGTAGTGCTATTAATACCTTGGTCTCCATTTTGGACGCAGAAACCCTGAGACGGCAAACAGCTTACTTTCTGATTACTACTCAATTCCACATGACAATATATACATATATATATCAGTGATAAGCAAAGGGAAAATCATTCATAAACTGCTGCCCTCTGGACGTAGCGGATGGGAATTACCGTTGCGCTAAACAAATTGGAACAAACAAAATTGTGCTGTACAATCTCTATGCACTCCCTAGGTCCTGAAAGGGGGAAAATGCTGACTTTTTAGAAGCGACAAAACTCATCGTCGAATTTCTTCTTGACACGAACGTGAACACACCCGTTCACAGCTAAATGAGGAAGATGAAAATCGATGTGTGCAAACCATAAATGTGAGTGGTGAGCAAAGCCTGAGAGGTAGTGCTGAGCAGTGTACAAGTGCATTTCCAGAAAATCTTACTTCCATGGATACGAGTGATCCGGATGGCTGTAGTGAATTAGGGAAGTTTTGATCATCCTTGGACAGGCACGATTATGATTCAATAAAGCATTAAACTGGTTGATTAGATACGAACGTTTGACAAGTAGAAAATTGAAACGCATGGGCTCACGTATTACTTTTCCGTGAAACAGTATGACTGATAACCTTCAAAGCGGACCGACTCTGGCAGTAGACAGCTTCTAAGATCAGGGTCAAATCAAAGCCATCTTCGGTCCACAGGCAGGACAACAAGCGCTAGTAGATCGGTGTACCCTAAACTAACGACTATCCGCGGCGGAATTCAAGGATGGGACTAACCTTCTGTCTACGAGTTAGTCTATTGAGTAAAACTAAACCAAGAAGCAGTGCATGTGTCTCGACGCATCACAAAGCCACTGTTGTTTGTTGTATTTCACGTTCCCATCTAAATCACTCAAGAGGCCCATGAACAGTGCTGCTGATCATCTGACTGATTATTACCCCGGGCAGTAGATCCAAACAAATGTAACTTTCCGATTTATTTGTCCTCATTTGTTATTAGACTCATCGTAAAAATCTTTGGACTTGAGTCCGCATGAGATAAACTCATACTTTGTAACAGAAAAATGGATTTAACTTTCAATCCAAAAACTTTGTTACTAGACCACCAAGCAAGCAGATGACGAGATAAAATTGCCCTAAGTCAAAGGGGGTGATTTTAGTTTCTGTCGTTTATCAGAGATGAGCCTCCGATACGTTCCATATCAGTCATTTCAATACTTAGACGGAAGAGTACTGGGTACTCGCACTTGATTTGACGTGCAGGCAGTTAGCCACCACATCAGTTATAATTGAAACTGTCTATTATATTTTCCATGCTTTAATCGATGCTGTCTCTGTTTCCTTTTATTGTCGCCTTACGATCCAGCTTCATTTGAACTCCATCGGAAGAGCGCCGTTCGATTAAGTTATGGTGTCTTTGTGAGTAGGCGCATCAGTGACCAACGATCAAGCTCTTCAATCCAATATTATCTACTTTAGCGCTTTCCATTGATTGCGTACGATAAGCTTGCGTGTAAAAATCACACTAATCATGAAAACGACAGGTCGTTTGCGATAACTCCTTTGCTTTTAATCTAATCAAGTACACCACTCCAGTCAGATTGCTATGGTTGAAAACTGGCCTATTTGCTTTATTGTGTTGTTCCTGTGTTCTGCAGCATTATTCGGTCAGTTTTTCCCTAGGATAGTATTTGACACGGTCCAACTATCTGAAAACAAGAGAACAATCTTTTGCATCACAAAACCGAGCGCTCCGAATTCAAATCTCTCAGCCAAATAAATTGCTAAACGTTCGAAAAGTTGGACAGTTGAACACAGTTCGGATATGTGAGAACAGTTGTAAATACAATACTTACATTGGGTGATTCCGGATCCACAAGTCGAATTGGGGAATTGGTATTGCGCAGAATGTCATGCATGATTACGGTCCCCAGCGAGTGAGCTAATACGGAAACTTGGCCACCCTTTTGTAAAAAATGTGGATTGTGTTTGAGAAACAGATTGAATAGACGCATCAATTCCCAACTCAAACTGCGCATAATTTCAACACGATACACCGGACTGGTGTAGTACAACACGTCGACAAAACAATTGTTTATATACATCCTCAACGGCCGCATCTGACCAATTGTGATATTTTCCAGCGTTGAAAAGTTCAAGTTCAACGGAGAACGCCAGTCCACAGGAATGAACTCGATGCGTTGACCGGAACTGGTCAGTTTGGGATAGCGTTTCCTAGCCACTTTGAGACACAACTTCCGAATTCTAGAAAACACAAAGTAGAATTACAATGATGATTGCCTTTGAAATAATAATGCCGCCCACGGTCACCATGTCAAAAGAGGAGAGCATAAGAGTATCGTATGTTGAATCGCCATAGCCAGTGTCCGTGTAAAACATCAAGCACTTCGTGGCCATCACACTGATTGGGTCACTGCAGAGTCCGATTAAAAAGCACCATGTAAAAGTCAATCGTTAATGAAGGATTGACTTTGACAGCTGATTACGGATGCCGATCACAAAAAAGGATATCAGTGTTTTCTTTCGAATAGTGAGCGAGATCGCTTGTCTGTTTGACCTTACTGTTCCCGGCAGACATAACAGGAGCGAGGGATTGCTGGTTTAGATTCAGAACGACTGACTGATAATTTGCGATTTGTTGGTATCAGAGTAAACTCATTGGAATCAACCATGATAACTGGCAGGGAGTTATCATGCAAAAAACTGTGAGTCATGAATGCGACATGCAGCACGCTGGCGTAATCTACCCACTGCCAGACGTCGTGGTTACACTGTCTTAACTTTGTGTAAAACTACAGTAACAGATGATTTTATATGGTTTCCAAATGATTCAACACATTTTATCAATCCCCAGATAATCGTTAAAGAACGTGAAAGCACTGTACAGCTATTTCGTCCTTCCCGGGAATCACCGGTATTGCCAACCCATCGAACCGGAAGAGACAGGAGAACAAAAGACAAACGACTGGCAGTCGAACATATTAGCTAGCAAGCTATCTGGGTTGGTTCTCAACAGTTCGGCGAATATAAACACGATACAACATGAGGATGATGCTGAACGGTGAATCCCTTGAATATTTTCAAGTTCGTTAACTCACTGAAATCCCCGCTTAGTTTGGTTTGGAAGGGAA
Organism: Fasciolopsis buskii; assembly: GCA_008360955.1. NCBI lineage: Eukaryota > Metazoa > Platyhelminthes > Trematoda > Plagiorchiida > Fasciolidae > Fasciolopsis > Fasciolopsis buskii. Next base: position 942,003 of record LUCM01002098.1, on the reverse strand, counting down.
GGGCAGAAAGTAAGAAACAGCTCATAATGTAGCAACAATACCTAACTAACTAACGAAGTCCAGGGAATCATTGACCAAGGACGCCGATTCTTCCTAAATCGTCAACCGCCAGGGTCATCAAATGATTAAGACGTTCGATTTACACTTGGTTACTCCATGTTAGTCTCAACTGGTAAAATGTACCGGCGATGGTGTACTATAAACAGGAAAAAACAGGTGTACGGTACTGGTTTTTTCCACGGTTTCCAGTGATTACCTAAGCTTGCATAGATTATAATAAATCTGCTTCATAACTTAGGCAAGTTATTATGCCAGTACAACCCCAACGAACTTTGTGATCCATTGATTAGCCACTGATCACATGATCAAATAAACCATCTTAGCGTCCACTATTTGCATTAAAGTTCACACATTTTGAGCTATTTTTGTTATTCTTGATAGACCCGAACAAAATAGAAAAACCGGGGTATAAAAATGAAACAGGACATCAAATAGTCTAATCCTGGCTGATATTATATATATATATATATTGTAGAGGTTAGAAGGTGTTACAACGTGTATTGTAGCGTTTCGATCCAAACTAGGACTCGTGGTCAAACGAAGGCATTTGAGGTAATCGAGAGCCCACCTCCAGTCGAAATTCTATATCATAGAGCTTGATAATTGCGCCACAAACCCAGTGTAGGGGAGGCTTAAAGTGAAGATGGAGAGGGCGACCGATTCCATAGTACAAATCTATCAGAAGCGACCGTTCAAATAAAAGGTGTCAGAAGCTTCCCAGGAGGGAATAAAGGTGGCCTCAGAGAAGCATAGCTAAACTGTATACAGACAGCAACATTCCTTCGGCAGAAAGCAGCAGCTCGAATCGTCACTCGCGACAATTGGATCAACAAAATCGGAAGGAAGTCGCAAAAAACAAATGAGAGGACGCTCAAACTACCGCTAAAACGAGCCGACACCAGTAAGTCAGGTATAATTGCAATACTGCATGAATCGGAAGTTTCGACGGGAACAATATACATGGGTGAGCGTGCTTCTGAGGGCAAACTTGTTTTAGTGCACACTCCTTTGAATTCTCCGCGAAATTTCAGCTTATCATTAATAATATATCCTTTATTAGCATTGAGAACACCAACTGGAAAATTGTAAAGCTATAGCACTCACTTTGCACATTCATGCCGTATGCTGGCGAGCTGTTGTCCAATTCCATGTACCACGAAACAAAGCTGCGTGACTGGTGGTTTACAGTCGTTAGGGTCTGCTAGCACATGAAAACCACGTTCTATGGGAACGCTACCTGTGAAAAAAAATTTTACAATTTCTGAATAAAGTAAACTTACTTAAATCCCCTTGAAGTTTAACATGTGCGAATGGTTGAGCTGATTTAGTAACAAGATAAATATCTCCATTAGATGTCCAGCTAATACTGTGTCCATCGCGGTTCATTTTGTGAATAGCTGTAAACAACAAGGGAGCATACATGTTTGGACAAATCGAAAGACGTACTTCTCTTCGTTTTCTTCGAATTTGCCAGCTGACTCAGTTTAGGTATGACTGCATGGACATGCTCCTGTTCAATAAAAGAGGCCAAAGTAAAATCCAATGGAATCCAGTTTATCTTATTAAACCAAAGCCCACGCTGAATCGGTGTAGTGCACCAGTCTTTCTTGTGTGAGTGTTGGGAACGCTTCTCTCCAGGCCAAAAAATAGGACTGCACAAATTTTTACGTAAATCAGCCTCGAACAAGCCATCACGAACGACCACTTTCCCTTCACGGTCAACACCGCTTGCCTGCTTCAGTTCACGAAATTCTCTCTCTATGTTGATTGAATCGGCACCCCGAAATGCTTTCCACGTGTTTACGTGTGCGCTACCTTTACCGTAAAACCAGCGAACCCTTTCTACGGGAATTTCTGTTTTCAAAAGATCTGGATTGACCATGTTTTGACTTTGTAGCCCGCAAGTTTGAAAAGACGAATGGTATACGAAATCAAGTGCAACACACCGTCAAGGAATTAGAATAGCGCTTATTATTCGCATAACTTATAGCAGGTCGCTTGATTTCGATGAATGCTGAAAAACATGAAAAGAACGGAACAATAAAGTAGAAACCATGTAGACAATCAGTTTTTGCAAGTGAAACAAACAGATTACCCGTGGCCCTCTCAGAATAAAAAGCTAGTGACCTGTTGAATCAACTGATAGTAGTTTTAATAATGAACAACCTGCTAACTACTTCGTCTTCCCGACAGGATGTGCCATTGCCAAAAGTAGTTGTGATGAACTGTGGTTCTCTTCTGACATTGAGTTTTATTCATTGCAAGGTCAAAACCGATGAAATTCGGTGAGCGATCCGACGGTCAAAAGCCAGTAGATGGAGCATTTTGAAAGTCCATGAAACAGGAGTAAAACAGTTGAATTCACTGCCACATAGAAGCTATTTTGTGTTGGTCGATAAGGCCTTGAAGGTCAATGCTGGTAGACTTAGAAACAGGTAAAGAAACACCCAGACAAAAACGACAATGCTTACAGAGGCAGGAGACTAGGGCAGCACCAAAACCATCCCAGTGAGCTAAATTACTATGCAATTATTTGTACCCCACGTTAGCTGAAACACCGCAGCAAGCAAAACTGACACCAAAAGAAAGAGTGTAATGGTTCGCTGAGCCAAAAGATAGAGAAAAAAGCTGTCGATGAACAAAGAAATGGCAGAAATGAAAAATACTGCAAACATGGACATGGTAGCCAGCTTGGTCACAGACCCACTTGAGGAATTTAACTAGCGGACCCAACTGGCTGCCCAGGATGAAACGTTAGGCTTAACGCTCCACAGCCAATGTGTCACAGTTGGGACATTAAAACCTAAAACGGTGATCAATTTCCGAAGGCAAGAAAGCAAAAGCAATCAAATCGTCGCTGCTTTGTGTTTAGAAGACGACCGATACCCTAACCTTGGAGGTATGCATCATGGAATGGAGCCGCAATTGACGAAGTCACCCTAATTCGAAAAAAGCAAAGAAAGCTTCATCAACGTCCAGGTGCGGTAAATACAGCGTGTCGCTGTATGAAAATAGCATCAATACTGCATTACGCAAGGGAGCAAAGCATAATGGAAATGTCGAGCGGCAAGCGGAAACCTAAGGCGAATATCCCCGAAATACTGCAACTGGTGGAATATTTTCTGTAATATGCATATTTATACGTAGTCTAATACATTGTAGCAAGCAAACTTCACATCCAAAAGACATTGCAACAAGTGAATGCGCGAGAGTATCCACCTCGGGGGCAGTTTATTGATCTTTATTTTTACAAGGCACACACTGCAGGAAAACAGAAATTTTTAAAAGAGTTACTCAAGTTTACACCCTGGAGTAATAATTAAGAGTGGGAGATGGAATTGCGGCGCCTACTAACCGAATCACGGTAAGAGTGCTTAGTTTCTTACTTGCGGGAAGAGCGGAGGAAAGTTAAGGATGAGGAACCGCTGAGAAAGCTTCGAAAAAAGGCCGAATTAGCATCCGTAAAGTAGAGCAAAACGCATTGACTGACGATGAGCTGTTGACTACAAAGATGTTAAAAAGGGTAGCCGATCAGCCACAGGGTCTGCTTTTAAGTTCTTTCAAAAAATAGATGATGCTCCAATCCACACTTGACTGCGGTATTCTGGTGTGAGACGGATTTGACCGTTGTACAACGGAGCATGAGCTGGAGTAGAAATACACCTGGCTTACAGCAGATCAAGTGTGCGCACCGTGTGAGAAGTAAGCCCAGATGTAAAGGGGTCTCGACCTAATCAAGAGCTAGTAGATGAACCAATGTTAGAAATAGTGCATTTGGAAAGCACATCAGACGAGTCAAAATATAGATATAAAGAGAGCGAACCATGCTTTAAAGAGACTGAAGGAACAGTGGTTTTGGAAACATTAAATGCAACACAATTATTGGCGTCCCAGGAAGAAATCTGTTCAAGATGTGGGTTTGGTGCCCTGAACCAAGAAATTATTTGAACTTTGGGGTAGTGGGTACAAGATCGTCAGTGAATAAAAAAGAGACTGTACTGAAGTTTAAAGAGCGCCAAGATTCACAGGTGGCAGCTGGGAAGTAAAGTTGTCACCTTGAGATGGTTCTCTTACTAATGAAACTTGATGTCCACAATTTGTGAACCGAGAAGTCTCTGAAAAAAAGCAGTCTAGTCAGAATATATTCGCGCCAAACCCGGCCTAAATTCTTAGAAGTACCGAGTAAAACCAGTCACGTTTCTCAGTAGTTATTACGTGAGTCGAGGACGAGTAGATTAGTGGCTAAACAACAAGGACAGTATCCATATTGACGGTCACCCGTTAGTCCTTTGCGTTCTTTGAACAGACGTAGTGGAGCAGGGGTGGCAGTTTCAAAAGCTTCTGAATTAAAAGATTTGGACCACAGTCATACCGTTGAACAAGATTATCGTGTTTAAGAATTAAGAAGGTCGGGGTGGTCAAAGAGCAGAAAGCCTGATAGAAAGACAAAACAAGTGACGCAAAAGAGAAGCCAACTCCAGGGAATGCATTTTAAGGACGATGGATGGAATATCATCCTGAACGAGGGATTTACGTACTTTGAAGCGTGGTTTACAAACAATCGGAGAACCCAGTATCTAGCAAATGCCCTAGCGATCCCACGAGGGAAAAATAGAGGAACAGGAAAAAGGAAGTTAGAGGTGTAGGATAATAAAGAAGAAGGAAACTAAAGATAAACCGATAGACAGAAAATTCAGCTTTTTTCTGTGGTTTAAAACCAGACTAGCTGGAGAAATTATATATGACAAGGAAACTGAAGGGACATAAATTGCGAGAGAAGACTTTAACATAGGGCCAAAACGTTCAGCTGTTGTTAAGAAGTGACGTTTTGCAACGGACGGTGTTACCTTCGCCTCTGTTCATGGTCGATCATCATTTGGTTCTATCTTGTACAAAGCGATAGTGAAAGGCAAGAGTCAGCAAGCAACACTAGCAGGCAAACCTCAGCACTTCAAGCGTACAGAATGACTGCATACATGACGATACCAATGAACTGATTCGAGCATATGGACTGAGTAAAGCATCATCATTATAAATGTCCAGCGTTATATAGCAAGGTAAATCTCACTGACCGCTGCCTTTTCCCAGAGTTACACGTTTCTATAAAAAGACTAAATATCCAACGGGAACAAAGAGCGGACCTACACAAGTGGAAACAGATAAGATGCCGTTGCAGCCAACATGCGGAACACATTTTAACTGTGCAAACGCGCTCTTTCAATCATTCTGATTCCATAGAAAATGACAACACGATAATCACTGTTCGCAGCTCACAGCCATACCCTTCAGCGTCTTCAGCCAGCAGATCGACGAGTCTTTCGAATCCCAACCACGAAGGCGTGAGATACCTACTTTATCTAAGTCTGTTGTGCGTTTTCTCATCACACGTTGCCACGTCATCTGTTGACCTCCACATGGCTTCTCCAATTCCTTAGGAGGAATACAAAATAGAGCACGATATGGTACACGAGTGTTCGCCATACGCAACACGCGACCCAACCAGCGTAGTCTACTAAGTTTCATAGGCTGAAACAAGCTATACTCAGAATTGGCACCCAATACCAGATTCCTAACCTCAATATTACTCACCCGGTCACTCCATGCAATCCTAACGATACTACGTAAACATCGGTTGTCGAAAACCTCCAATCGACGAACATCGCCCACACGCATACTCCATGTTTTCCGATCGCACAGCAGAACTGGGCGCACTGCGGCATAGCACAAACGAGGTTTCAACTTCAGTGAAATATCAGGCCAACGCCGCAAGTGCTTCAGTCCAGTGTAAGCTACTCGCATGGGATAAAACAATTCATACCTTGAAGCATAATGTCCGCAAAGTTGGAAACAGATATAAAAACGCACAAAATGAAACGGAAATCGTTCCAGGTATAGAGAGCCGAGACGTCGCGGAAAGCTTCCCGAAATTCGCCTTGAGGATTGTATGGCATTGTGGCGGATGGCGTTAAATGAGGGTGTGAAAAAACAGAAGAAAGAATCGAAACGTTTCGGTAGAGAGAAGCAACTGAAGTAATGGCAAGATCGAAGTAGGAGTGAAGTTGCCAGTTTAGCCGGGCATAACTGTTAGGAATTTAATTGTTAAGACCGTATTGGCCAAGATCAACTGTTTGGATTAGCATCCCACAACTAAGGTGTCATAATAATGTGTTGGCCAGTTGATTGGGGATATTGAAACCTCCTAAAGCAATGACAAGGAAGAAGGCGTTTATAAAAACGAGTAATCAATGTTCAAAGATAAAAAGTCAAATAGAACAGTAAGCACTTCTAAGAAACGGCAACATGAAAGCAATGGTTAAAATAATAGCAGCAGACTTTCAACCATATTGGTTGAAAATCACGATTGCGAAAGTCTAGATATGCTATTTGGTAGGTGTCAGCTGAATGACGAACAAAGCACGAGAGAGGGATGAAAATTGTCATTAGAGGAGAATGCTGTTCGTTGAGGAAGAGATTTAGGTTCCGATGAAAAACAGAGCGAGAGGGGAAGAAAATTGGAGAAATTGGTAAACAAAGTGGATGTTTCAGTTCAGTCTGTGAATATCATTGAGAGCAGTTAGTTTCTGACGACTTTATAAATGTGTAGTATAAAGTCGACTGCGCTGGTTGTAAAATGTCATGACTTGCGTAAGGCTAAAAGCAGCGAGCTACACGAGGAATCAACAGATCAAGAGTGATAGCCACCCTGGCAAGAACGATGCAGTTAGCCTTCTGAGAATCGTTCTTATATTGCATCCAGCACAACAAACGTACCCAAGTAGAGGTCGCCGGATCGAAAACCGAGCACAGAAAAAGGCTTTCGGAAGCAGCCAACCTTTCGCAAAAGACCTTTCGCAATACTATCACCGATGTATGCCAAAAACACCAAAATCGTCGCCAGCAAAAATTCGCTTCTTAAAAAGTCAATAAATCGACGTTTGGATGCCGCAACTGGTTGGCGATCAAAATCACAGGAACTGTCTTGGAGTAAAGAAAAGGCTGAAAGATATCGTTCAACAATTAAAATTCCGTGGGGCCTGGTGAAGAGAACACGTGCTCCAGTTAACGACCATGCGCAGTGAAGAGATTGGGAAAAGTAGTCTAAATAATTCATGCTACGGATTAGTTAGTGCTTTTAAGTGAAGACCAGCTCTGTAATATAAGCTAATTTCATAAATATAGATGGCCGGAAATCTTCTACAGCTGCTGATGGCCCGCTACACAGATCAGTCTGACATACATTATTTTGAATATTTTTGTGACAGTATGAAGTAATAGAAGGCAATTGTAGGTCGGTTGCCTTTGCAAACGAGGCAGAAACAAACCTCCTAATGACTGCTAGATGAAAGGCTAAGACAAGCAACAGGTTTGTACGACTGTATGTTATCGCAAATCACAACAGGATTGGTAGACCGGTAATTACAAGACCGATGTTCATTTTCATGCCATACTTTAAGCATAAGTGCAGCAAAAGGAGCGTGCCCAATAGCCGATAAGACTCACTGTATGGGAAATAAAAATTGGCAGCCATAACCCTTAAAGTTAGAGTGGCACAGAGCCATTTAGGGTTTAGATAAGTCACGTGATAACAAGCAAACTGCCACCTAGCAGGATGACTGCTACATGTAATATTTAATTCCCTAACCTTTTTGAGTTTCTTGTTTCTTAGTCCCCTTGACCACAAACAGTCACATAAGACCTCAATAATTGGAAATATTTTAGGAATTGCCGAATACTTTCAATTAACGTGCTATTTTTAATGAGAAGATTAGTACCTTGAGTTCTAACAAATCATTTTCGACAATAAACCCAGAAGTTTGGAAGCCAAAATCTCAAGGGTGCATTCTCAAATTATCCCCAGAGTAATGTCAAGTAGCTCTTTTGGAAGAGCTGCAGATGTTTTATAATACATCATCCAAAAAACGAGATAATCCATTCGTCAATGTAACAAAGTATACTTTCATTATAAGAGCAGGAAGAAGTAATAAACACGAGCTCCGAGGTCTTTTTTATGCCATCTAATCACTTTCTGGTTATGCATCTTCGCAAACTGCGTTAAAATGATGGGTTTCATCGTGGTTCGCGAACAGTCCTAACAGAAATCTAAAACGCTTTCTGGGGACGCCATTTTTAAATAAACGGAACACAAAACCGCCTGACGGGCACAACAGTAAGGCTTGCTCAAACGTGACAGCTCTCGACAAGCACCATCAAAACACCGTATGTCCACATAAGTCTATTCACTAATTTTCAACGTTTTCCACTCACTCAACTTACATTGCAATATGCAAATGTACAAACAACGGGTTCTACCAGTCACTACGACGACACTGGATGCAATCAAAGCAGAATCTGCCTAACTTCATTCTTTCGGTCTGTATGACCAAAATACCAAAGGACGCGAGAACTTGGATGAACACCAAAATAATTGAAAACAAAAAACACGTGTCTCCTAGACATTACTGTCACGTTAGACTGCAAACTTTTCGAAAAGAGTCCTACAAAAGTGAAGGTTAACAATCGTACCGGAAGTAACTTTTCAACTCCTCACCAAGAAAATCCAACTGCTAACTTCATTTGGTACATGAATACGTGCTATTCTGTGTAGGCTGGTATAACGCATGAAATCAACAACAGTTCTCGCAACTGAACAGGGGATTTCCGCAACCACAAGTGACTGAAATCAAATCTCTTTTCAAGGCGGAGTAAAGAAGTCTCGTGATAAACATTAAAATCAATGAACTTCATCGCCGTGTTTTGTGAACATCCTGCTCGAATCTTCGGCTTAAAGAAAACATACTCTATGTACGGGAGTTAAAATAAACGCGCACAACGGGAAGTCGGCCAACAAAGCGAGATCTTTTTTCCGTCATGGGTGATTAATCGACCACAGACTTTGGTCACGGGGAGAACTGCCACTGGAAAGCAGTAGATTGCCTTTTTAATTTGTCTTTTAGTACTATACAGCTATTTTCGGTAGATTAAGTGCTTGGTATTTATTAGCGTATATTTTTCTTCTTACTAAAATCAGGATGGACGGCCAAAAGGCATTAAAGATTTTTACGAACAAGTAGGGATAAATGCCAACCCTCGGCAATAAAACTAACAAGTCTCTTGTGAATTTCACCGGAAGTGTTGAGAGATATTAAATACATAAAGCTATGGTGTTCAGACATTTTCTGACGTAAATATTAACTGTCTTTTTAAAATCGGTACCAATATATTTCCCTAATAAACATCCCCCACTTCAGCGATGGCAGCTAATACACTGGTTTCAGATACTGGTAAGAAGGTAGTTGCTGGAAGAAGATGAAGAATAACTCGTTTTGTTGGAAAAAATTGCCGGCCATTCAGCAAGCAAGAGATGGCAGTGAATGTTTATCTGCTTACACATCTGTTTGTAGCTCATCGTCTACATGAGAAATCAGGTTTTTTTCTTTCAAGTCTTTCGACCACAAAGTTAAAAGACACAACGAAAAGAACCAGTGAGCGCCTTCAACTGTATGAGCTACTCATAACAGTAATTTTCTCTTCGTCAATAGAACAATCAATCGACAGTCCTCGTTGGAAATTGAAAAACAAATAATACTTCCCAGCCGCTGGCCTATACGTAGATTCAGGACATCGGCGATGAAACCGATTATTCTAGTTGGTAGAATATAAATGACAAAAAGCTATACCTGCATGCGCCCCTTTACCATGACTGGTTATAGGAAATAAAACCAGGGAGGTATTCAAATAGCGGATACAGACTAGCTCCTGTTTGTTGTTTTGGAGTCACGATACTGACCACTGCAGTGTTGCTTGGACCATACTTAATTGGCTGCAGAACGTTGCATTCTTTGGAAATCGCAAAACGCAGTTGATTGGAGAGCGTCAAATCAAAAGCAAATACCTGAGCAAAAAACAAGAATAGGTGAATATTTCCTCAAAAAGTTATTCTCTGCAATATTTGCATCTACGATCGCAGAACTAGTACCAGTGCCTTTGGGACAAGGCACACGAGATCCAGCGGTAGCATTAATAATTTATATTTGTTTTATTATAGTATGGTCAAAATAGACCCAGTTAGTGACAACTTTGGGAAATACTTGGAGCCTAGTTTCCTAGCTCCCGAAACTTTGGGACAAATCCAAGGTGCACTTCGAAACAAAAACTGAAAGTAGTAGAGGGTACACTGAAATTCGACAAGCAAGAACGTTTAGCGGTTGTTTTAAAGAACAGTAAATCAATGTTGCGATTATTAAAAATGACTGAGAAAATCTATATTCTCAACAAATACTGAGCAATTCATCTCATTATAGAACATATTTTCTGAGCTTATAAAATATCGTTGGATAACGTTTGCCAATTATTTATCTCACGGATCACGTTGCTAGAAAAGCAGTTACGATATCCCTTGGATTTTATGGTATTCTGAAAGTATTGCAATGTAGAAACAATCCCAAAATCTTCAGCCAATGACATGCCGAAACGAATGACGCCCAGAAAAACAAGTAGAACAACTTCCCAAACTAGCGGGTCTGAGTCTTTCAATAAATCACAGGTTAAACCGCAATCAAAACCCCACATAGGCTGGATCACATACACGACCTTCAAATCAGTTCAGTGTGCACGCAGCGAAAGTTTGGGTCCCAGCACCTCCAGTTTCCACATCGGTCCGTTTCCAGCCGATGTCCGAAGCTTCCAACACTTCATATGCATTTTATTTCTGAAGGGCTAAAACTCAGGTGCAATATCAGATTAAGTTCTTTTTCCAGTTCCAGTTGGCGTACAGGACTATACGGCAAGATGCCTGATCGTTCAGGTTCTTGCGCCGCGAGCTCCTTGGATCTGACGACGCTTCGCCAACAGGAGGTTGGAAACCACCTTCATTTCCTACAAGAGGGGAAACAATTAATGAGATGCTTTTCTCTCGACCATCTCCTCGGCCCCACAATACACACACTGTCTTTTCCAAATATAGCTGGCCATACACTGTCTAATCTTCCTTTGAATTCGCCCACTGATCCCACCTCGACCACGTTCTCTAATGGCTTGCTCCAGTCATTCACCACTTGTCTGACAAACGATTTGATCCTCAACCCGGTGGTTACGTGTTCTCGCACAACCCTTTTACCGTTCCCTCCAAGTTTGTTGTTCCCCCCTATCTGAAATAGGGCTCCGCAGTGGCCTGACCCCTTATCTCGGCCACAACCTTAATGATCTTGAAGGCCTGTATTGACTCACATGTTTCCCTACGTGTTCCCGGAGAGTACAAGCCAAGTGCCCTCAGCCTCTGCTCATATCCCATCTGCCTCGAATGCCCAAACCACCGTGTCTAAAACACGTTCAACCTGGTCCAGCACTTTTCGTTCTCTAACTAAATATGGTCTCCATGCCTGCACATAATATTCTAAGTGCGGTCGGACAAATGCCGTGAACAGTCGCAGAACAACGTTAGGCATCCTAGATCCTATCGTCCTCTTAAGTTGGCGTAAGGCACACTATGCCTTCTTGGCTGCCTTCTGACATTACAGACTAGGTTTAAAGTTTGTACTCATCACTATCCCGCGGTCTCTTGCTTTCTGAGTTTGTTCCATAGCGACCTGATGCTCAAGTGGACCCATGTAGCGAGGGGAATTCGCTCCTTCCACGAGCCTCTGACATGTATCCAAGTTCAACGGAAGATCCCAGTTCACTGACCACTGGTAAACTTTATCTAGATCCCTCCGGATAGCCCCTCATTTTGCTGTCCCTAATACTTTGATGTCGTCAGTAAACGTGAGACACAGATTATCCAATCCATTATCTATTTCGTTCACATCCATAAGGAAGAGCAGCTGCCCTAAGACACCCCTGAGGCATCCCACTGTGTAACATCCTCTGTCTGATAGACACCCCTCGACTCTCACCCGGGAAGATCGGCCCTTCAGTCATCGTGCTATCCAGTTACTCACATTAGCATCAACTCCGAAAGCCTTCAACTTCTGGTCAAGAAGCCTACAGTTCAGCGAATCAAATGACTTCTGAAAGCTTAGGTACCATACTTCTACCCTTTCGCCCCTGTCAGTTCTGCTTGTTACTTCGTACAGAAGCTTATGACGAGAACGTTTGTGCCCAAATCCGTGCTGCTCTATCATCATTAACTTGTTAGCCTCTAGGTGCTAGACTACACTGTCGCGAAGACCCTTTCCAAGTTTTTAACATGATGGACGTCAGGCATACCGGTCTAAAGGTGCCAAGATTGTCCATGTCCCCGCCTTTATGTGCCATTATGACTATCGACGTCAACCAGCCCTCGAGAAGCCGTCCTTCCTCCAGCAACATATTAAAGAGCTGGATGCAAAATTTCACCAATGCCTCAGCCAGCGGCTTTACCATCACTGGCTCTGCCGCTTTCGACACGTCTATTTTTAGGCTGTCTCCCAATTCTTCCACCGTGATCGCTCCGTCCGGCTTTTCCACCGTAAGAGTGGCGGGAATCAGTGTTTGTCCCTGCTCCCTTGATCCCACCTGTATACTGCCTGGAAAAATTCCAACAGCCAGTCGGTTTTCTCCTAACTTTCGGTTGACCTAATTCCCTGGTGGTTTTCTCACTCCACCTATGGCCATTCACAAAGAAGCCTTAGACTGCACGTAACTGCATTAGTCTTTGAGGTTGCTTTTAGCGGCCTCAGCGATTCGCTCCTGGTGTGCAGTTTGGCACTGTCGTTGGATGTGTGACATTTTCTTCTTTCCGCTATGTAACTCAGGTAATCCCGGTAGCCTTGTGTGTCCTTTTACCTCATGAAAGTCATGTGATTCCGCTTCCGTCCTCTTGTGACCCTACTCCTCCACCACGTTGGCATCCCCTTCGCCTGTTTCTGTGGAGGGGCGAGACTAAGTATCTCATTGCTGACAGGTTGCTTTTACTCGCCTCCTACTAACAATCCACGAAGTTACCACCTCTGTCCACTTCCCACCGGGTTTGGAGATCCAAGTCCAGCAGTTTATTTTTATCCATCCCTGAGAAGTTCTTGCCATATTTATCGGGGGCTACCAGTCTCTGCAGGCTCGGTCGCATGCGGATTACGGCGTGGTCCCTCCAAACTATTGGATCATCCGACTCAAGGCTTTCTATGTCGCTCGGTTTTCTCGTCAGCACCAAGTCAGGGTTAAAGATGCTCAACCGAATCTTCACTTATTCGCTTGGGTAACGTGTTGAACCATCTCACTCTCGTGCAGGAACTGCGGGAGTTGATGCCCAAATGTACCTCCTGTAGCCGTCTTGTAAACCCAGTCAATTTCAGGGGCATCAAAAACTCGCATTATAAGAAGCTTTTCCGCGAACCCTGCAGTCACACTAAAAAGTATAACAGTTTTCCGTCCTCTACTTGCGTTGACCACGAGCTAGGGTGCACACCTACAACTGCGATCCTCGAGCCGCCAATTGTATTGTTGACTTCCAGAACTTGTATATATGGGGTATGCAGTTTGCGGCCCTCCCGCGCATCGCACATTTTAGCCACGAGGATCAGCGTCCAGTCCTCTATTCTCCCATCCGCCCCATCCATTCTAAAGAATGAATAATCCCGCGTCATTAAATCATTGCTTACTTCCCCGGCCGCAGCCAGGTTTCAGTGACAGCCACCACAGTTACATCTAGAGTCCTGAATTGTAACTCTGGCCACTTATTACCCACACTGGTGATATTTGTGTTGGTCACCCTTTTAACTCCCGTCGCGGTCCGTTCGGCCTCTGAACGGACGGGGTGTCGCATGCAGGCAAATTACTTTCGAGGCACCCGCCAGTTTTTTCGCACGATAATCGAGATCCCTCCTTCGTCCCGCGATCACGGCATCCTTATTTTGGCTCTTCCTGCGTGTGTGTCGGATCCAGCCCTCGTGGCCCAGGGCACGCTCGTCCACTGCGCTCACCTCCAGATCTGCTGCAAGCAGAGGTATTCATTTGCCCTTGTTCACCCAACTTTTGAATTTTTGGTTTGGGGACTTGCCGCTCCGCGGTATTGAATCTTCGCGATTCCCCTTTACATCCTTTGCATTGATCCTACTTATGGCAGCATTATCCGGCACTGTGGTATTCGCCTCAATGTTGGTCGCCCTGATTGTATCGGCGGATGCCAAGAACCTCTCCCTACACTGACCCACCAGCCTTGGTCGTGGGTCACGGCATGCAGAGTCACTGACTCCGTGCCGCCTTCCCTGGCGAAGTACACTTTTGGCAGCAACATGTTCCGGTGCTCCCGCCGTTCGGAGCGGGTTTGCTACATGCTACTTCGTAGCTTTTTCCCTCTGCTCTCCCTCTTTCATAAGGGGCCCCGTGATCCCATGGATAATGATATTTCGAGTGGTACCCAAAGCAGTGTCACTGGATTTTGTACGCTACTGAGACCCCGGCTCATCTGGTGCAGGACTTGCTCCACATCCTTCAGCCTTGCACTTGTTTCCGAGTATCTTGTCGCCGGGTCGATGAATTCTTGGATTCCTATACTCGCGCGCTACTCCCCCCTTTTATAGGTTCTTTCTTTTTCGCCTCCATTTCTCCTCCTGGTTTGCCCCTCCCTCTTGCTTCTGGTCCCTTCTGACATAGTGCTTTTGTTTCATCGCCAGCCACGCGTACATTCTCCATGGGTTTGGTGACCTTCGGCCCTCTCCGGTCAGCTGAGCGTACGTTAGTAGTCTCTTTCATTACTGTGGGTGCCGGTGCCAGATCCTCTTCCTCCTGGCTGTCCTTACCCGCTGCGGCCTCCAGTAAACCATTTATAACAGTGTCACCCCGCTCGAGGATCCCCTTGTCACCTGCCTTCGGCAAGGTCTGCCGTTGGCCTAAGTGGGTGGTCCCCAGGATGGCCTTGTGTATGAGCTATTTGCAAGCTGGACAAACCCAGCTTAGCCTGTCGTATTGGCAGCAGAGCTGGGAAATGTCCTTTCTGGGGCATTCACATGCACAGTGGAACCATTTGCTGCAGGTGTCACACAGAATACCTGCTGCCACCTTGCCTTTGGGGCAAGTAGGTCTCTCACATTTCGTATCTTGTCCTGGGCTTCGTAATGAGCTTTAAACCTGTAGTCCCTTGCTAGTCGGCCTACCCATGAATCATGGAAATCGTGATTCAGGTAAAATTGTAGGCAAAGATACTCATTCCTGGCTCGATCCGAGAAGAGTGGTCGTTCGGAGGCAAAAGCTACTCGGTCACCTACCTATATGCACTCTATTTTCGATTACCTACGTGAGTTCACGGATTTTCTATTCTTGATCTTTCTGGTCTGAGATAAGAGGTCACGCGGCAGTGGTGTGGTGGCGTTGAAGTGGTCGAGGTGGGATCAGTGGGCGAATTCAAAGGAAGATTAGACAGTGTATGGCCAGCTATATTTGGAAAAGACAGTGTGTGTATTGTGGGGCCGAGGAGATGGTCGAGAGAAAAGCATCTCATTAATTGTTTCCCCTCTTGTAGGAAATGAAGGTGGTTTCCAACCTCCTGTTGGCGAAGCGTCGTCAGATCCAAGGAGCTCGCGGCGCAAGAACCTGAACGATCAGGCATCTTGCCGTATAGTCCTGTACGCCAACCGGAACTAGACCCGGATGTGGGACTGAACGTCAAGGTCGCAGAGCACTACCTGGACGCCTTTGTTGCACATCAGCGTCGCTTGCGAGCAGTCCGCAGGAGGCGCTCTCTTTTAGCGGGTACATTGTTAGCTGCCCTATTGGTTGTTTGGGCGTTGATGCTAGCTGATGAGCTTACTGGGCTTTGGCTCGGTTTTTTCCTTTGTGTTATTCTTTTAGATTTCGTTGCATGAACCTCGTCGAAGAGCACTGTCTCGCGGCTCTGCATGTTAGTTTTCATTGTGTGTTGGTGCTGGCTGCATGGAATGCTAGGTTTTGGGTTACTGTTTTTCTGTCTGTGAGGCATTCCAGTCGCTGTTTACCGGCGATTTTCACGTTTCATATCTCTTGCAGACGTAACAACCTCGGACTATTCTAGAGACATGACCGTCTGTGCAATCTTACTGCGTATACCTCCTCCAAACCTTACTTGTTGCTGCTCCTTCACTTTTGCTTAAGTCAGATGAATGTCAAAATATCCTAAACGGTATTTATTTCAACAGTTTATGTAGGATAGTTTGACTTTTTCGCTCCACACCGTTTAGTTGACTGAATGCTGACCGCTAAGCACGGTTGTTATGAAACGTGCACTTCCACGTTGCTCGCGCATGTTTCGCTCACGCGCTATTGTGATACCGGTTTTCTCTGCCACACTTATTTGGTTTGCCTACCCTAAACGATTGGGGACAGGTTCGTTACTCTAGCTCGGCGCTCTGTGGTATGTATCACAAAAACCAAACTACTCGACGGGTACCACGAAGAATCAGTCAGGAATGGTAAAGTGTTTAGTATATTCGTTGAGAGCGTGCTAGCGTGGCTCGCACAAACAGTGTACGAATGGCAACTGCGCTGGGCAGTTAAACAAGCGATCCGGAAGAACAAATCTGTCCTGCCACATGCCGGGTCATTGTCGCTGGTCGCCCGTCCCCTCCTGTGGCCCCTAGTCGCCATTGACAATGTCCTATCCTGTAAACTCGCTCATGAGGTATGTCACATACAATGTGATCAAATAAAGGACTACTGCAAGTATTTCGTGTACTCGATAGTTTCTGTACACTCGGGAGGGTTGCGTTTGCTTTCCAACCGGACATCTGAGTGGTTAGCGTTGGTAGCAGTTTGTCTTAGTCTGGATGGCGTGGTGCATGGGTTGATCAAGTTCCTCGATCGATTCATTTTGTAACGGCAAACTTCATGCGACCAGTAGGTACTATGACACGTCGCCTAGCGTCATTTAAGGCAAAGTTCTTGGCATCGGCAGGTTTTCAAAACCCCGTGTGACTTTATGCATGAACTTTTGCAAGGTTCGAGGCGCATTGTTGATCCTAAGATCATTCTCGCGAACTCTAACAAATCAAAAAGCATGGTAACTGTGGGCTTCAGTGCATCGTTCCCCCCTACGGTGTGATTGTAAACAAGAGCCGAATCGTTAAAACCAAAAACGTTTCAACCCGAAAAAGATTGAGATTCTCTGTGGACGAATCGTGTATCTCGCTGTTTCTTCCCCAGGGTTGCATGTTCCTATAGAAAGAATGACATGTAACCCTGGGTGAAAGGCAGCGGTCAGTGAGTCTTGCCTTGCCGTTTCACGCCGAACGTTGATGATGCCTATTACTAAGAAACGTCTTGATATTCTCGTCTAGAGTACTAAACCTTTTATCAATCCTGACTTTTTACCGGTTGAGTGTTTTGGCTTTCCGTATCCTTACCGTACAGCGTCGAGTAAGTTTGACGAACTAGTGTTCCCAACGGTGAGGGACAAACAAATTTAACAAAAGAACAGCCGGTCTTTCAAGCTGATGAGTCTGACGTGAGTCACGTGAGCTTACTTTCTTCTGTAAACGCCCTGCGTTTCTTTTTAGCATACTTTTATAGATAACCATTTTTTTCCCCGCTTGGGGGTGTTCGGGCGGTCGGTACCTCGAGACTGCGCACACAGCTGAAGGGTTTTTTCTTTGGGAAGCTTAACCGGAGCGTTTGACTCAAAAGAGACATTGGTACATTAATCCAGCGGAGGAACTCTGAGCAGACACATGCTTATCACTACCCACCCTACTCGATGGATAGCGCAGTTCTGATTAGCCTGCGCGACGACCAATTCATTGTGGAATCCATCGTGTTTGTGCCATACATTGAGGTTTGTGTGCGGTTACTGCTAAGGAATCCAGCGCTAAACGAACAGACCAGTAGGATTATGGACTGAAGCCTTTGGTTCTGATAGGAGTTTTTCTACTTGGCTTAAGCCGAACTGCACATCAGAGGCTTATTTTTTCACCACACTGATTTCTGAGGCAACGATGACCGTCTCATCCATGTTTGTTTCGACCACAGATTTTTCTGGCGAAAGCCTACTTTTGCCGTAAAAAGATTTGGTATGTGATCATTCTAAGTTGGTACCATACTGTGAAGTAGCAACATTAAACATGAGCGAGCTGCAGATTTCCGAACACACAAAGCTTCAAGGAACAACACCAGCACTACCGTGGTTTCCGCACCTCTTCTGCCTAGCGCCTGGACCGTTTAGCAATACCCGTCCATCAATCCCCATGAGTTACACGCCTACAAATAATTCCATACTGCATCGATCGTCGCGCAGGATAATCAGGACCGCGCTGCCCATTGCATCGAGCGCAAGTTTGGTGGGTAGTGATAAGTATGCCACTGCTCATAGTTCCCTCTCTTTTATTCAACCTGTCTCTTCTGTCTCAAACCCAATCTGTTTGCCCCTTCTGCCTACCCATAATATCTCCTTTGATAACACGCCCGATACTCCCAACGCTTTATTGTCAAATAGTGTAGAGAATGGTTTTCAGTCTGTTAGCTCACATTTTCTCAAGGCTCGTCAGCCTCTGCATCTGGGTTCCTTCAATGTGCGCACTTTAATACAGGCTGGCCAACAGGCGTGTTTGGCTCTGACAGTGAACTGACTCACTTTCGATTGATGTCTGCTGCGTGAGTGAGACACGAATTCAGGATTCGAGTAGGGAAATTCAGCTAACTGCGCCAAACGTCTCGTCAAGATATTTTCTTCGCACTTCAGGAGACGAAGCAGCTCAAGCTGTGGGTCAACGTGGTGTAGGAATAGTCTTGAGTGAGAAGGCTGAAGCAGCCCTTTTTGATTGGACCCCAGCTAACAGTCGTTTGTGCGCTGTGAGACTGTAGGAATCAGTCGGCGTCCGTAGGGATAGTAGTGTTAAGCGAAGTTTATTTGTTATCTCGGCATACGCTCCAACAGACTGCAGCACTGACATAGAGAATGACGAGTTTTCTAATGACCTCAACAACCTTTGTTCAGAAGAGCAAAGGCTCTGACATTGTAGTAGTGGCAGCTGATTTTAATGCACCAGTTCGAAAACTTGGTGTATCGAAAGCCCGTTTAGGTGGGTGGTGCGCCTTGCCTACTCAGCGAACAGATAACGGAGAAAACCTTTTCTAATTATGTGCGGACGATACCGTATTCGTATCTAGTACGAATTTCCGACACAGTTCGCGTCACACAGCGACATGGCGTTCTAACTCGACGGGGACTCTGAGTCAGATTGACCATATCGCAGTTAGCTACTGTTGTCGCGATTCTGCCCAGGTGTGTAAATTGTACTGGACCACGTAAATCGAATAGAACCATGCGTTAGTTTTAATGCGCGTTTTGCTGCAGCTCAGCGGCCATCGACGCAGGCCACAAACCCGGTTGGCTGTCTAACGTCTGTCTGATTTTGCTGTTCGCAACAGCTACGAACAGAAACTATCCGAGGAACTACGAACTGTGACGAGCAATAATGTAGACGATCAGTGGAATCAAATTAAGCAGGCGATGCATTTATCAGCAGATTTCGCCTGCGGTCCTAGATCTAGCTTTCATCAAAGCCACTGGATCTCGCAAGGGTTGCTGGGTCTAATGGAACGAAAACGCCAGCTTCACAACTGCTTGGAGGTGAATAGGATGCGTCGACAGTTGCAGCGTCAGTTGACGATACGTCTTTAGAATGACGCTGAAAACTGTCGGGTTAAGGTAGCCGAACAGATAGCAGTCAAAGACTGTTTAAGCTTATAAGTGACAGCAGTGGGCGGCGAACTTCGGTTAGTGGAGTCGTGTGAGATGGGAATGGAGGGCTCATCCACAGTAGACTGGACCGTTGGGCAGAGCGCTTCAAGGATGAGTTTAGCTGGCCACACCCTAACGTATTTAGGCCAACGTCCGTAGCTGCGAGTCCCTGGGAGGTGTCTTTCGACCCCACAATGCAATTGGAAGTGGAGTCGATTATTTAAATTCTGAAGAGGGGAAAAGCAGCCGGTCCCGACGAAATTCTCCCAGTTCTTTTCAAATTGCGTGGGGAAGCTTTGATAAAATTACTTACCTCCTTGCTTCGTGATATTTGGAATGAAGAACATTCCGTTATCGGGGCGCGAGTAACTGTTTGTACCCATCTTCAAGAAGGGCACACGGGGTGATTAGTAATCATCGCAAGAATAGTTTAATTCCGATAATTTCTGAGGTATTAGCTTCGATAATGTTACGTCGTTTGACACCGACTCGCGAGAGCAATATCCGCGAACAGCAGGCCGGATTTCGTCTAGGTCGAGGTTACATCGACCAAATATTTACTCTTCGCCAAATACTAGAAGCGCGCCACACACACCGACGCTCTAGTCATTCTCGACTTGAAAGGTGCGTTTGACTCAGTAGATCGGACAGCACTATTCAGTGCTCTCCGCCGGGACGGTATGTCAGCGAAGTTCGTGAACCTTTTACGAGCATTGTACTTTCATACCTATGGTCGCCTGAGGGTATGCGATGAACTATCACGTTCATTCGAAACGACTAGCGGCGTTCGACAAGGGTGTCTCATCTCTCCATTTCTGTTCAACTTCGTCATGCACGAGGTGATGGAAAATGTTTTAGGAGGTCTCGAGGGTGTAGGAATCGAATTGAGAAATGGAGAGAAGCTATGCGACCTAGATTATGCAGATGACGTTGTGTGCCTTTTCCAGTCTGCGGACTATGCACAACGCGCACTAGATAGACTCTAAAGATCAGCAGCTCGGTTTGGTATGCGTTTTGCACCTTCAAAGTGCAAAGTACTGTTACAAGACTGGATGACAGCAGCGCCGAACTTGATACTGGATGGAGAGGAGATAACGATGGTGGACCGTTTCACCTACCTTGGTAGCTGCTTGTTGAACGATGGTAGTTCGGCAGTGGCGGTAAATACGTGTATATCAAAGGCTCGAGCGGCTTACGCTGGACTGAAGCCTTAGTGACATGGGACAGATACTTTCCTGAAAGATAATGTATAATTTGCCTTGGTGCTCTCGGTTCTGTTGTACGGTTGCGAAACGTGGATTATGCGTGTGGGCGATGTTCGTCGGTTGGATGTCTTCTGTCACTGATGTCTACGTAGTGACAGGGTGGCTAATGTGGAGGTGAGGAATCTAGTAATATGTGCATCATCATCATCATCATCATCAACGTTCAGCGTCAAACAGCAACGCAAGCCTCACTGACCTCTGCCTTTTCCCAGAGTTACACGTTTCTATAAAAAGACTAAATATCCAACGGGAACAAAGAGCGGACCTACACAAGTGGAAACAGATAAGATGCCGTTGCAGCCAACATGCGGAACACATTCTAACTGTGCAAACGCGCTCTTTCAATCATTCTGATTCCATAGAAAATGACAACACGATAATCACTGTTCGCAGCTCACAGCCATA
>LUCM01002098.1:810785-919805 GCA_008360955.1 Fasciolopsis buskii | reverse complement strand
TATGGCTGTGAGCTGCGAACAGTGATTATCGTGTTGTCATTTTCTATGGAATCAGAATGATTGAAAGAGCGCGTTTGCACAGTTAGAATGTGTTCCGCATGTTGGCTGCAACGGCATCTTATCTGTTTCCACTTGTGTAGGTCCGCTCTTTGTTCCCGTTGGATATTTAGTCTTTTTATAGAAACGTGTAACTCTGGGAAAAGGCAGCGGTCAGTGAGGTTTGCCTTGCTGTTTGACGCTGAACGATGATGATGATGATGCACCTGTTCGTAGATCCATTTATGCGGTGACATTTTTAACCATTGTTGTCTGTGGAGAATTCCGAAAAACCAAATTTACCATTGGCGTTCGGAAAATCTGTCATATGGTTAGGAATAATTTGATCAGTTTGTATATAATTTGGAGAACTGTCGGTTGACTATGCATTTTTGTGCCTCTCATCAAACGATGTGCTAGAGAAACAACTTCTTTTCCCTTATCTTTGTGCGAACAGCCAACTTTGGATCCATGCTTTTTGCGGTCCGCCACCCAAGTTCACCTAGAAGTTTGATGTTCGTTAGGGTCGGATCTTTCATCCCTTCTTTTCAAATTTGTCATCGACGTAATAACGGAAATTGCCCTGTCATCCTGTTAGAGTAGTGACATTGATATTTTTTCAGACAACAGACTGTCTGATTTAGGGTATTTGGACCATATTGTATTCCTGAGGGAGCACCCAAGTAATTTGTACGTTTGCCTCGATGGTATAGATGACAATGTAGGTGGTTTGAACTTTTTAAGTGCAAAATGCCACTGCAGGATTGGGTTGGCTCAAATTCGAAACTTGTTCGTATAGAAGGTCTGCGTCTAGTACATAAAGATTACTACTTGGATGGTCTTATATCGGATGGATTGCGTTCGCGCATTCAGTTTTGATTGGTTATTGATCACTATGCGTAGCACCTGTAAGGTCGGTACTAATATACAGTTCAGAAATATTGCCTTTGAGAGCAAATGTTCTAATACTGTCGGCACTTGAACACCAGTGTCTTCATAGTACTGGTGGAAAATGACGGAGGGATCACCCCAGTAACAGAGGTTAGGGGTAGGATAATTGGCCCTAGGGTTCAGTCTTTAGAAGAGGCATTTAATGTGAATAGGTTATGGTCGTTGGTACATATTTTGTGCATGCCCACGGAACGGCTGCTTTGTTTTGCGCTGTTTCCCTAGACAGGCAGTGGTTGGAAGAAGGGCAGAGGTTGTGGCAAAAGAATATGACCCTAACCAGCGAAATGGTTCGTGTAGGCCCAGTTAGATTACCAGACTGAGGGCAGCGAGATTCCGGGAGGCGATGGTTGGAGGCATTAGATATCCCGACTCATTACCTCAATCAAGGACGCTCTGACACCCAAAGTCTTCCCTCTTCAATCCAGTTTTTATCTTGTTTTTTTGGTTTTTCACTGTTCATCTTTCTCTTTCAAATAGTTGGTGTTGTTAGATTGCAAAGGAAACCAGCGCAATTTTGTGAAAAGTTATTGGTTGCAAGAACTGACTGAGCGGATTGACATGACCGTTACACATTTATGCAATGTGTACATGGTGGTTACACGCCGTAACGTTTAGGGTAGGTTTACTATTGATTAATTCTGTATTGAAATTCACCGTAGCTGCGCTTAAGCGTAGACCTTAGAAAAGTATGAGAATAAGTGTTCAGCTCAGGACAAGATGCTCTTTTGGAACTGTTCCCTCCTTTGCTTAATGTTTTTTACATTGATCCCCTTTTCAGCGCTGGAGTTGAAGAGTCGGATTTGTCACCGTTGTGGGACGTTCCGAGTTGACTTTCAATGACTTACCATGCATGATGTGTGCTCTCCCAAGTAGCCCCGGAATCGTGAATTTCATACGCATAATTGAGACTGGGGATATAAATGACCTACTTAGTTTGGTTAAACAGACGGATGCAGTGTGCGCACGGGATGCAGACAATAACACTCTTTTACATCACGCATGCATCTCTGGAAATGTGAACGCTGTCAAGTTGCTGATCGCATCCGGGCTGCATGCAAACGTTGGAAACGTGGATGGTCATACGCCTTTGTGTGACGCTGCTTTGAATGGTTCCACAGAAATTGTTTCCTTTCTGCTAAAATGCGGCGTGAATGTAGACCCGCCTTCTTATTGGGGCTCCCCTCTGATGTATGCTACACAAAATGGTACAGCCCATACATTATCTATTTTCTTACTGAAATATATTATAGAACGCTTGGGTGCTATGAAACTGCTGATCGATGCTGGAGCGCAACTGAATTCACCCGATCGTACCGGACTTTGTCCGTTGCATGTCGCTGTCCAGAAAGGGTTTTATGCCGGTGCTCATGAATTACTTCTGGGAGGTATGAGACGATAATTAATACTGCACCTTTAAATTTTACTGTAGACCCGCTGCTTGGAATTATTGCGGAATAATGCGCTGACCATCTGCTCCTCACGGATGCAAACCCATTGGGAGCTTATGTATTTCTATGTCACTCGGAATTTTTGGGTCATGGTTACCGGCTCCTCGAATTATTGAAGTGGGGCTTAGAGTATATAATGTGCTCTCGTTCCAATGTACACATGCCTAAAACATGTGAGTAAGATTTTTGTGTTAAGTACTTGGACGGTAATATCTAAAATTCAACTGGTCGGAGTGTACGCAATCTCAAAACTTAGGGATCTCGGTCATGGAGTGCAGCCTTTTTATCAGGGGTAAGCAAATGTCGGGCAAGCCGGTGTAATTCGGAGATTCATTACCAACCAAGTTAGACCTTATGTTACTTTCCGCTGCAGATATTGCAGTTAGGTTGCGTCAACTATAAATTCTACAAATCAAGTAAATAACTGTTGTCGTTCACGTGTGCTTGCATTAAGCTTTTACTACCCTCACTGATATTGGTGGTTCATTCTTCCTCTCCCATTAACTTGCCGTTAATTGAAGCACTAACGCTCCCCCGTCAGACAATTTATTTCCAGCTTCTCATCTACCTACCCTATTTTTTCTCCAAAGCTGTGGCTTCTGAAAATATCCACTTTTATTCCGTGTCCCCCCGTCTTTCTGGTCTTGTCTTCCTCAAGCGGGACTTGCAGTTTACGCAGATGAAAATTTGGTTTCCTTCTTTTGGTCACTGTTTTTCGTACCGTTCACCACTCTCTCGTTAGCAATGATCTATCGATTATTATCTCCAAAAATTGAGATGCTGACTTTAACAAACCCAGACTACAACATTACCGTTATTGGCGAGTTTCACGTCGACAAACAGGAGCGGTTATTATGCCCATGGAAAACCTCAACCGTGAGATATGGAGCCGAGGCTTTCATTGTTATCCACAACCTTTGCCTGCTTATTGATCTATAGATGCATTTCCGGTGGCCTTGGTGATCGTCTACGGGCCCTTGATCGCATACACACCCGTTTCTCCCTTATCCTTCACTATTACTTTTCTGTTTCATAGGCTCATCGGATCCTTATCTCATTTCATTCTTCATTCTTCTAGCCTCATCTCAATATTTCATTTTCAATGCATCGTTTGTTGCTGCTGTTCTCCTGATTGGGGTGATTCCCCGGACCTCCTGGCCCTTTGTTAATGGAACGACCGTACTTGTTTCTGCTCACAGGGAGACTGTTCTTCAGGGTATGCATCTGCTTTGTAAAAAAGCATGTTGCATTTGGCACCGCTCATCAAAGAAGGCTTTGTGTACCGAAAAACTATGTATATATATATATAGCGATGCGAGAGAAAGACAAAACGAAAAGAGACTTGCGTGTAGAATTCATCGCACATACCAGATCTTTCAGACTTTTCTTCCACATCGTCTGTCCATCGTCACCTGCAGTTTCTTTGTAATCTGTGGTAGAGTTCGGCCGCCCATTCCATTGTAGGCTTAACTGCAACCTAGAACTAAGCATGGAGCTAGGAAACTAACCTCATCCGCCACCGGTGACCGTTCATTCTCCTCCCTCCTGAAAACGCGACTTTCCTCAATTTCTTCCCTTCAGATTTTCCTCCTGTTTGTAATTCCTCGCCGTTTGATCTGCGACCCTTTTGGTACAGCCGAGATTCATGCCTCTCGTTTTACGTCGAACTCCACGCTGTTTGTCAGGCCCACTTTACTGCTTTTGTCGTATGTTCCCAGCCACGCTCTTTTGCACCATTACGCAATAACTGATTTAAAACATAAGTGACAAACCCCTTAGTCAAACGGCATACTGTTAGTGGGGATTGCGGAAAACATCCGCGTACTAGCAGTTTGTTGACTCTGCCTCTAAAGAAAGAGATAAAGAGATTACAAGTTGGTGGGAATGAATGTAGAGATGGTTTTCCTCAGCTTTGCAGTTCCGGGATAAAAAAGATAACAGAAACTTGGTAAGGATGGTTAAGAATGTGGGCATGGGATAGGCGGATGGAGGTCAAATATATAAAAGCTGCCGAAGCAAACTCAGAAGAAGAAAAGTCAAAGTGGTGACGGTAAAAGAACGGAGAATAAGGCAGCTAATAGACAGTGTGCTAGTGACTTCAGACTGATTATTAGGGAAATTCCACTGTCAGCCAGTTGGCACTGTGTTGGATCCGATCAAGTAAAGCAAGAGAATTGGACGAGGTCCCACCTCATGCGTGACTGCGTTACTCTTGTGCGGGCAGATTTGAGCTTTGTGCAATGAGAACAGATGGACAGGAGTGAAGAAAGGCCTGCCATGAAATGGAAATCAACTTCGTGTTCAGCGATACGCTGATAATTCGCGACCAGTGTTTGTGTTTGCGTGGGGAGAGTGCGGTATGAAAGGAAACATCGGCAAACATTGACGAAAGAGAGGAATGGGTTGGATTTACTGGGTGGAGGAATGTTAATAGACAAAAATATGGGTGGGAGCGAGTATGGTACCTTGGAGAGCACCATCATTCAAGGAGAACGGCTCATATATATATATATATATATATCGTCAGAAACTAATTTGTAGCTTCGGAATCGTGCATAGAAGCTCCTTATTGGGACGTCCGCGGAAGAACCACAACTTTGATTCGTTGATAACTGTGCCAGTTGGGCTGAACCAACGTTAGGAACTAGAGCCGAATGTCACCAATATGGATAGAAATCTTTACGTAGTATCCGGATGAGTGAACGAAATACCCCGAAGGCAAACGACGGGTTTTGCGGTCATTGCCGCTCGTCAGGTATGCGTACCCGACACTCCTTATACTTATACATTCCGAAATGATATACCTCACCAGAATATATATATATATATATATATATATAGATGCGGATAGATGGATACATGAATTTCTCTGATCCCAGATGCGCTTGCTTAGCGGTTATCAGCGAGTTCTTGGTAGATATCGATCCATTCCAATTTTTGCTGGATATTTTCCCACTCCTTAAGTAGATCTAGTCGATTCATATCTTCGAAAACGGTATCCAGCCAGGTTTTCAGTTATCCTGCTTGTTGGCACCGTTTGCCTGCGCACAGGGCTGGCACCATGATAATTCTGCACAGAAGTTGGTTGGGACACGTCCAAACCACTAAAGTCGGCGGAGTAGCGTGCACACTGCAAGAAAGGCGATCTAGCACCGGTCTAGCATCGTCACATTGTGACACTGGGTTTCGGCGGAGTCTTTGCGTCTTCTTGACGCACGCCAGCCGATCCCGGCTGGTTGCGAGTTCAATGAAGCATGGCTCGTAACGAGACGTAAACTCAATGCAAGCGTGCTTAGAGATCGGGAGATCTGGTGATCTCAGCGAGCTTTGGAGATGGGACACGCTACAAGAATGGAAAATTCCTGCGAGCTGTTTCACCTCATCTGAGCTACGGGTGGGAAGGCATTGGGTGTGAGCGAAACGATCTGTGAAGCTGCGGTTTGCCTATCCACAACATGCAGCCACGTCTTGTAAGCTGGGCGGATCACTTTCAGGCACAGGTCAGCTGGTCCTCAGCGTCAGTGCCTCCCGCAGCTATTCCGGCAAGCACCCGGTGGCCTGTTAGAACACATCCACTAACTGAAGCAGTGATCTTCAGGGAAATCCGGGCCTTGGGACGTAATAAAGCGCGGGCTGCGATCGGCTTTATCTAGTTCTATTTAAAGATGGAGGAATGGCCCTGGTAAGAGAAATTCAAGTTTTTTTCTCAAATATCTGGTACTCCTAGAAGGCCCCCCCTCTTGGGGTAGTTGATGGTTGTCCTCATCTTCAAAAAGGGCTTGCACAGCGACTGCGCTAACCATAGGGATGCTACCCTACTCCCAATGGCGTCAAAGCTGCTTAAGAACGCCATTCTTCCTAGGTTGTACAGCATACATGAAGGGCAAGCTCGTGAGGATCAGGCCAGGTATCACGCTGGTCTTGGATGGGTCGATCACATCTTTACCCTCCGAAAGGTGTTTAAGCACCGTTCTACTTTCCAAAAGCCAACGATCATCCTGCTCTTAGGCATTCGTGCAGCCTTTTACTCTGTTGATAGCTCCGCGCTCTAGCGCTGTTTGTTGAGGAATGGAGTACCTGAGTAGTGCGTGTTGGTCCTCAGAGAATTGTACCGTCATACGTCAGGTCAGGTTTGGGCTTTTGGTTGGCTTTCGCCATCCTTCGTTGCCTCCAGTGAAGTAGGTCAAAGATGTTCTATATCCCCATTTCTTTTCAAATTTGTCATAGAGAATGTTCTATGGACGCTTTGTCTGGTCTTTTAGACGTTGGAATTAAATTCCTCCAAGGGAACAGGGGTTTTGACTTAGAGGGCACCGATGACATCGTATTGCTGGGTGACATGGTACAGGCAGTTCAACGTGCGTTGGACCGCTTGGCCGACGGTGGTCGAACGGATAAGGTCGCGGCTTTTGGACGTGAAGGTCACAGATTCGAGTCCTCCCACCGCCGGTCAACTTCACTTGGAAGCCCTCTGCTGACCGCGGTCCGCTTCCTGAAAATTGATGTACATTGTTGTTTCGTTAATAAAGGAAGTAAAAGATAAAAAATAATCCAGGTACTGTATATACTTTGCACGTTCAAAATGCAAGGTACTACTTCAAGTCTAGCAAGATCCTGTGCCTGCATTCATCGTTTGTGGAGATCGGTTAGAGGTAGTCAGTAGCTTCAAGTACCTCGAGATCCTGATCACACCTGGAGGATGTGTTGGGGAGGCGGTCGCATCACAAACTGTGAAAGCCAGAACAGCTTTTGCGAGCCTATGACACTTGTGGCGCTTCCATGACGTCCGACTTTCTTTCAAGAGAACGGTATACAATGCCGTAGTTCGTAGTTTTCTTTACGGTTGCGAGACTTGGTCTGTCCACGTTGAGGATGCCTGACAACTTTCTCTTATCTACTACCGATGTCTCCGAAGCATTGGTGGTGCGTGATGGGAAATCGGCTGAGCAACGACGAGGTGCATCATCGTG
Source organism: Fasciolopsis buskii (assembly GCA_008360955.1). Taxonomy (NCBI): domain Eukaryota; kingdom Metazoa; phylum Platyhelminthes; class Trematoda; order Plagiorchiida; family Fasciolidae; genus Fasciolopsis; species Fasciolopsis buskii. The sequence goes on along the minus strand of LUCM01002098.1, from coordinate 912,400 downwards.
TGTTTGGTGCAGACAGTCGAGGATGGATGTCGGGGAGAAGAAAATCGTACAGGCGAAGCTGAATAGACTGCCTCTTAGTGGACGCTGTTCCCGACAGGCGAAGGTAGTTTGCATCTTGTTTCCTATTTCCATCGTCATCATCGTTCAGCGTTAAACAGCAACGCAAGCCTCACTGACCGCTGCCTTTTCCCAGAGTTACACGTTTCTATAAAAAGACTGAATATCCGACGGGAACAGGGAGTGAACATACACATGTGGGAATTGATAAGATGCCGCTGCAGCCAACATGCGGAACACATTCTAACTGTGCAAACGCGCTCTTTCAATCATTCTGATTCGATAGAAAATGACAACACGATCACCACTGTTCGCAGCTCACAGCCATACCCTTCAGCGTCTTCAGCCAGCAGATCGACGAGTCTTTCGAATCCCAACCACGAAGGCGTGAGATACCTACTTTATCTAAGTCTGTTGTGCGTTTTCTCATCACACGTTGCCACGTCATCTGTTGACCTCCACATGGCTTCTCCAATTCCTTAGGAGGAATACAAAATAGAGCACGATATGGTACACGAGTGTTCGCCATACGCAATACGCGACCCAACCAGCGTAGTCTACTAAGTTTCATAGGCTGAAACAAGCTATACTCAGAATTGGCACCCAATACCAGATTCCTAACCTCAATATTACTCACCCGGTCACTCCATGCAATCCTAACGATACTACGTAAACATCGGTTGTCGAAAACATCCAATCGACGAACATCGCCCACACGCATAATCCACGTTTCGCAACCGTACAACAGAACCGAGAGCACCAAGGCAAATTATACATTATCTTTCAGGAAAGTATCTGTCCCATGTCACTAAGGCTTCAGTCCAGCGTAAGCCGCTCGAGCCTTTGATATACACGTATTTACCGCCACTGCCGAACTACCATCGTTCAACAAGCAGCTACCAAGGTAGGTGAAACGGTCCACCATCGTTATCTCCTCTCCATCCAGTATCAAGTTCGGCGCTGCTGTCATCCAGTCTTGTAACAGTACTTTGCACTTTGAAGGTGCAAAACGCATACCAAACCGAGCTGCTGATCTTTAGAGTCTATCTAGTGCGCGTTGTGCATAGTCCGCAGACTGGAAAAGGCACACAACGTCATCTGCATAATCTAGGTCGCATAGCTTCTCTCCATTTCTCAATTCGATTCCTACACCCTCGAGACCTCCTAAAACATTTTCCATCACCTCGTGCATGACGAAGTTGAACAGAAATGGAGAGATGAGACACCCTTGTCGAACGCCGCTAGTCGTTTCGAATGAACGTGATAGTTCATCGCATACCCTCAGGCGACCATAGGTATGAAAGTACAATGCTCGTAAAAGGTTCACGAACTTCGCTGACATACCGTCCCGGCGGAGAGCACTGAATAGTGCTGTCCGATCTACTGAGTCAAACGCACCTTTCAAGTCGAGAATGACTAGAGCGTCGGTGTGTGTGGCGCGCTTCTAGTATTTGGCGAAGAGTAAATATTTGGTCGATGTAACCTCGACCTAGACGAAATCCGGCCTGCTGTTCGCGGATATTGCTCTCGCGAGTCGGTGTCAAACGACGTAACATTATCGAAGCTAACACCGTAGCATTTGTCGGGGTAATCGCCGTGGTCTGCCGAACACTGTTTTATCTAGGTTTTTAGATCTCGGTTACCCTCTCTCTGGTGAAACTCGTTGTTCTGGGGTTTTTGCTGGGTTGTGACCGCTGACTCATACTTCAGCTTCTCGGAGCCGCAGGTGAAAACTGAATAACTGGTGTGGACCAGAAGGATGGAAGGTATCCCAAGGGTCAAGATACACTGCCAACTCGGAGATACTACCCCCATCAGGTGCCTCATACACTCTAGGTTTCTGGGTACGCGCACTGCGCTCGCACTTAACTACGCGAGGGTGCTGACAATCTCATGTAACTGAAAGATTGGGAAGTTGAGTCACACAAATACAAATAAGATCATGGGAATCCACTTGCCTTTCGCCTCGCTGCTCGCAAATGAGACTTGAAGACTCAGCGTGTTATTCGTAAAACAGTGTTCCTAGATAGTTTTGTGGCTTGCCAGTTGTTCGCTGAGACGGCCACTCATTGCTTGAGATACCGGATGATCAAGTGGGCTCTAAGAATAGCGGTTGGTCGAATAGGGTTCAGTTGTGATGAGGTTTGAGGTGGCTTCCAAATCACGCAGATCAAGCCAGCGAAATACTGACAAAAACATTATTCGCGGTCGCCATTTAATGATTAATTTCGAGCAAACGTTTTATCTTTGGTTATATGTGGGGCAATTTTTTTCGAAACTTCTGATTGACTTCCTGTGTTATTCTCAATGTCATTAGTTATCTCTCCTGCTTATCGATGGTCGGTATCGATTGAATTGAATGATTGAGATCAACATGCCTTTCATGTTGTTTGGTCAGTCACTGTTGACGAATCTTAGGGAAGTTACACACTAATGTTACAAATATAGTCTTTATGCCCTTCACACTTGGTCATCGAGGCGTCTCCATAATTGTGGGAAGAAATATCCTGCGCAAGCCAATCCAACGTATTTAAATCTTCATGCTGCAGTTTTTTCGGTGAGATCATCATTACTAATTTGGGATGGGGCACGGCTTATAAGCGTTACTTTGATTCCATACACTTATTACACTAATCGAAATACGCGCTTGGGGTTGGGCCCACTGAAATCTTAGTATCATACTTATCGATGGGAACTGAATTCGCCAAATTGCCAGAATATTCCTTTTTGACTTGGATTTTACAGCCAAAACCGTGAGTGTTAGGGACTGCTTAATGTGGCTCTCATCGTTAAAATTGCGGTCTGAGTTGGAACATCGAATTTGCCCATTGGTCGACTTTTTGTCGCGCTCAAATTGCCTATAACAAAGAGCACTATGACGTTTCCCACGAACGGCTTGGTATCTGTTCGTTGTCACATGTATTTCTCAGATCCTCTTGTTTTTAATTCATCCAATTAGGAGCCGATCCCAATTATCGCGTTCGTCTCACGACCCCACTCCATATGGCTGCAAAGCAAGGTGATGCACTCATGGCATGTTATCTTTTGGCTCACGGTGCCTATCCTTGTCCTTTGGACATGCAGAATAAAACTCCTCTGGAGTACACTACGAAAGGAAGCTTAATTTATACGGTGCTGGAAGATGCTCAGAGTAAGTTCAGATAGTCTATATTCTATGAGATAGGTTGTTAATATTCAAGTGATCCGACCATATTCCAGCTAAAATAAGGTTGCAGATAATCTAAGGAAATAGTGGTTTGCCGTCGCACGGGTATGTTGGCCTGTCCAGTCGTAATCGTAGACGTTATTCGGCTTGGTTTAGTACAGGGGTAGTTCAGCTGACTACTCGCGCGGTAAGTTTCCACATTGCTGAATCATGAGTGGACGGAATGAAAGCGTTTCGCGCCGTTTACAAAGTTAGGAGCAAGCAAACAAAAACTACCAAGCCTCGCATCCTAAACAGCTGAAGCTGTTTGCATTCATGTGACAAATTGACCGATTAAACACAAATATATGCATATAATTCCTTGAAATGTGAACTGGTCTGACTGCAAACCCCTAATCCGTTGAACTATTTGCGGTGCGATGTATTAACATGTGTGGAAATAACTGAAAATGAGCTTGTTCGCCGCATGTTGTTTTCAATGTGCTCTATGAACCTCTTCATATATTTCTCTTATTGACTAGATAGACAGATTGGGCGGCAGTTGTCCATTCGAAGCATATCGGTGTACACTGAGGCCAGCGATGCTGGGCTTGTTCGTTGATATGACTCCTATTGTCCGTCGCAAGATGCTTTCGACATTATCATTACCGTTTCTTTGTTCGGTTGCTGCTTATTCGTTTATTCCACCGGATCGATCACTCCATCCGTCCGTTGTCATAGAAGTCTATCTCACAATAATCACTTTTTCTTCTAGAAGCAAACGGTTCTGTATCAATTTAGTTGGTATTGTAAGACTCGCTAAGCTGGATATTCAACCTGATCACCAATGGCTCACTAATTAACCCTCGGTAGCATTGGGGAGGAGTTTGGCTGGCTCAACGCTTCTGTAGACCTACTTATATCTGAAAGTGGACCAGGGCAGCTAAATACCGGTCCTCCCTCAGAGATGAATGTTATCAGAGAGATAGGTTTTCGATAATGACATAAGGCAGATAGACCAGGTAGACTGTCTCCATCTCTATTCAGTGAGGGTGGCGAAGTGTTGAAATCAGAGCTTTCAAGACTCCTTGAATTAATCTGGGCAAGTGAACGGATTCATAAGAACTGGTAAGAATCAGTGGTTGTACCGCCTTCGAAGGAAGGTGGTAGTTCATGTGAAAGCTACAGAGGAATTTGATTGGTATGTAGCGCATCTAAACTTGTTGGTGGGTATTATCCTCCACCAATTATCCGATGCTCGTGAAAGATGTGCTCGTGATAATTAGGCTGACTTCGTCCCGGCTGGGGTTGTATTCTCCAAATATTTACTCCGCATACGTTCCGTGGGCCCACGATCTCTGCCTTCTTGATCCAACAGTGGAGTTTGACTCAGTTGATTCTGCGATTCCGTGGCACTGCGTGCTATTGAAAAAGTGCCAGAGAAATTCTTTTCACTCGTCCAACCTCTGCTTTCGAACAGCTGAAACTGAGTTGGTGTTTGTGGGGATCTTTCAATCGAGTTCATCACGAGAAGTGATGTTCGTTAGGGTTGCTCTCTTTCACCTTTTATTTTCAACTTTGTCACTGAGATGTTTGTGGATGTTGTCCTACCCCTAGCTGAGAATGTTGACATCATTATTTCCGCAGACAGTAAACTGTCCGAATTGGAATACGAAGATGACATTGTGCTGGTGAGTGTACACCGAAGTAATTTCCAAATTTTTTCGGTTTCCTGAACGACAACATAGTTATGTTTGGGATGCTTTTTGGACCTCCAAAGTGTAAAATAGTGTTGCGGTATTTGATCTGCTCGAGGCCGAATTCTGTTAAGTCGGTTCATCAGAGTTATTCATTCGCAGTTTATTCTTGATAGCTAATTATTGGAGTTGTGTGAGATGGATTACGGGAATTGAGCCACTTATCTCGGATTTGCTGATTTTTGATGGGTTCACAAATTGATGGCCTTATCGTCGATGTTACTCCTAATGCTGGTCTTTGTCACAGTCGATAATCGATTGTGCACGGTAAAGTTTGAATTCGATGGAATGAGAAGTTACATCAAGGTTGGTGAGAGTTAAAGCGGTTTTTATCGACTTGGGAAATCAGTTGCGTCACTTTAACCCACGTACTTCAAAAGAAAAACGCACCAACTTGCAGACCTCCGCTTTTTGCTCTGAAGATACTCGATGGCTTCCAGTATTTTTCATTTTCATTTTCGCGAGCAGTTGAATTTTTACTCGACTTTTCTTTCTTCCAAGGAGTAAGTTTTACTACTTAACTTATTCGTTAATTCTCCTTCTGTTTGCTGGTTTCCATTCATATCATCACTTGCTTCAGGGTCCGTTCAGAGCAGGTTTTTTATTCAGCACCAAACGATTTTTTATACCAATCCACTGTGGGATTTCCCCGCCTAGCTTTAAAAAACTGATTTACCTAGCAGTATCATATTTTCTTCTCGTTTCCCACCTCGCAGTACCGAAGAAGGTTGGGATGAAAATTGTAAGTTGATGAGTCGGAAGAACTATGGTCGTTTCGTAGCCATTAACCTTGCGCTAACATGCTCCGGTTTTTGGTTGCTGCCTTGCAGAATGGTCTACTCAAAAGACAAGAGAACGAGAAATAGTGAACAATCGATTACAGAGTACTAAATTGCATAACTGTGCAGCGGCATTTCGTCCTGTCGCCTAAGATCTCCAACCCTTGCATTTCGCGAGCTTCGTAGACCCCAACTGGGAAGTCTTACTTGTCTACACGGAACAACTATTGGTTAGGGTTTTCATACCTTTTCACCACTTCGCGTGCGGACTACGTTGACTCATCTTCCAGTCGTCCAGTGCTTCGGAGAACAGGGCATGTTTCAGCCAAATATTCAAGTTTGCTCCCGCTGTAGCTCTGTGATTCGATACCCTGCGCCCAACCTCAGTGTTGCTAATTCAATTTCCCACCATATCCCACCAGTACTACGGTGGCACTGATGTTCAAACGTCGGCAGACTTCCGATACGTTCTGCCCTCAACGACCATGTTTTTGGACCTTATAGTTCGGCAGATCGTACAGCTTCAAAATAAACTCAACCTTTAATCGACCAGCGGATTTCGCACCGACGTCATATGTTTTGCGAATCGGTGAACACTAATTGAGCCTTCGGTGTACGAAACAATACTTCATCCGAAATAGGACCAGATGATTGTTCGAGTAATAAAACTCATACTTCGCCTGACTCCTCCGCTCCACGAACAAAGCTTGACTTTGGACCAATCCAATTGTGCAACACCACCTTCGGGGTGCGAAGAGAATCTCTAACTGTCTTTCCTGCTCGAGTCTTCGTCCCGAAGCATCACATCTTCGGCAAATTTTAAGTCAGACAATTTACGATCCGACAAGTAACAGTGTCGGTAAGCTTACAAGAGGTTAGGGCGATTTACAAGATTATCTGTTACAAAATTGAACAGAAAAGGCGAACGGGGACAACCTTGACGAACATCACTTCTTATGGTAAACTAAAGCGAAACATTGTCGTGAGCACGAATTGGACTTCGGCTGTTTGTTCGTTTCTATTAGCCCTAGTTAACGAGTTCAAAAAGAGCATAGAAGAGTTGACGCTGGCAGGATATGCGGAGAATCGGTTCCAGTCATCATCTGCGTCTTGTTGAAAACATCGATGGAAAGTGTGCGAAACACGCTAATAACCCTCCTAATGTCGCCACTTATCGCGTACCTTGAGTTTTGACTTACACCGACGCGGCAGCGTAGATGCACTCGCACAACTATTTGTTTCATTAAAGGAGACTGCAGTACAACTCCTGTATTCCTTATTTCCTTACACTGGACAAACGTCGACAATTTTATTGCCAATAGTAAGGATTCGCATTGAATTCTAGTCAGTGGTTATCTATGAGACTTGATTGTAAACAGAGTAAGACGGTAGCTCTTGGGTTGAAAGTCTCTAGAGAACGAAATCAGGATTGATCCGTGCTGCTATTTTGTCGGTGGAAAGTACACAGCAGGAAACACCTCAGGAGTTTCCGGTAAATCGCGAGTTCATCATGACAGAGAAACCACGCTGATGCCGGCACTAAACAAGTTGGAATTAGATAAGGTTAACCAAGTCAAACTTATTGTACGAACTACCTACTGCGTCGAACGTGCTCATTGTCATGTACGGAGTCGCAAACGAACTTGCCACTTCACGTGGAGATGGCTGGTTCGCTGCAGGCAAAAAGAAATTACATGAAAAAATAATAGGCAATTGATTCAACGACAGTTTATTCTCTAATTTATCATACAATAGTGAAATCCGTAGTTACTCTGTAGCAACAGCTTGTAGGTCTCTTTAGGGGAAAACTGGTGATTGGTACGAAACGGTACCGAACGTAACAGTACGGCAAACGTTGAAGCGCTAGGCTTTATGGAGCTCCTGTGGAAAAGTATCACTTGAATTATTGCCACTGTTTAATCGTGGAGGGGGATATAAACGGTTAGAGCATTTGGATAACTAGGTAAATGCGACCCGATCAAAATACCCGATTTTGGCATCGCAATTCATAGTACATCGCTACCGGCTATTAAACCGTTCTAGTGATACACAGCACCGCCGTCACTGCCTTACAATAGTACTCGCCTTTCATACTCTTCGTTGAGAGCTCCCTGTTGATCGTGACGATATGCGGATTCCTCAGAACAGCAGGAGCTACTGTTCTGATATCTGGATTTTGATGTTATCCTATATTATTTATAGCATCATTGCGGAATGATCGTTAGTTGCGTCTGGAATTCTCCCGCCTGAGTTTTTCTGTGCAAAAGTTTCCTGATCCTGGAATTAAATTCGTTATTTCAAGTTCCTTTTATTCATCCCTTCTTATGGTTATCAATATGAATGCTGGGAGCTTCTCGTTAATTTTGGTTCCCATAGGATTTTTGCAAATTATAATGTTTTCCCAGCGCCTCATCTGCTTAATGTTTATTTCTCTTTGTACATGAAATTTTTCAACTGTAGATCAAGTGCCTTCCTTGCAAGCACTGACGCGACTGGCTTTCCGATCTGTACTTCGCCGTATGAATAAAGGAGACCTCGAGTCACTGCGGCTTCCGCAGTGCCTGTGTGATTACATGACATTCAGTCTTCTGTGAATCGCAAAAATGACATTCTTGCGTCGTTTGAAACCTGTGAATTATTGCTTATCGTTTATTGTTATCATTTTGAATTTCATTTCGTTCCCTTTTCTAGTTTGTCATTTTACCCATCTGCCATGTTCCTTGATTTGCCTTTGACCTCTTCGTGTTTTCACTTTTATCATTTTTGTGATTTTTCATTTAACTACTCACGAGTAGCGCAATTAAATAATGGTTCGTCGACGGCGTTTGTCTGCATTTATCTTGTGCCCAAGAACTGCATTTAAATAGTCATGATCTTAGGTTGGGTACTGCGATACGTTATGCCACAAAAGGCTTTCGGCCGATTCGTAAAGTGGCGATGCAAAGCGTCAAATAATTTGGTGCTACATCACTGGTATTTGTTTCTAAGTTCACATTACCAGCAATGGGTTTTCACCTGTGAAGATTCTCCCTGTAAAAATACCACAGCATTCGTCGGTGGCGATGTAACGTAGCGGGCGCACCTGCCATTCAGTGAGATCATAGCTCTTTGTTTTTCTGGACGTATTTTGCGTAGGAAGAGACGTATGAATCCCTTGTCTCTGTGATCAACTCTGCTCTATCCCCCAAGAGTGTTATACTCCTAATATGAATTAGCCGAAAGACGTCTGAATTAAAGTACCGGTCGTCGGCTACCAAAGGTTTACGAACAACATGTTCTATTCCGCTTCTTTGGGATCCTTTCTTGACCAAAGATTCGGGTCGGGCTCTCTAAGCTAATTTCGTGCTTCGGCTTATGCAATCGGGTGGTTTTGGTGGACAATCGATGACGTGGAGAAATGTGAAAAAGCTAGCATAGTTAGTGGACTCTGAGCACAAGCCTCTTTTTACTTTGTTTCTCGCTTTGTTTTCCCCTTATTTGCTGACCCCGATGACGTAAGATATCAAAGAAGACGTGTGCAATGTGTTTACATGTATAATTTACAAGTATTATCTGGACGAGTGAACGCAATTTCTCCGGGAACATACGAACGGTCTCACAGTTATTGCCGCTCGCCAGGTATGCGCATCCAGCACTATTGTCCAGAAGAACCGCAATTGTGGTTCTTCTGTAGACTATTCAACGAAGAGCTCCAATGCGCAGTCCTGATGGTACAAATGATATATATACATATATGCATATATATATACACATTTATGTATATACATATATATGTTATATATATCTATACTATGTTACTGTGGCGTGGTTCAGTGTGTAATGAGGCGAAAGTCATACTGGGAGAGAATGAAATCCCTGATAAAAGATCTATGTGTGTTTGTATTTCTTGGCGGATCAAGCATATAGGGAACTACGACGAATTGTCCACTGCTAATTGAAAATGGGCGAGTGTCAAATTATACATTACGGAAAGTTTGTCCCGACAAGTCGGCAGAGGGATCTTAACCTGTATTTCGTTAGCAGACTAATGTTTACATGTTCTTTGAACTCTGTTAATGAAAAACTGCCAACGTTGAGTTTCCCGGAAAAATTGGTTATCTGGGAGCTTTTTCTTCACGATAGTACTAGACAGGTCAGTTCTAATATTTACGCAATGGGCACTAACTCGGCATGCCGTTTTCTCTATTTAGAGCAGCTGCCGCATTGGGTATGGTAGATGAAAGATTTGAAAAAACGTATTTTGACACCCAATTCCGTAGCTTGTTTGTCTCTCTTTCACCTTGTACATGATATGGTTGTGAAAATCGCCGTATCCTTATGTGAGAATAGTCACATTAATATTTGTTTGGGTAATGCATTGCCCGATTCGGAATACACGGGTAATGTTGCTACTCTGAGTGAAAACATTTCTCGATCATATAGGCGAAAGTTTCTTTAATTTTGGAATGCGTTTTGCATAACTGGGTTTGCTCGAAGCGGAGCCTTGTGTTCCGAGGTCAGAATTCCGCTGAAGCAAATAAGTTTTATTATTTGGGCAGTTGCATCTTACTGGGTGGTCGTCGTGTTCGGATGAAGTATCGTCTGGTTTAAAGGAGATTCTGCAGATTTTTAGTGATTTGCGACGTCTGCAGGATTGGCGTGACGTCCATTGGCCGACCAAAGTTCGGGTATACACAAAAATGAGATTTGTCTTGATATGCGGTTCAGAGTCATGGTCTTTGGCACGAAATATGCATAAAGCCTGTCAGTATGTGGATGGCAATATTACCTTATAGGCACTGGTGTTGGGCGTGACAACAAGCCTTAAGAAGGATGGCGAAAACTGGTGGATTGAGGAAGCCGACGAAGTGGAAGTAGCCGCTGCTTCAGGCAACAGTCACACTGTTTCAGCTTATGCACAACACCGACAGGCAGCGAACTTTGGTTAGTAAGACTGCACATGACAAGCATCAGAGGGCTCCACTGCTGGTCCGAATGCTCCAAGGTGCTGTTTAGCTCGCCATGCACCAGTGTCACTCCGACGATAGCAAGTGTGATTCCTTGGGAGGTGTCACCTTACTCTATCCCCAAAGGAATTAGAAGTAGAGTCGAATATTCGACTGTTGTGGACGGGGAAATCGGCCGGCCCCGACGAACTCCCATTTGTTTTAGTACTGTTGAGAGGCGCTGGTAAAGGCACACAAAGCTCCGTCATAGGTGGAACGAGGTGCATATTGCGCTATCATTAGATGAGCTACCGATTAAACTCATCTTCAAGGAGGGCACGCTTTGGCTATAACAATCATTGTGGGATTATTTTAATTTCTAAAGTTACCAGGGTTTTAGCTCCGGCAACGCTGCGCCGTGTGACACCGATTCGGGAGAGTAACATACGCGAAAGCCAAGTTGGATTTCATCCAGATCCAGGTTTCGTCCACCAGATTTTTACTCTTCGGCAGTTACTGGAAACGCACCATCTTGTCGCCCTACGGTCGTGATTTTTCTCAACCTGAAAGTCATCTTCGACCCAGTGGACAGAGCGGCACCATTCAGTGATGTTTCTCGGAAAGGCATACCTGAAAGTTTGTGAGTCTTCGGCCATTATGCTCCCATACTTCTAGTCTCGTAAGGCTGCGGGACAAATTACCATTAGAAACGACGGGAGGTGTTCGACAAAGTTGACTCCCCTCTCTTGTTTAGCTTCGTTATCGACGAGCTGATGGTGGATGGTTTAGGTCTTCAGGATGTAGGCATCTGACTGGGGAGAACCTGTGTGACTTAGATTACACAGCCCGCCTCGTGTTTGTCCGAATCTACGGAACGAGCGCAACACGCAGTGGACAGATTCTGGGGGGCTATAGCTCTACTCGGCATGTGCTTTACACCTTCAAAATGTAATGTGGTGCTATCAGATTGGGCGATAGTAATACTCGAGTTAGTGCTAATAAATAGAGAGGAACTAACGATTGTTGGTCGTTTTACTATTAAATAGGTGTGGTAGCACTACAGGAGAAATGTGTGCCCGTAAATGTCAGACCCGAGCGGCGTACGTTGAACCGAAACACTGGTGACACTGAATTTGAGAGGTCTTGCCTATTGCGCCGAAAGGCGCACAGTTCCTTTGTACAGATGTGGGTCATGGTGTTTGTATGCTGAGAATGTTTGCTGCCTGGAAATTTTTATCATCGATGAGTGTGTAATATCGCTAGAGGTGAATGGAGTGACCGAGTGAGTAATGTGGAGGTTAGAGGTCTAGTATTAGATACCGGTTCGGAGAATATTGTCATAACATATGAAGCTTAGTATAATTCGTTTGTTGGGTCACGTGTTGCATATGATGAGCGTCCGTCTACCATAGCGCGCCGTGTTCCTTTAGGTGTAGTGAGGTGTACAGCGAACTTATTTAAAGTAAGTGGATATTTTCGTTGTCGGGGCCCGGAATATTCGTCAATCATTTGACTGGAGACTGATGAATATGGCAGCTTACCATGAGCAGTGGCGGTCACATTGTCACTTTCTACTCAGCGACTGAGGATGTCAGTTTACACAACCGGAATGTATTCAGTGTGTTGGCTACTAGGGCATTTTATTTTCGCACCCATGTCGGTCCGCTCCTTATCGACATCGCATATTCATTCTTTCTGTGGCAACGTGTAACTCCTGAAGAAAGGTAGTGAGGAATTGGGCTTGCGCTCCTGCTTAAAAGCTGGTTTATGCTGTTGATGATGCCCCTGGATTCGATGTTTATGAAAGGCACTGATATCCAGCAGATCAACGTAGTTCGATCATGTATTGTGCGTATCGCTTCCGCACGTTCTCCGAGACGGGTAATTATTAGAAAACAAATCGAACCGGTCAGTACATATTGCAGCAAAAGGGTTTGAAAACTAACTAGTGTTCTGGCTCGTAGGCTCAGCACGGCTTCCTGGCTGAGTTCCACGAGATTTTTCGATGCAGTGGTTTTTCACCTTGGCTAATATGCCTTAGCGCTACAGTCAGTGGCGTTCTTGCATTTAAAAGCTTCCCTCTTTTGTGTATTCCTCTTTATTTCTTCGGAGATGTCCTTTCACCATTCTTCGTTCATTTTTCGTGAATACACAGAGCTTAGTCACTTGTCGAAAACGGAACACAGTACAAGTCTGTCGGTTTCGTTATCTGAAAGCTGGAATTCGAGCAGTCTCTCATTTGCAGATTAATGTCCTTGCAAAATTCAGCAGTCACTTTTTGTACCAATTTACCTCCAAAAGGTTCCAGGATATGTTTGTTGAGGCGTTTGAATTGAGGACTTACAAATGGCAGGCAAACTGCGAGCACCGTCCATTTACTCGTATCGACCTATGCAGTTAGCGCAACCGAGGTCTTTCGTTCGGTCTGTGCAACACAATGGTAATTGTTAGAAGACTCTGAAGTTCGCTTCTTTGCAACTACTGTGGCTGTCCCGATTCGTCCGAATAGCCCAGTCCTCTCAGAATCACGGAGTGCACTTTCCAAACTGCCCGAAACCTTTGCAACCCATTCATAGATTGAAAGAAGCCAATATGAAAATAATCATTATATATCGTCTTTCATGACAGGTGGCACGAAAACGTAACTACTATGTGTAGACAATCTTTATCCATTTTATTCTCCGTACCTTAATAATGCAGCGACCAATCAGTTTTAAAATACCAAAAAGAATCTCGTTTTGTGCTGTCTTTTCACTTAAAATTTGATTCAAGCAGTTCATCAGTATTCAACTCAGGAAGAGTAAAGTTCTTTGACTGATAACAAGACACTCACATTCGGATAAGTTTATCTCTCAATTTGAATGAAGCATAAGGGATTTTATTTGTCACTCAACCTATACTAGTTAGCTAACGATCATCACATTATTGAAATCTGTCAGAATTATTTAAAGCAATTGAGCGTAATGAAAATCCGAGATTATACGTGAAGGTGAATGGTTTGCAATTTGATTAACTTGCCTAATCTCTCCGTGGCTTCTTTTTTGAGGTATCTTTTTTCTAAAATTCAATGCAATGCTGGCTGATGTATTTGGATGCATGTGAAGCATTGCGCACTCTTTACGCATACTGTCGGCAGTCGGTGGTAAGCGACGGATAAATGTAGCCTATTTTGAGGATAGTAGATTTGTCTAGAACGATGGGTCGATTTTCACTGGGACAATCATTATGCCCAAGGAATCTAATCTCGTTCGATACGTCTGACAGTCTAGTTAGAAAACGACAAGCACACTACAATCGGATTAGCTTTGAATGCCTTTCTGATATTGTCTAGAACGTGGATAAATAGGGAAGCCTGCATGGAGAAGAATAGGTATGACTCACTTCTTACTATGAAGCTACAATTAGCAATGTTGTATGGCCCCTTTTTCAAGCCTATTCGTACGGGTCTGCAGCTTGCAGTTTGAAGAGTTGATTGTCGAAACTGCTGTCAGATGAAATATTGCTAGCAACGAGGTCGGACCGATTCATTTTTGAACGATCATTCGAAATTCTCAGAATGTGAAAGTTACAAAAACAACAAAAATCCGAATGCGAGAAAACTATTCGTTTGAATTCGCACACATCTGATTTTGTTTCACCCAACGCTACAAAAATTGTGAAACGGCCATCCAAAAATAGCATTAGCTAGAAGTTAATTAAAAGCATAGTTATTTGCGGTCCTGGATTGCAGTATGTGACACTTTCCTTTGAATTATTCACCACTGCGGTCCCATATAAGCGAGAATCGGGTTCACACCATGTGCAATCAGTAGACACACAGGTCGCAGTGTATTTTAGCCAATTACGTTAAGGTTTTCTTGTAAGTGATTTCCTAATTGCCATCCGAGTAAAACATGGGATTAGACGCTTGGATTTGTCCGCGTCCACATTGGTTGTCTGCTGATCTAGTTTATGGTAGATTGAAGGGGAAAAGCCGAATGTAACCTGGTCAATCGGACTGTTGTCTGTAATAGTTTTAAAATCATATTCCAGATTTGTCATTTTAGTCAACTTGCTCGCACTCAGTATACGGGATTCGAACGCTGGTCGACGTTTAATGCATATGACCATCATCAGTCTGTTATCGTTCACCTTGATTCTCTTCCCTCGAAGTTTCCCATCCAACCACATGCCGAGTTTTCTTTGTTGATGGGTGTTCATTTGTTTTTTTCCTTATTTGCTTACAGTCGATGCTCAGTCTAACAGCTTCAGTCTCAGCCAATCCCAGGATACATGAATTTTAAGCTGAGGATTAAGATGACTGGAATATGATACGCGAGCGATGGAAAATCAGTCGGCATTCTATTTCATACTCGAACTATTTGAGATTATAGAAAAATGACGGTGACAGGCGTCGTCGTCACGATAAGCATCCTGGTAAATATGTTATTCCGCCTTAAAATATTTCTCCTCAGTAGGTGGGCCATACCATTTTCTTATCGAGACCGAAATCGATGCACCATTTCACCTCCTCTCACTCGCACATACAAATGAGCTTACCAACTTTAGGTGTCCGGATGAACGGTAGACTGCTACGGACGATTGTTCGTTTTGCTAATGTTTTATCGTTGTCTTCGATGTGCAAGTATAGTAAAAAATGGAGTTCGTACTTTTGTTGAACGGGTAAAAACTGCCCCTTGAGTTGCATGATAAATGGGTGTTCCGAGAAAACCTTGAGCTTCCGCTGTTTGTGAAATGACCCCCCTGAGGTTCATTGTGACCAGTCCACGTAGATAGAATGGGAAATTTGCGTTGCTGTTTCACGTTTTATTCCTTGCCTGTGCCCACGGTGATCTGTTCATGAAAGGACACATACTAGCGAGAACACACAATTGGGGTTTGTTGTCTGGGCCGTCTTTCCCCTACATCGAAGGCTTCGGTAGTGGGACATAGCGGGGCACAACTAGACAGCTAATGCACACGGGCAAAATGATGCGGTAGCAGAGTGCGTTTATCGAGAAAGCAACAGGAAAGGGAATTGAAACAAAGCGAAAGTACTTCAAATTATTGCGATTCGGTGAATATCTATCTTGCGTGTCTTGTAACTCAGTAAATCGGTTTTGACTAAGCACGGTCAACTGTCAGCCAGTGTTTAAGAGGTTTAATCGTTCAAACTTTAATTTTGTGCAGTGAAAACTCAGCTGTAGTTGACACTAAATGAAATGCTCCATCAAATGGCTTCGCACACCAAGCCATCTTCGTTAACTGATTCACTTCAGCGTACATGGCCAACCTACGCAGTCCTGTTGAGTACTCCCAAGTGAGGCATTTTGCAAATTTTACTACGTTTTGCACTCATCAGAACTTTGCTATGGACGGCTGGCCACGGCGAGCAGAAGAACGGCAAAGCTAGAATATTAATAGACTCGAAAGCCGGTAGAATAGGACAAGAATATTGGTTAGAACAGATGATTTTTTTCTTATTCACAATCCTGTTAATCGCTGTGTATGCAAGAATCACCGGCTAACTGCTCGTTTGTGCGACTGAAAAAGTGATATGTGATGAATGCGAATTTCCTCCCGCAGTTGGAACGCTAAATGCTTTTTACTCCTGTCATTTGGGGCATATGCTGCTGACATTTGTCCTAGTTTTATGTCCTACGTGCAGCTTGGGTTTATTTTCTCTGGAACCTTTTTCGTTTTTCATTGGTACGTAGTATGTCAGGCGACTTGCACACTCGCCCCCATTTTCATTGGCTAAAATATGAACTTTTGTTGACCATCGGACTTTGCATTCTTGCAATGAACTTGCGCAAAAAATATGTTGGTCTTGCATCATTTCGTCTGCGATTACAACAACAACTGAGTGAGTGTTTACGCTTTTTTTAGCAAATGACTTTTTGGACGAAATTTTCGAACGTCATTACCATTCCCTCATCGTGGTTTGCTTCATCCATTTAGTTAAGGACCTTAAGGCGCATCTATACCGCTTGGTGAACAACACACGGTGCTAGTCGCCAGTTTTATCTCATAATCAGTACATATTTGCACGTTAATGGATCTGCCTACTCGAAGCGAAAAACTTGGTTACTAAACTAGTTAGCTCCACATCTCGGGTAGGGAAGATTTTGTCCTCATGAATGGTTACAACGTCTTTAGTTCAAAGACTTTTCAGCGAATGCCGTCGTGTTTTTTGTGTTGCTTCGAAGTGGGCACCGGATCCATCGGTTCTCTTATGGAAAAATGGAACAGCTTTTGGGAAAACATGAATAGTATTTTTTAATATCGATCTATTTGTCGCAGAGATCACATTTGAGTTGTTACCAAGTTAAATAATGACTTCTAGCAGTAGAAAATTGGCTGTTGTCACGCCAAACGAGAATTTGTTTTCATTTGGGCTAATGAAATGAAAAATAGTCCGACGAGAGCTTTATTAAATTACCTAGTGGCTAAAGAATTTGATACATCCGGTATTTTGGGCATCCACACTTAAGTGTCCCTCCGAGGCAAGAACAACCGTGTTGAAGTTACTTGCAATTTACATTAACATTTCCAAACTGGGCTGTGATTAGCTGTCCTCGACTTCTCGTTATTATTTTAGTAGTCATCTGACTTCGAGTGTGAAAGCTTACCAGAACGCGCAAATCTAAATCAGACAAGGACAATATTTTGACAAATCTGTGGTGAGGTGTGGAGACGGATAGTATCTAGCCTGTTTGATAAATGTCCTTCTTCTATCCACGATATGTTTTACGAGTATACCTTCATGGGTGAAGCTGGGATCAGCCAAACGAAACCCAACAAGCTTTTACCACGTGCTTATTCAGCCGATCACCAGCGTACTTTAACTGAAACGAATCGGCGAGCTAGGAGAAGCAAACGTTATTGATATCCAGTTGGGACGACGATATATATATATATATACATATCTATAGAGAGAGAGAGAGTGTGTGTGTGTGAAATAGAGATCGAGAAGTAGTGGGAAGGAAAGAGGTTGCCCATTGCGATTCATCAAAAATGACTTTTGTGAAAATCATCAAGATTCTAGAAATTACGTGGCATAAAAACCATCAACAAATATCATGAAGTTACTCACAATTTCCCTTTTTATAATGCGGCCAGTTAAACACAAGTGACTTTGATCGTCTTGCTAAATCAGTCTGAATATCAAAAATAGAATCCCACTGGAGCACGAAAGTTTCATAAACATTTTTAAGAGGCCTCAGGACTTACCGTATTTGGCATTCATTAGTAATACCAAGACCGCCTGTCCTACAAGAAAACTTGTTCTATGTAGAACTCTACCCACGATCACGCTTGTATTTAGAGACTGAAGGTAACTCTTTGCTAAGTGGGGTATTTCGCCCTAGTTGGGTTCTGATAACCATGGCTTATCACGAACAGAAAACCTTTAGTTTAGGAAGGATCATTGTTTATATCAAAGCTGTCCTTGCGTGAAGGTCATTTAGGCACGCTGGGCTAATTCCTTGCTTGGTTGCTGTAACAGCAAAGCATTGAGCAGGACAGTAAAATCCTTGGGCACCACAGTCTAGAGGACACTGAACTGATTACAAACCTTGGCCAATTTAAAACACTTTATTTAAGCGCTTCCAGCAATTTAAACTAGAACAAGACCGCCATCTAAATTACATGGCATGAATGAATAATGCCAAATGCATGTCTGTCATGGACGAAATCTGTCACGCTGGGAAGTGACCGCAGAGTTACATTTATGTTAAAACTTGAAAAATCCTGACAAAGTATTAGCGATGTTTCGTACACCCTGGTCCGGAGAGATTCGAATTATATAATGAGTGTTGAGCACTTTAATCTGGTGATCCGACAGTTGATGGATTCATGGCACGTAGTGACTTGTAAACACCTACAAAATGGTCAATCCCAGTAGGGTTATCTTGATTTCTTAATCCCGTCCAAGTTATCTATTGTTCCGGGAATAAAATGAGACAACACTTACAAACAAATCAAAAGGGTATGCACTACGGCTACGGGAAATTTGGTCTTTTTGATGACGGAAATATTACCTTGATTCGAAGAAAGCCCACAATACAAAGAAGCCACAATGCCTCTGAGAGATTTCGCGTGTTCCAGTCTGCCGGAATTCAGCAAACATATCTTAATTTGAGTGGTTTTCGTTCCATTTGAACTACATCGGGAGAAAGCATGCCTTAGTCCAAAGTATGCTTCATATAAAATCATACAATGGCCCGAATCTTAATCCTATCCCAAATATGTCCAGTGTCAAGAAGTGATAATTTACTGAGCTACCCAATCAATGGATGCTGATATTGACATTCTAACGTTTTTAGAATATGCAGCATGGCACGGATGACATACCAAAATCTACTGGAGGATGGTGACAGGGTCCATAGATTGCCATTTGAGAGGTGCTGGATTTCTGGAACGACAAGCATCAAATTATTGTGAATTAATCTCATTTTATTCCCTTTGGTATGCTCGTCACGCCTCATGGTTGAGATATACATAAAATGGTTAAAACAGAAAGTCGGATAAAATTATAGTTTATTTTGTCGCTAGGTAACTCCGAAGCTTGCGGATAAAAATTCGGGAGATTCTTCAGTTTTAGCTGAATGATCGAAATACCAGTTCAAGTGGTTGTTTCTGTATGTTGTTAACTCCTGAAGCACAAAGTGTTCATGCAACGCGTTTTTTGCTTGAGCTTTAACAGAACCCATATATCTATTTATATATGCATGTATACGTATATATGTGTGCTTCCATATCTATAACACGATTCTGAGCACGTATCATGTACCATCGGAATTATAACAAGGGTCGAAAACAATGAGCAAGAAATAGAAGAGAAAAACAAACCATATGTGCAGTGCACCACCTAGGATGTTTATTCTAACCATCTCTATTTAACTGGCTAGTCATTGGGCTGCAAGAGTTCTTTGTGGCCATTATACTACCCGGTTTTCCGAATCGAGGCAGACAGTTGACTTGGGAGTGACCTCATTCCAAGCTTTTAGCCAAATGGTCTAACCCATAAGGTGACGGTAAGATCTGAGTATCACGTAACTCATTTATAACCGGTGACTTAATGATTAGTTCATACGTCATTTAGATGAGCTAGGCAGCTTAGATGTCTAGTACAGATGGTAGCTACCTGCAGACGTGCGCTTCTTATGCCGTTCGTGGTTGGTTTAAAATCAGAGCTCAGCCATCCCCCGTAAACCGATTACCAAATATCAGTCAACCCGGTGGAAGGCGCTGGGTATTCGCCTTCGTCCTAGCCCCTTAGAGGGAACATCTCCGTGAAGACAGTTTTAAAGGACATCCTTAATAGAGGCAGTCTGATACTCTGGTCATTTGAAGGAATTTCAGGAGGCCTTCAGGTCTAGGGGGACTGAGACACCCATTACTGACTATACTGAGGCAATTGGAAGCTAGGTTGACAATAGTAGAATTGTATAAACACGCAATGACTGATTTTTAGCTACGCCAGCATCAATAAAATCACCATTGTCGTGCCACTTAGCGTCAAAGGTTATTATTGTTGCTATTTATTACGAAACAGGTTTTAGCCTAATTCGTCAACCTTTTACCGTCGTTTACTAGCCTTCCCAGGCTGTTTTAGCGGACCCCAACAACAGTAGAATAAGCACAAGTCACTGAGCTGCAGATGAAGAAAATGGACATATTACACGTTAATCGGTGAACTGACTCGACAATCGAGTACGAATTTCGTCAGTAGTTAGGAAAAGTGCTTTTGATCTATCCCGTGTTGTGATTGTTAAAAGTGGTCCGTGACCAGTGAACGCCTGTAGGAGTATAGTGAACGGCGGAGAATATGTTTTGCCACCAAGATTACTATTTCTCATATTTTTTGCGTGAATAAACAAGTCAGATGTATCGCAGACTTGACATATGTGGCTTGCATTAAATACGCATCAAAAGAGAATTCTGTTGTTTTTGGCCAGAATCCTGAATAGCGATGCATCATTGTGTCGAAGAGTGCATGGAGTGCTGTGTCGAGAAAGTGTCATCAAAGGTCATTTATGAATAAAACTTTCCGAAAATTTAGCCCATTTTCCCCTGCTCGCCAGAATCAGTCACAAAGCGGGGCTAACCCGAGCTGTGTTGGTGAAAATTAGCTCCGAATTTAATGAGAATATACATTCCAAGATAGTAATCGTGTTTTTGCAATGTTTCTGTATGTCATGCTTCACTTCGGTTTACTAAATGTATCAACTGCATGCGAGCTAGTCGCCTTTCAGTCCCATTTTTTGAAAGGGTATTTTACTCGCGGTTCCGGTCCGTCCACTGTTTACTCATTAGTTCCGATCTTGGGGCCACATTAAACAATTTGAAGAAAAATTTCAGTGAATTACACTGAATACTGAGGCTAACTATTTGGAGGTAGCTTACATCAGGAAAGATCCCTTGAAAAGTTTATGCGCGGTAGTTGAAACGAAAAAGCCACGCCACATCACCCGGTGATATTAGAATATGTTTGAAGTCTGACTTAGGGGTTCAGCTTGCATAGACACACACCAAGCGCAAGCTCAACTTATAACAAAACACACGGCAATGTTTAGAAATGAGGAAGCAATAAATACCTCTTAATCAGCAGTACCAAAATGTTACCTTGCTTGACAAACGGTTTCTGTTCTTGGCTGACAATCAATTTCTGGTTCCTTTGAATAACATAGCTAGAACGATCAAAATAGATGACACTGAGTTTGGTCTATTACTATTAAATGTTCCACTTGTATTCCAAGTGGACTAGAATAGAGCTATTTTGATCTGTCACTCACAGTGGAGTTTGAGTGTTCAAGAGTCTACTCAATCGGTTTTCGCAGTCCACGCATCAACTCCTTATTGAAACCTGAAGAAATAGTCAAATGTCGAAATCCAACGTACATTTCGTGCTCATAGAATTTTACTGCAAAGTTAGTTTTTTAGTTGACCCGTCCATTTCTTAGTGCCTTGTTAAATCACTTAGCTGAAGAGTGATTCAAGTGACAAAAGTCATTTTGGTAATGAACAAATCTAGTTTCGTTGAGTGTTGCTTACGAGTAACAAGTAATAGAATTCGTTCCAAAGATTTGCTATAGCCTTGTGCATTCGTAACTACCGATCTGCTGAAAACGGTTTGCTTCCTATGTGGTTGCTTATTGTGCCTTAGGTGCTATGTTTCATAACTGACGTTCTCCAAAAAGCCGTAACACAGAATACATTCAAAATGCTGTGGGATGTTTCCGAAGTATCGTTGTAAGTTGACTACATATAAAAGCACAAAATGGTTAAGCAAATTTAAGGCAAATTCAAAGCTGACCATTTGATAGTAGAGATTAGAACCCAGTGCGTAAATGGGCATTCTTGTGTATAAAATCACTCCAATTTTTTTCCAACAAAATCCCTACCATTTTTTCCTTTCCTATGTGACTTTTCTCATCTTCCACATTCCTAGGTTTTTCCAGACTTAAGTCGACTCTAACTGACTATCTACTGGTTAGAAAAGAACTAGCTTGACTTACGAAGTTTCGTTATGGGAGGTTTAACAAATGCAAAAAATGATCAGAGCTTGAAAATATTTCTTTCTAAGCGGGATTCGAACCCTGGCATAGACGAATCTCACTCACCTGTGCGGTGCACGTCCTCCCAGCTTGGCCACGATTTGTCCACCACTTCCCTTGAATTAAGCATGCAAATTTCTTATTGCTGTGCGTTGTACTGTGTTGTTACTGCCACTCGTGCGGATTTCGTTGGAACCACTGATATGTTAACAGAATTACGGACCTAATTAAAAAAATTTAAACTTTTAAACATTTTTGTCGTCCTAGTGAATAAACTAACTCGGGAATCACTTCTGTATCGATCCAAACGTAACTTGGTTTGCCTCAATGGAGTTTGAACCCATCCAGATATGCATGCTTTGCCACCTCAGCTACGTGGTTATGCTATACGGTGTCGAGGATTTTGTGTTGAGCTCACATTGACTGCTGTTTGGATTTCCCAATCACGTAGCATCTTTCACAATGATCGTTTGTATTCCGATTGCTTACAACGCGGTTGTTCTGTGATCCATGCCACAAGAGTTCAAAGTCTATCCGTGTGGCCTGGAGTTCCGAGTGTTCATGACACACAGAACTATGACGTACATGATGTTTACGCATTTTTCGAATCTCGTGGGGATCAGCTCCTTGCAAATTTTTTACTCCTGAATTATCTGACCATGATCTGACCGTGTGTGCATAACCCAAAACAAGAGGCCGATATTATTTTAACGCGATGAAAAGTAATCAAGAGCTTGGCTGCATTTTAATCAGGAACTACGACCTCGATCGTTCAGACGCCAGATGCTTGTAGAATAGTGATAATCAGATTGTGGATAGGTCGCTTTCCGGTTTTCCAACATAGCAATAATCGAAATGGGCGTAGTTGCAAATGCCCCAAACTTAGCGCATTTTATTTTTTCACTTACTTTTGGGAAGCCTTCCAACTAGGGCAACTGGAATGTAACCTTCTTATCAGCCCTCCAATCCCGTTTTCGTTCTTCAGACCGTGAACCAGACTTGTGTGTGTATGCGCACGTACTTGTGAAACCGTGCAAACATGGTAGGAAATCGAATGCCAATTGAACAGTCTACTCACCGGTAAAAGCACATAAGTCGTATTGCGAAATTAGAACTGAGGAGCCTGGCGAACGTCCTAATCCTTAGAATTATTCTGTAGGTGCAAACGAGTCAATTATTAATGGTAGCTTAGAAAATTTCGGCTGTCTCATTGTGGACGTTTCCCAAAATGATCAGGTATAAAACAAAAACAAAGCACGGCAAAAAATGACGATTTGTTTTGGTTGTTGTCCTGCCCCGGAACAACCGGGTGCGGATAAAAAGCAAGCAGCTTTTTGTTCTGCTTTGTATTTTACCACCACCGCCGTGGGACAGATCCCGGTTGGCCTGTCGCTGTGCTTTGGCCCGAAACAAATGAGATGTTTCGTTTCGTATGAAATGCATCGTTTACCACGGATGCAGCAAATATGGGATGGGGTGGCGATGATGTTGGCTATAGAGGATGTTCCCTGTCTGTTTCTCCACTTTAGACTGCCTGACCGGAAATTTGAGATTAACAACCAATCGATTTGCAGGTATCGTGTACAGGTGCGAGGAAGTGTTTTCGGTTGGATGTATATGTTTGTCGGTTTGGAAACGTATAATTCCAATCCGTTTTCTGACGAACTGTAATATTTTTCGGACTAAATTAGGACCGACAAAATAAAGGCAATGGCGCAGTTGCGACGGTGTGCTTTAAGTAATTGGTGTTATAGAGCGCCGCGTTCCGGATTTTTCGTTCTAAACGACGACCAGTCTTGCTTGAAAAACCGAGAAGAGGTCATCCAGTTGCATTTCGTGAACGACTGTAGTTTCGTTTCACAAGACTGAAAATTTTGTGCACCTCGGATTTCAAGACCTCCTTGTGGAGAAATAACAGGGGAATGTTTCTTATTTGGCATTGGAAATCTGTTCAGTCGAAAGTGACCATTATAGTTTGTGGATTTGGTTAGCTGAAATAATTTTGTTATGTTGTTATGTTCCTGGAGCTTCCGTACAGTCGAACAATTTAGGCTTATGAAATGTGTGATAGGTAAGTGAGTAGACTCTGTATGACATTGAAAAGACACATGGATTTCAAATACAATTCAACTGGATTGGTTAGTCTTCGATAGCGTAAATGTGAGTGGTGGGAAACTCTGTGAACTCTGCTCTGGATGAGCAGTGCACAATGACGTTCAACGGTGATTATGACAACAAAATATTCAGCCATACTTCCGTTGATATGCAGAACGCTCTCATCTTTGAAATTCGTGGTTGGTAGAAGTCATTTAGTTACAGTGTGGTTAAGACCCTTCCAGATTGTATGCTGTGCCTGGTCAGTGTTTCCCAAGCCATTTCTAAAGATTTCAAGTTCGATATTATGCAGGTCCGTTGCTGGATTTGTCAAATTAGTCGCGGTTTCACTGGAGGGAAAATTTCGCGGTTGAAATTGACACACAAACTGTGCTAGACTAACAGTCAGTAAAATTCTCCAACAGAGATTTTACACATGTAATCCATATCGTAGAGGGTATTTTAAAACAAGATACGGTAACTTATTTGTCTATCCGTATCTTGGTTATGGCCGTAGGTATTGGAAAATTAATTCCATCCTTTGAAGCTAAAAACTGGTCGCCAAAACATGAAATGGAATCGGCGGATGCTGTGTTCACCGGCTTGTCGTTCTCAGAACAGCCTATAATCGGGTGAGAGTTCGCGGGTTCTATTCCAGATTGCCGCTTTCTGCAGTTCCTTGGGAAAAATGCAAGTGGATTTTCAATGCCCCGTCATGTCACTTCTATTATGCCCACTATAGTTAGTGATATTCTATTTGATTGTTTTGTGTACATCCAAAACTTTCACATTGCAAAAGTGAAATACTCGCGGTGTTGTTCTAGCTGTCTAAATGCGATACTTCGGCGTATCTGGCAGATTGACACTCAGCCCTATAAATGACAAAATCTCCAAGGGGTTTGTTTGAGATTCACGATACAACGATTCCGGTCAAAAATGGTTCTCAATTAGTACATGCACAGACTTGTGTCCTGTTGTTCTGCATGACCAAATCTATTCTCTAGACGACATCTTGCTAACTGATGTGCAGTTGAGCAAAGTGGATTGTCATTTCTGGTAACAGAATCACTGGCCTAGCACAACTGACGCATGGAACCATGAGCAGCATCATTGTTGCAGACTAGCTGTCGATCACTTTGCAAGTTTGTGAGTTTCTTCTGGAGGATCATACTCCTCAAGTCGCAGTGCCCCAAGCAGTTTTTATGGGAGAACGCTCACCAGACTGCAACACCTCGAGCCCTCAACATTGCCGCTGCGGCTGGTCCACGGCCACTTATTCAGTGAGCCTGGGCTAATCGTATTCTCGACTAACCACCAAAATCGTAGTCACTCTTTAATCTGTAACCCGAAGAGATGCGAAATTGCATGCACATTTGACTTGAGTCTCGGCTGGAACTCAGACTTCGAGCACATAAAACGGATAGAAGCGCGTGTTGTTTTGTCTACAGGTGCATCTATTTCATGATGACCTACGATTTCTTTGTGTCGATGGTGACATTTTATGAAGTTTAAAAAAATGCATTTTCCCAATGGAAATTTTAAAATGAATTAATTCTTACCATAAATTAGTTTTTGCCAAAACATCTGCTCTGAATTTCACGTCGGAAATAACACCGACTAAAATACACAGTACTTTGACAAAATTGGCCACAACCAACTGTAGAATACCGAAAAGGTAAACACGGCAAAACTCTTTGATCCGATGAGACCAAACGGGATACGTGTGTATCATGGCTCGAATTAGAGCCGATGGGGATGAAAAGACGCATCAACTTTACAGATGAAAGTTTTTCCCTATGAATGAATTACCGGTCATATTTACATGCAGAGCAGACTGTTGTAAACAAGTGCAGCGGATTTTTTTAATCAGATATCTTCATGTTCTATGGGAAACCTGAATAATGCTGTGTTAAAAGTACACCGCATAATTTTTAAACACATGGTTCTACAGATGGCAGGCTTTAGTTTTGACAGATGTCACCCTCGCTCTCAAGACCAGTGTACCTCGGTTGGGGCACCACGATCTGTCTGTTCTCATTTATGCATACGTTGACACGTCTTCTTTCACTGGTCACAAACTACCAAATTGGTCTTAGCTATTAGCTTCGCATTCGACAGTTGTCAAAGTATTACTCTTCTCGCCTTTTTTTCGACGTGACATGCAGACTAACAAGTGCCACGCCAGGAAATTTTTCTGATTGATAGACCTGGGACACTGGAGACGCCTTGGGGAATTAGATGTTCTACAAGCGCACCGAGGACTCATTAATCCAGTAACTGGAACGACATCCTGCTGTCTTCATTGGTTTTACACAGCGATCTATTCTACGGAAGGCTGGACTGGATTTAAGGAGGGAAATGCATAAAAGTTTTCGCAGTTTGTTCTCTAACTGATTTGGTAGTTAGTTAAGAAATAGTTCCGTACATTTCTTAAAAGCTGGGTTGGTAGAACGTACAAGATTTACTAGTGACTGGTTGCATGGATAGCAAAGCGTGGACAGTTCTGCTGGAATAACGGAGTCCAAAAGAAACAGTTAAAAGGTAGAATATGTTCACTGAGATCAACCGTTAGTTGACTGCCGTTTACGAATAGGCATCCATAGTGAGCGTTAGATGTGTCTACGATACTTTTGCCGGAGAGGGGATTACACCACCGTTCGTCAGCATCAGGTCAACGGAAACAAGCTTCAGAAATTTGATGACAAGTTTCGAGATCGCTCGTGTAAGAAAAGTTTGTAATATTTGTACTGCTTGCAGTGACAGTTCAGCTAGAGGAGCTAGTCTTAAGACTTGAAAGCAAAATGCGATCGCAATCGAATGAGACCGTCTTCCGATTAATCCGGATTCTCGGG
Organism: Fasciolopsis buskii; assembly: GCA_008360955.1. Classification (NCBI taxonomy): domain Eukaryota; kingdom Metazoa; phylum Platyhelminthes; class Trematoda; order Plagiorchiida; family Fasciolidae; genus Fasciolopsis; species Fasciolopsis buskii. The sequence goes on along the minus strand of LUCM01002098.1, from coordinate 885,251 downwards.
TTTGAGAGGACTTATAAGCATCAATGTTGGTACCACTACAAAGAAATAGTTTTGGGGAATTGAATTGTATTTAGCCGATAGAGAAATTTGGTTGCCTGTTGCGCTTGGGACGAGAAAAAAATTCTGTACAGGGATTACAGATAGGAAAGATCGATATTCCATTCAAGGTGCATCGTGTATATCCAGGGAAGAATAACTGCCAAATAAGGCCATAGTTATTCGTCAATTTTGGTTAGAAAATACCAGTTAGTGGCACGTTAAAGTACACGGCACTGCAGTTTTCATGTCCGAACGATAAGATAAGAGACTACATATTTTCCTTAGCTTTTATTTTAGCGCAACTGCGGTTTCATGAAATAATCAAGATTAGAATCACGAGAACATTGTGAAATATGTATTTTCGGTAAAAGCTGCAAAGTCCATCGTTTTTTCCCTACTTGACCATCACGCATGCCCTCTATCCGCTTGGAACACTTTCTGTTGTTTTTTTTATGAGAGTTTTACAGCTACTTGTATCCAGCTGAATAATTACCTTTCGCCTATCTTTTTTTCATCCATTTGGATGGGAAGCTATGCCAAACTGAGTTCTATCATGTGAAGAATTTGACTAGTGGTGGGAAGATTCAGACTCAACACTTTTGGATTGAAACGTCGCGGTGTGTGTAGCTCAGTCAGTGCCGTTGTAAAACCATGTTCGTAAAGAAGATCTGAATGTCAGAAAGATGTTTTGGGTTTCGTCATCTGCATTCAGAGTTAAATAGCAAGGCAAGCCTCAGTGACCGTTGTCTTTTCCCCAGAGGTACATGTTACCATAAGAAGAGTGAATATCCATGAGGAACAGGGAGTGGACTTACACAGGCCGCGTTTCGCTCCCAGAGAAATGATGTACATTGTTATTTAATTGATAAAGAGAGTAAAAAAAGATAAAAGAATGCCAAAGTTGCCAACCCACCGGACACAGTCTAACTGTGCAAACTTACTTTTTCAATCATTCTGATTCAACAGAAAAAGAAAATACGATCACCACTGTTTATGGTACACTGTCATATCCTTTAGTGTCTCCAGTCAATTAGTTTACGGGTCTTTCGGACCCCAAACACTTATGTTACCTAATTTCGTTGTGCACTTTCTCATTTTTCGTTGCCACGTCATCTGCTAACCACCGCGTGATTTCTTCCGCCCCATGGGAAAAACGCAAAATAGGGCACGATAGGGTTGACGAGTATTCGCCGTAGGCAACAAGTGACCTAATCAAGGTAGTCTACTGAAATAAGATAAGGCGTTCGCAGAGACGATACACAATACCAGCTTCCCCGCATCTACATTACTCACCCGGTCATTTCATCCAATCTTGGCGATGTTGCGTACACATCGGTGATCGAAAACCTTCAAGCGACAAACATTTCCGACATGCAAACTCCATGTCTCACAACCATGCACAGGAATTGAGACTCTTCGGCACAGTAGAAACAACCTTCAAATTTCGGTGAAATATCAGACCGACTCCGCAAGTGCTTCAGTCCACCGTAAACAGCTCGGACCTTTGATATACGCGTGTTTAACTCTGTTGCCTCTGTGCCACTGTTCGATATTCAGTTGTCGAGGTAAGTGAAACGGCCCGCAACCGTTAGCTTCTTTCCACCCAGTATGAAGTTCTGGGCTACTATTTTCCAGTTTTGTAACAGCACTTAGCACTTTGAAGGTGCATATACCGAACAGAGCTACAGACCTCGAGAGTCTATCTAGTGCACGTTGTGGATCGTCCACGGATTCATAAAGGCACACAACGTCATCTGCTTCATCTAGGTCACATAGCTCCGCTCCATTTCCCAGTTCGATTCCTACATCTTCGAGACCTCCTAAAGCATCTTCCATCATCTCGTCCATGACGAAGTTGAACAGGAATAGAGAGATGGGACACCCTTGTCGAACGCCACTAGTCGTTTCGAATGAATGTGACAGTTTACCGTATACCCTAACGGGACCATAGTTGTGCGAGTACAATGCTCGCACCAGGTTCACAAACTTAGTTGGCATAACCTTCCGGTGGAGAGCACTGAGTAGTGCTGGTCGATCCACGGAGTCGGAAGCACTTTTCAAGTCCAGAAAGACTACAATGGCAGGACGGCACTGTGTGTGGTGCATTTTGAGTATCTGTCGGAGAGTGAATATCTGGTCGATGCAACCTCGACCAAGATAAAATCCGGCCTGTTATTCGCGGATATTACTCTCGCGAAGTGATGTCAAACGGCACAGGATTACTGAAACCAAGACCCTAGTAACTATCGAAATTAAGCTAGTGCCACGATGACTCCTCGAGTCACCTCATGTGCCCTCTTGAAATGTCAGTACAACCAGTGACCCATCGCGTGATAGCGGGACACGTCTTTCGTTCCAAATATTACGAATCGCGGAAGTAAGGTATTTCATCATGACTTCTACTGTCAATTTAGAAAGAATGGTGAAGGTCATCGGGACCGGCTGCTTTTCCCCCATTTAGCAGTCGAATATTTTACTCTACTTTCACTTCCGTTGGGAGTGGAGAGACATTTCCCAAGGATTAACAGCTGCGGACGTTGGACTAACTACGTTAGCGTGGGGCCAGCTAAACTGATCCTTGAAATGCTCTGCCCAACGGTCCAGCCCTTGACGTTTGCTATGATTGAGCTCTCCATTTCTATCGCACACTACTTCACTAACCGAAGTTTGCCACCTGCCGGTTACGCGTATAATTTTAAACAGCATTTGACTGTTACAAAGTTTTACATATTCCAGTTGGTGAAATAGGTTCCGTTCAATCTCCTTTGCAGGACGTCCGGATTTCACAGCCACTTGTCGTCGCGGTCCCCATTGGTTGACTGTCGACGCAGGCCAGCTTGAGGCTGTATCGGACGGCATCACGTGACTTGCGAGCGAACTCACTACAATGTGGCTGATTGGAAGCCCTTCTACTTGGGTCGATTATTGTCCTACTCATTTTTCCGAGTGTGCTGCCAACTCAGATAAACCCCCATCGGGAGGACTAGGAAACTGCTTCGTCAGGTCTCTACCATTGACCTTTCAGGCAGGACTGGATGCAAAGTTTTCCCCGAGGTTTCTTGAACTAGTTTTGATTAATAGGTTAAGACATACCATTTGTCAGGCAACAGGATAAAGTAGCAGAAGAATTTCCATGTGATTGTTTTGGACGCAGTGACTTCGACGAAAGTGGAGATGGTGCAGCTTTGGAAATCCTGCCAGAATCTTCGTGACTGACATTCATAGTCAAATAACCTTTAATTTGCATAGGGTGTCCTTCGTGAAAATAATTTCAAGGTCAAGATGTATCAGTCCTTTATCATCATTATTATCACATTTTCACGAGGCTTGAAGAGAGCTTCCGTATAGTTGAAATTTTAAGTACATTTCTTTGGTAATTACTTCATTTTTCAGTCGGTCAGTCTGCTTTTCTTCGTCTTTTCGGCCTTTTACGCTGACAATTACGTCAGTTAAACAGTTATAAATAACGATTGGTCAAAATATTCTTGTGTCTGAATTTCACTGGTAGCCAACTATGGAATGCCAGTGTACTTCAAAAATGTCTACTAGATCGTTCAGGGTTGGGGGACTGAGATAAATCGCATATTGCTCAGTGTTTTCCAAAATACGAATTACGGGTAGCCGTCATCTCTATCAAACTTGTCCTGACTGTTCTGCTTGATGCATCTGGCTATATTTTTATTCAAACACCCCTTCATACTACAGCGTTGTTTGGTACTTTTAATAATTAGTTGTACAGTTCAAAAGGCAACTCTGGGTCGAAATAACGGTAATCTCTGGTTTAAGTTCCGCGCGACCTGCTCAGCTAACAATACGATACATATAAACTATGATGCACGGTTCCGAAATGTTTATGTTTACTACTGAACAGCAAGGAAAGTCAAGCGTAATTGTATTGCACTCCCTATTCTACAGGGGTATATTCGGAGTTGCGTATGTCTATCAGGTGTTTAAGCTGCCCATTCAGTAAGACCATCCTCTGGGCAGTTTGCCCATTTATTGTACATGGGGAGCACTTCCCGAGCGCAACTTATTCGATCCCCGCTATCTCGCCTCTCACCTTACCTAAATGAACCAGGTGATTTGAGCGCATCACGTACCGCATTTGCAAGTGCGATCCCATATATTGTCGACCCAAGTTTCAAGCAGAAAAGAGGAAATCCGATTTGCTGTTCATTCTGCATTCAGTTTTCCCAGGAATCAATACATTTAATTCTGGAATGATTTAATAATTTAAAAGATTTCTTGTCGGATTGGATTAGACCGCGCACCATGTTTCAGCTGGACATGAAATACCACGGCATATTTGAGTTTCTAAATTTAAAGGAACGGAATTCTTTTTACCTCGTCCCTATTAACAGTTACCACTTGATGGTTTCATATTTGATCTTTATGTGCTCGCCAAAATTATGCAAATATCGGCGTTTGATATCAGCAAACAACTGAGGGTCAACAATTCTCGAACTGTTATAAAGATATATGTGTACATTGTCAGGATAGATTTTCATTGTCAACATTTTGCCCGAATCGGTTCCGTTTTTGGGTGCCGCTGCAGTTTGTGCTTTGTCTAGACTAGACGTTAATCAACCTGTTTTTCGAGGTCCAGCTGCCTAGCAGGCTCTCGTTAGACTACAATGGTCATGCAATACGACCAAACTACTTTCATGCCCGGGCTTGGTCAATCAAGTATTCAACTTTTCGGGGTATATTTGAAGCCTTAGAATTCTGCTGGTCTCGACATGGGTAGAAGTGATGTGTCAACGTTCTTTTGAATGAATGCAGCGTTTCTGAAAAAATATTGCCGATAGTTTTTCGGAGATAAATGCCACAATTTATGTATTATTTGTGTAAAATATTTTTTGCCCCAGGGGAAGAAGGAGTAGACGGGAATAGTACAACAGTTCCGATTGTGTTGTGCTATCGGAATTACTTTGCTGTGTGCCACAGGAGTCTGCTTATATGCGTGATAAAAATAGCCCTGGACTGATCTCTTCCGTTATTGCAGTGAATTATATCGTTGGTCGAGCAAAATGGTGAAAGGTTCAAAGTTGCAGTTTACAGCTCTAACCTAGTAAAAGCCAAAAGTTGGACTGGGGTGAAACTTTATGATAGGAAGACTTGATTACACTTTGTGTAGTTCCACTTCCGGAGGCATAATTGATGTGCACCATACAGCCGCACTGCCCAGCTCTGACTGGCCAGTGTCCGTTTACTGACAACAATTTCTCCGTCCTTTCTGGTCGTGTACCAGTTCATTTGGAAAATTGTACAGTACCCCAGTCACGTGAACCGTGTATTTCGATTTCGAAGTAGTGTGCAACTGATCGAGACTAGAGTCATACCAACAGGCTGATAACCGTAAGATTCGATTTCCAGTTAAGTTTCCAACAAAGTAGTGTGAATTGATTTAGAGTACTTTCGATTTTTTGAGGGTGTGTAGTTCAAAGAAATCGGTGACCTAAAAAAGTGAAACAAGTCACTGAGAACGTGGACAAGTCAATGCAATTTAACCGTTAAATATGTTGTGCTTTGAAAACTATGGTGTGATTTTTCGTCCAAATTTTACAGCGTGAAATTGGTACGTAAAGTAGCACACGCACATGAAGGCACGGGCACATTATGTTCACGTGACTGTTAGAGTTCATAAGCTATTCTGTTTTCTCAGCTACTGACCTTGCGATCAGCTGTTACAGCTCGACGTCTAGCAGTGACGCTCTCGTAACTGGTATTTGCACATGCATGTTTTCTCACGCTTTCACACATAAACTACTTTCCAAATCATCTGTATGATTGCACATCTATTGATAAATCAACAGCAACCGATTCGTCCTGTTTTATTCAGTGCCCACTCGTCCAAGTCTGCAGATTAACGGCACTTCGTGCTTCTCATTGAGAAAGAAATACGATGAAATAGTTCACCATGTGATATCATCGCTCAACTCACCATAAAGAAACCATGGAAGCACTGTACAGCTGTTTCATCCTTGTTAGGAATCATCAGCAGTGCATATCCACCGCACCCGAACTGGGACGCGAACCCGGGACGAACGATTCTGAGTCGAACGCCTCGGCCATTACGCTACCGGGCAGGCTCTGAACGGTTTGTTGAANGATCGCTGTGAGCTAACGGACAGTAACCGTGCAAATCAGTGACGGATATGTGCAAGATCATGTGGTGAAGTTCAACAAACCGTTCAGAGCCTGCCCGGTAGCGTAATGGCTAAGGCGTTCGACTCAGAATCGTTCGTCCCGGGTTCGCGTCCCAGTTCGGGTGCGGTGGATATGCACTGCTGATGATTCCTAACAAGCTGGATGAAACAGCTGTACAGTGCTTCCATGGTTTCTTTATGGTGAGTTGAGCGATGATATCACATGGTGAACTATTTCATGTAAACATTCAATCTCCTACTACTAAAATGTATAAAGAAATACGATATCCAGAAATACTGTCATAATTGCTGAAAAAGAAGTGACATGTCCATGAACCACAAAACAACTTGTGCCACGTTGTAATAATATGGGCACAAATAGTTTCATTTTAAGTACCCTCGAGTTTCTACCGTGTTACTGAACTCGTGAATCATCAAATTTATTTTCCTTTGAATATTGTCATTTCACGTTAGCCAATCGGAGCTTACATATTCATTAATTTCGGACACAGAAAAAAATGCAGCATATAGTAGTAGACGTTTCCGAGTTTTCGGACACTGGCTTCAGTCCTCAAGAGCGATTATATTTCGATTAAAATCATTGCTCTTACTTTTATTTACGTGTGTCATTCACTTCCCTGATACTGATTAAAGAGGAATAAAAGAATGTCAGTCAAAGAAATGGTTGTGATGGAGCTAACGTATTTTACTAAGTCGTCTTTTGAAAAATCACTTTGAAATGCGGTTGTTTTTGACAGATATTATTGGTAATTCAATGAGTTCTCTTTCACGAATGATACCAAAATCTTTGTTTCGTATTTCGAAATTCACAATGTAGTTTTTTTTCTAATTAACGAATACTTTTGGAGCAGATCATCGGGGCCCTTCTAATCGTCAGCGTATTCTAGTCTGCCATTTACCACTGTCCTACAGCCACCCATCCGTCGGAAGAGAAAATGTAGTTCACATTGGATCGATTACCGCAATTACAAGAGAAATTGGAGATGCAGTTTGTCGACTCTTGGTGGCAGTGCCTGTCTCGAACTGAGGTCTAATACGGACGACAACTGCCACTCCCGAATACAAGGACGACGATGGCCAAGCCGTCTGTGTCACGGCATCTCTGCCTGTGGGTGGCCGTTTTGAATCCTCCTATCTCCGGCCGAATTCCCCAATTGGCAAGTCTCCGTTGACCTCGACTTTCTTCCTGAAAATGTTGTACATCATTGTCTCATTAATGAAGAAAGTAAAAGCCTAAAAAACCGGTGGGGAAATACATCCATGACCACGGAAAGAACAGGAAGAACCTTCATAATTCTGCCTTTACAGTTTATAGGATAGTCAAATCCTATGGGTGTGTTAATGTGCGCAAAAGGAATACTTTTATTCTTGCACGTACTTGCATGTATGGTAATCTGTCGTCCTAAAACAGTGGAGACGAACATAACAGCATTCTACTTTCAGTTGCTTTGCAATGGTTATGATTAGGAAGTCAGTTTGTTTACATTATCAGACGGAACATCCAGATGTATTGTACGTGGGTCCGTCGGAGTTTCTGTCCTCGTCAGTGGCATCGAGCTCGATGGCCGCTGGACGAATGCAGTGTGTGCACATAGGTTACATGTTAAAAGTCTTACAGACGAGACAGAGCTTATTGTAATCTGCCGTAAAATTTGTTAATCTACGCAAGCTGCACATGGTTCGGGCTGGGCGAACATACTTTCATTTGTTTTGCTAAGGATTACTGGTCAATGGTTGAAATCGAAGCACTGCGTGATCCCTGACGAGGGCAGTTTTTGCAGTTCATTTCACTTTTCACCATCCTCTTCGTCAGCTCACTTCAAGCATTCATACAAGTAGGGCATTTGTGACAGAGGTAACAATAAGGCATTATTAAGATAGAGTACTTCGTGACTTTTCTATCTCCACTGGCGTGTTGATGTGGTCAATAATAGGTGCAACATGGACCTGACAATTACATTTAGGGCTTTGCAACCGTCACAAGCAGCTTTCAGGAAGGGACTACATAGGCGTTTGCTAATCGCATCAGAGGTTATAGCGATGGCTCACCTGGCAAAAGCAACCTTTGGAGTCAGCACAGCCTAAAGAAATAGCCGTTTTCTTCCTAATCTTGTCTACCCACTCTCTTTCTTCTACCGCGTATCTAAACCTATTTGTCCATTTTTACACTTTTTCTATTCGTATTGTTCTTTCAGTCTGCTACATTCAAAGTTTGCTGTTGTTGTGGGCTAGCCAGTCGACTACACGGCTGTCACTGCAACGGATGTGAGTAACTCTTAGTAATACATTCTCTTATAGCTATGGTGCATATTTATTTCTATAATGAATAGGTTCTATGTGACAATACCCAGATCTGGGTGTAGGAAAGAAATTGCTGTTTGTAATCGGTGTTTTCATTTGTCGACATGGATATTTTACAAAACCTCATCTCACTCATGAAAGTATGCTGTTCTGGTGAGCACAACGTATTGATTATTATTATCTCATCCCTGTTCCGTCGTTTAATAATAGCTATGCTTGTTCCCGTTTTAGTGGAGTTCGGTAGTCGGTAGACTGCTGTGTCTCACCTGGCCGAGTGCATGACGGAGAAAACGTTGTGGTCATGTTGTGCGCCCGCCTCTCGTTAGCTTGCGCGACTGCCTATCATTGACCAGACTAGTTGGGTTAGTCTAATAAAAAGCGAATAGTGATCGTTGTTTGACAGGGCCTAATTTCCTGTGTGACAATTGTTTGACCTAACCAAACAAGTTATGAGTTTTCATCGAGGATTTTCCAAAATTTATTCTTGCTCTCGTCCAAATAATATTCCATTGAGAAACTTGTTTGTGTCAGTCTAACCGGATGCAAATTGGAAGCAGATAACTGAAAACAAATTTGAACGAGAAGTAATTTGTGGTGATTGAAGGCATGGAATAAATTTGAACACCCAAAAGAGATTATATCTCGTGTAATAGCAGCCAACTAAGTTATTTTTTAGAAATTTTCCGGTATACAGAAAGAATGGAGGAGACTGACCCTCCCACCGGAGAGCAAATATTAAGACAGTTTTTGCCATTAGAAAGCAACGGAATTGCGTTATGCTGTTGCCACTCAAATGGATTTTGCTTACAGTATCATTTGCACACATCAGGCTATGTTGCTTTCCAAAATGATCATATCAGCTTTCCATCAACTGGCTCCCAATCGTTGTGATGCAACCGGAAGAGCGCCAAAGAAACAAAAAACGGCTTGTCTGCACAAATTGTTTTTCCTGGACTCGGTTCAGAAACTCGAGTTGAAAGTAAATTATTAGCAGTCTGGTCTAACTGATGCTCGTTGCACGAAAGCCGCTGATAGCATTCTACTGTTTGTGCCCGGCGAAATTGGTGTTTTGTTATCAAACGCTCCAAATCCTACTCGGATAAAATCGTCATCGCTCAGAATTCGAAACCCATCGATCTGAGCTAGTAAGCACATCAGTAATGATAACATTCAAAAGGCCAGCGGTTTATGCAGCGATTTCCTTTAGGATGCTCAAACTCTCAGCAAAAGTGAATGCTTAGTTTGGTCTGAGCAGGTGGCAAGGTACTCAATTCTAAAGATGTTAATCAACTGTTGTTGATGCAACTCACTTAGATACAGGACCAATTTCACATAAACTGTGGTGCCTTGGACCTGGTCATTGTCAGGATACCCAGGTTTCTCTGATTTTACGAAGTCCGCAAAGATATATGTAAAGCACCAATACGTCATAGGTCAGCGGTGGTAGTTTTTGTGGTTTCCGGGTCATACGTTAGGACCTTATATTAGTAATTAGTTAACCTTCTAGAGTCCTCCAAACCAATTCGCATTAAACATGTCCCGGCCTGCATGGCCACGTGACTGCAAGTCGCTTAGTATGGTCGGGTGGTTGTCTCAAGCTCGGAGATAGGTGTGCGCCCTGAAAATTCGACGAAATGCTCTCAAATGACGGTGGGTCCCAGTCAGCCTCTACCAAAGTTCTGCTTACTGTGCCGTTGTGACAGCGCTCTTACAAAGTATGGGAATGAACACGAATACTTCACACTGTCCATCGGATAGACCAACCTTTGTTGGTCATTCTCGGGGAGATACTGAAACTTTGATTTCAAACTATCCATTTGGAGCTTGTAAGGCATAAGGCACTGTGCTTATAGGCATTTAAAACGCGTGTGCACTGGTGGTTCAGGATGCCCAACCTATTCCCGCCTTGAGTAGCGACCAATCAATCCCCGGTTGACCCCACAGTTTGTTTCCTCTATTAACCTCATGCGATCGTTGAAAACGGATTAAAATCCATTTGCTTTTTCGTTCTCCATAGGTAGTAAATTTATATGATGATGTGATTCAATATTCAATGCCAAAAGACCGGTCCAGCAGAAAACTGTAGAAGTTGTACGTAGCTGACTGAATGCCGTCCTATTTAGAGTAAGAGTTTGTTAAACCTTTCTGACCCATCGCAGTTGATGTGTCTGTCCCTAGGTTGGAGTCACAATCCACATGCAGTGAATATCCAATCATGTGATCTCTCTGGAATCGAACAAAGTAGATCTACAACCCTTCTACTGTCTTAGAAGGTGGCGTCTGAATCAATTAGTCACTTTTAAGTAGCAATGCATCTCTTTGCACACAGACGCTTTGCTGAATCGAGAAAGCAATAATTGTATCATCCACTGGACTAACGGTATCAGTATTCTGACTGACTCGAGGTTTTTGGTCATTCAGATCGCCTTTGCATGTGAGCTTTTCTTTCGCCCTCAGTCTTTGAGAACAGTGGCAATCTCGGGTTTTACAGCTTACACTTCTCCTCAGCTGCAGCGTGGCTGGCAGATATTGGTTCACTAATGTTAACATTCAAAGGATTCGTATGGGATGAAAAAGCCCTTGGGAAGTGATTGAATATACACCCAAATCATGTGGCAGCAACATGCAAGCTTATCACAATGACCACAAATGTTTTGCTCATTTTGCCTTTTCACTTTATACAACTTTATGAACACTACTGGGACGTTTTGGTATTGGAAAACGAATTTGACTTCTTTGTTTTGTTTTTTCCCCATGCTTTAACTTTCGTTTTAAACGTGTCCAAATTGGCACTCGGCCAAGTGGCGTTAGATATGACTTAAATTGAGTACAGTGTGTCCGGATAATGGCGTAATGTTATCACCCAACCGGCCATAATTTTGTACATATTACTAATAACTGAGTTAATTTCGTTGTCCAGTCCGACCTGGCCTTGACGTAAGATGAACCAATTCATATTTAAACAGATCTCGTCACACACTGAAATCTTTGAAAATTTCAGTACTTGCATTGTCAAAATGCATAAAACAAGCGTTACATAAACAACTTTGACTTCAGCAGCTAACAACACAAATAAACAATTATATGTTTTTGTAGTCCTTTTTTCAGTAAGAACTGGCAAATCTTTTGGATAATTAACCCCAAACTTTGGATTTACCTAGCTTATTAGTATGCTAGAAATTTAGCTAACAACTCTTTAAGCCAAAAGCTTGAAAATCTTAGCCACGAGGCATTATAACCCCACTGGAGACAACAAACTGAGATTAATTCACACCAATTTCCTGCAAGTGTTGCTAGATACCCGACAGTAATAACCGATGGGAATCGACGGGCTAGCCATTAATTTCGGTAAAATTTTTGGCATTTTGATGTGGCTTTCAGTGACTAAAATATAAGACTCTTTATAACGCGCATTCCAAGAAGTCTCAGAATTCATCTATTACTATGCACTGATTAGGTAGCTCATTAAACTACCACGTCCGATGGGATTAAGATTCAGACCGTAGAATGTTTTCACATGAGGCATACCATGGACTGACGTGCACTTTTTGCTGGATTTTTGTCGAACTGAAAGAAAACCACTAAACTCAGGTTAACAATTTATCAAATTCTGATAGAGTGGAACACGCAGCATCTTTCGGAGATATGTTGTTTGTTTATATTAAATGCTTTCTCAGAATCACGCAGTTATCTTTGTCATTAGGACAACAAAATTCTTCCCAGCCCTAATGTCTTCTCGTTTGATCTGGTTGCAAGACGTTCATCACTTATTATTGCAAGGATAATCCACTCAGACGGAAATAAGAAAGTAGGATGGGTTTTTGAGGAGGTATTCTGCAAGTAGTCACATACCATGCGTCGGTCAGCAAAATCACTGGTTCGCCAGATAAGGGGGCTCAGTACATTCTACTATTGTGCAGATTAGTTAATTTTCATGTTTCACTGCACGGTTAGTCGACATTCCACATTCAGTGACAGAAGGAGCGTACAAATATTATTCAATTCTGTCCAAACAACGATGTGCGTTATATCTGCAATAATCTGTATCTGAACTAAGGGAGAAAACTTACGCCGTAAAAAATAAACTTGAAAACAAGTAACTCTCTGTGACTGATTTCCTCTACGAAGGATCTCTTTTTGGCATCGTTTATTCGGTTGATATGGTTAAATAACTTCTTTGTTTAGTTTTAAACGCCGTAAGTACTCAAATATAAGATTGTAAATTGACCAATATTTGTAATCAGCTCATTATCCTCTGCACTATGGTATCCAAAGATTTTCCTGCTTCTCGCTCACTGCTTCACTGTCACAGCAAAAACGCAAGGAAGTAACTCATCGTGTTTAACTGACCTTCATGCAAAGTCAGTCAATATCCTTCTTAACTGTAAGTTTTCTTGTCGATGACCCTTGATTATTGAAACCCAGTTGACTCAAAATTCCCCGATTTACAAATAATTGTAATCAGTTGATAAATATAGACGTGATCCTAGATAGAATGATGCGTAAAAAAGTGTTTCTGTTGAATAACCGGTCATGATATTACTAACGAATGCCAACTAGGATAAATCCTGAGGTCTCTCCACAAACGTTTATGAATTCACCATACAACAGTGGCATTTCGTATGATGTTCGGACTATTTTGGTAAGCACCTAAGGCCATCGATTTTCAAACGAAACCAATGAAGACTACAAACAGATATAGTAAGAGAACACGTGAATAATTTCGTGGTATGCGCTGATGCGTTTTGATCGCTCGTCATTTCTAGAACCGTAAGATTAATAAAGGAAGTTCTTGAATCCTTACACTCTCCCATACCTTTATATTAGTGTGCATCGTCTGTGTTAGTGCGCTGAATGCGATACCTGTAGAACAAATCAAGTGCTTGCTTTCTGTGAAAGTGTGTAGTCTTGTCTTCAAAAAGGCTAAAAGGAAGCACAGTCCTTGGCTAACAGTTAAAACCGAAGACGAATCATGACTGGAAATTCAGGAATCAGTAGCTGCCATTTAATTTAAAATTTCCCTGACGAGACTTGACTATATCCCAACATCAAGGCCTAAACTAAATTTATCAACTAATGTTTGTCTCGGATAAGCTACTGAAGCCAACGTCAGTCAGAAATCTGTCATAGAAATTCAGTGGTCCTGGTTACTGGGGGAGACTCGACTTCAGCCTGATTTGGATGTTCTTGATAAAGCTAGGGCGGTCGGATGAACCGAAAGTGGGAATAGAACCGATTTACATTTTACGGCTTGAGGTGAAAAAAACATGCAGTACTGGTTTGCAGAAAAGAATGTGCACTTGCTGCAACGAAGTTAGAGTGACTATTCTGATTCGTTGGAAGCAATTCTGAAATTACACAAGTAGCTTTTTGATTAAGAGACGGTTTGATTTTCTTTGTCAACTGCAATACTTGCACGGTAGTGATTGTATTTATGGGTCAGTGAACTATTTTCACGAACAGTGGATAAAATCACATTGGAATTACTTTGTACCGACATTATTCAGACAGCTGAAGCTACCGTGTAATACTGCCGTCATCGTCGACTGTAGACCATTTCGTCAGGCTGAAAACCTCATTTGATTCGAAACACGTAAAATGCATGTCTTTTCAACTGCTTTTTCTTAGCGTCTATTATACTGGATCTACCGTGAGCTCGCAAAGTTGTGTGTGACCGTTGATTTGGCCTACATTAATTTCTTTGAATTTATTGACTAGTTCGTTCTGATCTTCTCCGTGCACTTGAATTTAGCTCATTCAAATATCTGACTGTTTGCTAACTACAAGCAATAACAGTAGTAGTAACCATTTTTGTCCTAGGTGATATTTCAACCTGAATGAGTGATCACTAAGGATTGCAGTTCCTTAAATTCAAAGGTCGTTTATTTATTTAGGAATTTTTCTTTTCAATAACGCATCTTTATCAACAGGCAAGACGTTTTTCTCTCGTCATTTCCATTTTGCCTTTGTTTGTCTCATCGCTCGCAGTTTCTCGACCCTACGTGATCTCACGTCAAAGTCAGGAGACCCGTCGAATTAGTATCTTCCGTCTTTTCTTTTCTGACCCACCAAATGACGGTATTGATTGTTTAGCTAAATTGAACTCCATCACGTAAGCTGGGTCATTTGTGACACCGGATTTCATCTTTCGTCCTCTACCGTCCCGTATGGGAGAATTGAGGCGAGAGGCTTCCTGAATTGGCAAGCTTGGAGCATTGTTTTAGCAATCGAGCTGCCATCTTTAAATTCCGAACTCTGTTCACTCACCCGGTTTTCCTATACAGACGTTGACTGTTGGGAGAGATTTCAGGACAAGTTACCATACAGTCTTGATAATTAGTCATTTTAAATTGGGCGTTGTATACTTGCTCGCGAAATTCGTTTTAGTTTTTTATCTCCATTTTTAACCTACCTCGGCATCCACAAGTATCCTGTTACCCTAGCTTCTTTTTTGGGGACGAAAAACCTTGGGATGTTTTACACATTATTCCTCGTATTTGTTCGTCATCTAGCTTGGTTGTGTCAAAATGAACGATTGCGAGTAAAATCTCAGGAACAATATCGCGTGAAAGCTGACTTTCGACTGAATAGCGAGCTTTCAAAGCCAACACGGATTAAGTTTCCGTTCAAAATACGCAGCTAGCCAAGAGGGCAGTGGTTAGCACACAATGAAGTGCATTTTACCGCTTTGAGAATGAACTGCAAAGAATACTATTAATCTTGCTTTAAAGACCCATTTCTGTTGAGCATTGAGAAATTAATGACGACAAAAATATTTATTAAGTTTATTTTCACACAGGTCTTTTGTGGCATGGGAAGAGAGCGTCAGGCAGAGTTTGCTGGTTATAATTGTTCGATAGGCGATCAAGTTCTGGCGGACATTTACCTGATTCCTTGAAGCAAAAACCCAAACAGGAGAATGGCGTTTCTGTTTACTGTGCATGGAACACACATTTTAAGATAACCGTGCAGGGATAAACAAAATGGATGTGAAAAAGTGAATTTAGGAAAGCGACTCGGACGGAAAGTTTTGACGCTAGGCCATAGCTCGTGCAAGAATATCAGGGGCATCGCGGAAAGAGAGTAGATATCTTGCCTTCGAAACATTCAAAAAAGATGTGGATAGGGCCTTGTTTATTTACCGCTCTTCGGACCACAACTGTGACATCCGAGACGCAATGGACAAATAAGTAGTGCAGTGGAACAAAATCCAGAGAGTATTTAAACAAGCAAACAGGCCGGGAAGTTGTGTTACCGGTATGATGGGAGAAAAACGAAAACCGAGCCCAATGCAAAGAAAGATATCCAGCTGAGACTTTTGAAATGTGAAAAATGCGACTTGATCAAAAATGTTTATAATTTGCCGGCTTGTCCGACACCTTGGGTAGACTGCCTCAGAGAAGGCTTACAATCAAATGAATGATTTTCAAGTGAATATTTATCGAGCACACTGGGATCACGGTTTTGCGTATGGCATTAGAAGTTTGGCTCCTGAAAAAGTTCAGTACGTAGCAGTTGGAAGAAATAGCCACGAAATGACCACATGTTGAATATTAGTGCTCAGCTAGTTTCCAAAATCCGATCTGTATGGTGATGTTTTCATTTGTTTTGGGTTATCAGAAGTGGACATTCAATTTTTTTGCCTTGGAACCCGTGTGCGTGTAAAACAACCTGGTCATTAAGATAAATCAAACAATTCTCACGGTTCATTTACTTGAAAAGTGTATGATAAAATGCCTTTCTGTCGTTAGCTTTCGAGTGAACATTGTCAGATTCTCGGAAAAGTAGGGAATGCTGCTCTCCACACTGAATAACCAAGAAAATCTGTTTACCAAGAGCATCATTCCGTTGTCGTGGAAATTCTACAATTTAATAAAAAGTATTCAAGTTGTTTTGAGTTAAGCAATCACCTCTGAAGCAAGTTTGCATATCTGACTATTAGTCCGAAATCCCGTGGATCGTCAGACTACATTTGAAAATCCCGTGATCCACTACCGGATTTTTGCGGATTCTCCAGAATGCCCAACACGAAAAAAGCCATAAATTTGGAGCGGGATTGCTTAAGTGTTTTCGTGATTCTCCGATGCTGCTGAATTGCTGATAAATCCTAGTCAGTTAGTTAGTGGATTAGCTGAAACATTCGTTATAATGTCAGGTGATATCCTACCGCTTAATATTACTAGAGGGACTGATGTTGATGAAGTCTAACCTCTAACCTATACTCATTCACCCAACAGTGGTCCCTTCGCAAGTTTATTGAAACCGACTCTGAGGAACAATGCACGCTATTTTTCCTTTTAGTATGTAGAGAAATTCAATACATCAGTGTCACATCCAGTCTGTAAGAACTGACATCTAAACAAAGTACCTCATTCAGTGTAGTATTATGGCAAATGAAGGGGTGATTAATCATTTCGAAGTGACGAGTGAGCCTATGCTGTTGAACACTTGAGTTTTGGTACAGAATCAAGCGGGACAAAGGACGATTATATACCGAATCGATTTTGTTTTTTTTCAATCATCAGCGCACGTGACGCTTAGGCTACTGCGTCACGTGGTTGATGTAATTTGGAGGGTGCCGGATTACAATGAGTTGAGGAGATCGGAAGTGATCTTATAAACAATAGTAAAATCACCTAGTTCTCTAACTATCAAGTACAGGAATCAGGGTCCATCGTAATCACTTGAATGGATTCTTTTATCACTTCATTTCAGATTGTCAGCAAAATTATTCTAAAGCTAGAACTGACCTGCCAGCTTATTAGCTAACACGTTCACTTAGCTGACACATTATGACAACATATCGTCGAACAGTCTCGAGTTTTCATATGGTTTCCATATCTTTAGCAGAGAAAATGTTCGAGTAGTACCGATTAAATAGTGCTCTTGCAATTCCAAGTTTTTCCCTTCTTGTACTGAATAAAAATATATAATCCTTTCTTCTTGGCTAACTGTTCTTCAGATCGACAACCTGCTCCACCTATGTAGTTGTGAATAAATCTAAGCGGACAACTATCTGTCTTCGGCTGTTCTCATCAATAGTAATTATTTCTGAAGCGTAAAAATTTCTTGCCTTGTGAATCAAACAACTGGTTGGATCCACTTTGCTCACTCTCGGAGAAGGAGCAGAGCTTGAAATCTTGAGTACTGGCTCACCCAATCAGGTCTACGGAACGCGCTGTTTCACTTGAAACTGTTCTAAAAATTGACGGAAATAGTAATACATGGAATGCCAGCTTCTAATCGCAGACTCCCTGAGCAAGTCAGTTGGGCAGCATCAGAGCATTTGTTACAGCAGAAGTTAGTCCAAGTTTACCCTGATGTGGTTAAATATTCCCTGGCAGCATATTGGTTGATTGACTAATCAGTTCTCTATTAACTCTAGACCTTTGATTTATTGTTGCCGGGCTCGTGTTAGGGCTTTCCCACAAAATTTCTGTTAGTCCATGAAACTGTGCTCTCAGGAGGCCAAACAATGACGGTTATAATGCACTCAGTGTCAGGAACAGCACTGTTAGGGATGCACGATATGTTTGTTGCCGTTTGTGTCTGAGGGTTTCTGAGCATTGGACGTTGGCATTTGGTTGACAGAGAAGCTAACCCGTGGCCCTACTTTCATTAGCGTTGAAATAAGTGTTTTTATTTATTCTTAGAACCTTAGGTGACCATACGCACAGGTTTAATCTTCATGCTTCATATGATTGCTACTGCAAAGGGCCGACTGTCACCATTTTTTTGACAACAGGAGTAAGTTGTGTTTCGGTCTTACTGATGTCACGATGAGATCATAACGAATGGGATTTTTTATGACAATAAGTATTCTAAATTTATAGATCAGTGGGAAATATTTAACCACGTAGTATTTGTTCACAACGTCACTTTATCAAGCAGATCGAACGGTTGGATTGAATATTCCAGAAATTCATTACAATCAATTCCGTTGGTGACAAATAGGAATCAAATCCCTTAAATAATCATTGAGATAGCAAACTGCTCGTTGCACTCCATACAGTTTTATTTGTCCTACATAAATGACGGTCACCGAGGGAGCCGTAAAATTGCTAACCATGAACAGAAATCCTCGAGATATTCTGTGACCTGTAAGAACCCCAGCAAAGGCAGTGGAAGAAACAAATGCAGCTAAAACACTATTGACAGTACTAAAAGCAACGGCTTTGGAGTAATATACACTCATCGCATTTCGTCCAACAAATTGGTGCTTATACGTCTACGTAAGCACGCGTACAAGCACACTTTGGTGGACATAAAAATTTGGCAATCGAATTGGTTGCGGTTGAGCGCGCATTGTTAAACACTTCACGGTGCATTCACATCGACACAAAGAGAATATGAATGAGAGTAAAGAGGACCGAAATATTAGAGGTCAGGCGACTAGCTCTTGGTGCCGTACGCTTCACTTCACTGAGCATATATTTTTATGCTCACAGACTGGAAGGTTTTCCAAAATTTGTTTTACGGCAAAGACGATCGTCGATGTGTGTAGGCGTGTGTGAAAGAGAGGTTTGGAAAGTTTGTTGCATGTTGCGAGATAGGGATGTACCGAGTAGTTGAGGGAACGAACAGATGTTCCGTGATCGATTGGTAAAATTGGTTTAGGTTGGATTGGTTGAGAAACGACGTCCATCATTTCAGATGAAAATATCTCAGCATGGGCTATATAGATTCCCCTTTGTGTGACTTTGTTGTCCTATGTGCAGACAAATTTCTCGACTTAATAATGTCATCTATTTATGTTCTGCTTACCCTTGGCCTGCGCCGATCGCTGTTTATGAGGCGTTTAGACCTTCAGACCAAACATCCTACCGCTTCAGTTGGCCAGTTTGTTTTCTTTTCTCGGTTGGGCTGGTGAATGATTGCTATGGCAGTTACCGACATGTTCCGGGTTTTGCTCGAAGAAACACATTTTTGTGAGCAGTTAACCAGCCCTTAGTTTCTTCCAAGAAGTTCATTGATTTTTGCACTGCTTCTTTGTAAGTAAAGTTAGGAAATTCTCATGTAGATCACGGTTGATGAATGCCGTTCTCATGAACCACTCTCATGAGTGGCGACTGATGGATCTGTGCCTCGAAGCACTCCAGAGTAGTAAGGGTATAGCCAAAGTTTGTCTCGGAGTTGGGTATCTTTTGATGTTTTTGTTTTGCTTCCCTTATTAATGAAATAACAATATACATCATTTTTCAGGAAAGGGGCCGCGGCCAGCAGGGTAACTCAAACTGGACAGCAAGTTTGTTCAGTCATACCGGTAGGCTACCTAGTGTTTGTGTTTAGTCGACCTTGTGGTCGTCTTTCGTGTCATAACTTCGTTATTCCGGTGGTTCATATTTGGCTTGATTGTCAAAAGTGAATAAGACTGGATATCAACTAATGCTTTACCTGTTTGAGCATGACATAAAACCTAAAACTCATTTTCTTGACTTGTGACATCTATGCCAGTGGAATTCGGGAATGGACGCTAGTGCGGTAAGCGGTGAGGTTGATTTTTGAAACCCATTGTTCATATCTGCATCGGTGATGGCAGTTTTCTATATTCAAGGGAAATGGGTGTTCATGGCAATACGTTTTGTTCCAAATTGTTGCCAGTAAGTTATCCCGATCCTTAGAATGCACCTACAAGCAACATGCTCGGGGTAATTTGTGTGTGACCGGGGAAAGTTTTCCACCATATCTTGGGCAAGCAAGTCTAGATTTTCCATCTCCTTTTAGATTCATTGTGTGCGAATGCCGCTTGAACTCTCTTTTGAAATAGCCCTTGGTAGTAGAACGTCTGCACTCCGTTTTTGGTTTACCACTATTAGTGTAAAGGTAATGCCCAAGTGAAATGTGAAACTGGATTGATGTATTTGTACAGCTAATTTTTGTAATAGCCAAACACTGCGTTGCGTGGTCATAATGGGCTAGACGGACATGAAGACACATGGAATCAAGAAACAGCCCGTTATGGGCCCTGGTTGGATAAGTGCTCCCAACAACATCTGTCTGGACCGTTTGGAAAAACGAACAAGAAACCCTGGATATTTAAGTGGACAGTTTCAGCGCTGTGTCGAAGGGATGGCCTGACTATACGGTCTTGCTTTCTCTGGTTATTTCAAACTATTTGATATGTTCTATTGTGTGGCGGGAGTTTTTATTAACAGTTTACTGTCTTTTATTTAAAAATCTAACAATATTGGTGAGGTGAATCAAATCGTGATGAGAAATTAGGTTATTTCCGAGCACCTAATTGGCCTACCTGCAA
Source organism: Fasciolopsis buskii (assembly GCA_008360955.1). Taxonomy (NCBI): domain Eukaryota; kingdom Metazoa; phylum Platyhelminthes; class Trematoda; order Plagiorchiida; family Fasciolidae; genus Fasciolopsis; species Fasciolopsis buskii. The sequence continues at coordinate 864,485 of LUCM01002098.1, read as the reverse complement.
AAGCTATTACTTTTTTGTCAACATAAAGACACTTTTGTTTGCACCAATACGTCTACAGCTTCACACAATTCGCATGTGCAATATGTCGCTAAGAGTTGATGTCTGAAAGAGATATTATTTAGGAGAAACATGTTACATGATCCACATTTTGTCAGGAAGTCAGTAAATAATTTGATTACAAATTAAATGAAAGTATGACGAGTCCAGGCTTATTTTAGCACTAACAGCTGGAAAACAATAACAACCCATTACTTCAAAAGATAATGAAAACGCCACACGGTGCAGTGAGGTCAAACTAAAATACGGTCTGAGTTTTTTGTTTCCAGTAAGCAATACTCAACTGGTCTCAGGTTTTGTCGTTTCAGCGTTCAGATTCAGTTTTTCAAGTTCGAATTTCAATGTTTTCAGTCACTATGACAATGCCCCGGTTAATTTGTTGTGATCAAAACTAGTTTTAGGGTACATTTTACAGAAATATATACCATCGGAGGAAGTAACCCAAAATGTAAGGTTACGGACGAGCCTAACGGTCAGGTGCCAAGATTAACCAGCCGTGAGAAATGAATCAACTTCTTTGCGTGATTTTCTTCTGAGACCAGATAGTTGATTCAGTCTTTTAAGCGGTCATCACTAGTTCTTACTAGCTGTCTTGACTGAAATGAGCGTGACTGGGACACACGTCGCTCGAGTACATCAGCTCTTGGAAAAAACAAAATGTTTATGCAACGAATTTTTATAAGTTAATGTTCCCTATAAGGGCGGAATGGCAACATAAGTCCCGAAGCACAAGACCGGTTTAGCGGTCACTGCCGTTCGTCTAGTTTGCGTATCCCGCCCTCTCCATTCTAGTAAAATCCATTCATCTGAACTTCTGTGTATGTTTGACACCAGAATTTCATTTGCATCATAAACAGCCCACCTTGGAGTTTAGTCCACCTGAAAGTCACAGGATATCTTAATTTCATTCAGTAATAAAGTCTCAAAGTAGTAAGTAGCAAGAGGTGCGTAACGCATCGGTGGAAAGACAAGTTAGCACAGTACAGATCATTTCCACCTTGAGCTATCTCACCGATAGAGAACATTAGTTTCACAACAGTAGAGTCCCGTGATGATCACTTTCTCTTTGAAAATGGTGGGTGAGGCGAGAGTACTTTACCCTGAAAGCACGATTCTTTACTTGCAGCTACATCGTGCGCATGTCAAATGATGGAAACCTACGAAACTTCACGCTCGCCGTGGTTTCCTGACACCAGGTGGCGGACGGCAACCCGTTTGGAAATCGGGTTGTATTCAAACAAGTGATAGCTATCTTTTTTGCTCTTCCCGATCTGTTTTGTATGTACTTTTACCATTGCACCGGTGTATGATCCTCGACAGAAAAGTTTGTCCTCGGACAAAAGAAATGCACCTAACTTTTTTTAGCCCTCTACATAATAACTGAAACTTAAAGGAAATGTAGGCGAACCACGAAAAATTACGGAAAGGAAACTTCACTCTGGCCAGTTGTATTTAAAATGGCGTTGCTGACTTAGTGTGCTGCCAGTGGTGGTCGTACGACCATACGATTACGTAATTTTTCCGCAATCACGTAAGTTCAACCGAGTGTCTTTCTACCCAAACCAATGACAGTGTGTATTTTTTGAAACAGTTGTTTCCAATCGAATGACGATTTTTTCCTCGTAAATTCTCACTAAGTTTGTAATTTTGGTAACGGAATAAGCGCATTGTAAGTGTCTGCAATACTGCGCCGGTTATGAGCCAGTATTGGGCCAGGGATAGTGAGAATGCAGCCGTGTCCTCGCCCAGCCTTTGTTATGCTTTTGGACCTTACTGGAAGAACGTAACAAAATAATATCTTTATTGCTGTGGCAAAAGTTGCAAGATAACAATGCATTCTCTTGGATACAAGATCATGCCATTGACTAAAATGATCTTGGCTCCAGAGGGTCTTTTTGTATGCTGGGTACACGAAATCGTATGTCCACTTATCTGACTCGTCTTCAAAGGCCCTAAATGCGATATATCGGAGAAAAGAACAACTTCCTGATAGATACAATATTCTTAGTTTGATTCTGGCTTCTTGGTTGACCTTCGGGTGCGGAAATCTGTGTGCGTACAATTTCATACAAATATAAAATAAAAAACGCAGATGATTTTCTCTCCCTCAACAAACCTTTATTGTATTTGGAATTAAATCTGCTGAGCGAATATACATTGAGAAAATTAATGTGTGCGGTATGATTGGGCAAGTTAATCGTTTGATGGAATGTTTACTTACTTTTCATTTCGTTCTCATCGAAATTTTGGATAACAAGAGATAAATCTTTGAATTTACCACATGGAATTCTCATTTAGTTTGTTCTCTCTGTTCTGCTCTTATGGTTGTACAAACCCACTTGAAGAATGGTCGACGGAACACGTGACAAGTTTTAACCCTTGCGCTAATAAAATATTGAGTTGGATTATGATTAAAACAGTCCTGTCATAAATTGATTAAACAACCATCGAAAAACCTACTGGAAAATACTATCACCAATCTGTTCCTTCTATCCCGACAATAATCACTAGCAAATGGCGACTAACTTAGGAGTACAAACAAAGACCTAAATTTGCCAGTCTTCAATCCTGGCTCTGGGTCGATATCTCAACCAACTATCTTACGGCAACCTTCCTTCAGTGAAAGCTGATCTACTGATTGCATGCAACGTTAATGGAGTTAAGACTCTTCAAATCCGAGTCGGTAGTCGAAGCAACACAATGGCCCTCGAAATTAGGCCTACGATCACTTCTCTCGGGGTAAAAAGTTGAATGTTTTTGGAAAGGCCATGAGTATTTTTTTACGTGGGTTAACTACAGCAAATTTCTTTACACTAAATTGGTAAAATAATGATACGTAGCCAAAATTTATAACATCGTTTTCTAACGTTTTATTGTTTTTTCAGACAACTGTTAGCCAATAACTGATTGTTTCAAAAACATTTCACAAAATGGACACTAATCATTTGTCTCCTCTTAACCCAACATGCAGAGCCTGGTAATTTTCCGATGGGGCCAAACTAATGCCAACTGACTTATTCCGGGTTTACTTAATTAAAGGGTAGTGTCCGGGAATCTTTCGCTTGTCCGATTTCTCTATACAGTGGGTTGCTGTCATGCTTTGCTGGGCAGTCGTTTAGTGAATTTTTCATGTACGTTTATTACGGGGACTAACTGTCCTTCGTCGAGACCTCCGAAAACTATCCGCTTTATTTTACGCTTACCCAAAGAAAAATTGTCTGGAAACATTCATCACAGGTAACGAATTTCTTTTCTTTGTTTACAATAAACAAAAATAGCTATGCTCGTGCAAACAAATATGAATTTAAGGACATACTTCGGATTGTTTTGACTCACACAGTTTTTCTGGCTGTCTAGTGTGTGACTTAGTCGGACATCATAATTGGAAGAATCTTTACCATGTGTTCAAAAACATTTCCGGTTGTCTCCGTTACGTGCGATCGATATTGCTTCACTGTGTTAGTGATTTCTGGGCTGTTGGGCTTGACTTCATGCAGTTGTGCAGAAAATTCGAGACAACCATACAAAAGTACGTTTACCTCAAGCGCTTCCTTCCGGCATCACGCTTATCGGAATTTATGGTGAGAAGGTTATTTGTTTTTTTATTTTGACATCCGGGAAGGCATGAAGAGAATAATCGGAAAACATCTAGTCTCGCAGTGCTTCCAAAGAATGGGATTTACCGATCAATGTTGAACAAATCGGAAGTTTACTTCGCTTCTGAAGCTGCTCCGCCGAAAGTCCTGGAACCTAGCCTCAAAGTTATTACTTTTATTGTTAATGCCACTATAACAACCATTCGGTGGTTCTTGATATAAACAAATTTTCCGGTTCAAATTCACATAGAAGTTTTCTGAACCTTATTGTATTTTAATTTTTATATGTGATCAACGCGGGAACATAGGATAGAAGCTTTTCTAGGACACAATTCAGTGTCTAGATAAGTGTGGTTTGCGCAGCGGGGTTGGAGGGTTCACAATGGTATTTTTGACCTTTCTGGACCTAATGGTGAGTAAATGTTTAGTGATCGAAATGATGCAATTAATGTTGGTGTTTCATTGATAACATTTTGCCTTATCAGTTGGTGAAACAATAATGTTGCCAACCATGACAAGTTTTATTAGACATTTATGGTGTCGTTAGAATCTCATCTGAATCGTTAGAAACTTGAAGGAGTGATAAGTTCATATGAGATTCTGAAAGTGACTCGTCGGAATATTCCCCTCGTTCAAGTAAGAGTAGCTTTCGTGAGATATTTTCGAAATCATGTTTACAATAAGAATGGATGAACATATTTTCCTCGGAAGCCCAGGGCCGGTTTTGTGGCTACACCCGATCGTCCGATATATGTACCCAGTACATTCCTGTCCAACCGTTGTCATTTTTCTGAATGTCAAAAATTTAGCTACGAAAATCCAATTATTGCTAATGGCAGCTGTCTAGAACTTGTTGGTACTGTGGCAATGGGTTGATATGACAACTATCTTCATCGCCAGTGTCCATGTTTCGCTGCCTTTCCTCTTCCCGCGTCTGTAGAAGTCATTGTATTTGGACAGTGGGGTTTTTAGAAAACAAATATGAAGCCGTAAAAATTGTACCTCGTGTGATTGTGACACACTCCTGAGGCACAGGACACCCGATGAATCGCAATGCCCTCAAAGTAGTCTACATGATAGCGGAGAATTCTTCGAAGCTACCCAGTAACTTCAGCTGGAAACAACAGAATCAATGGTAACCGGACTGTTAAATCTGTAAATATGCTCACATAAACGTTCTGTCAGAATATTCTGATTATGATGACTTAGATTTCGGAATCTCGGTCAAGCTCATGCCCCGCGACTATGACCTTCCATGCCTGAAGGAAGCCAACTAATTGGTCTCGTGAACTTTGTTTAGTGGAGTCCTCCCGATCACCAGTGATAAACATTGTGCAGTCTTCCACTTTTCGAGATATATCATGTATATTACCTTGATTAACCATACCCATTTTGATACTGTAAATAATACTCAGAAAATATGTACTCCACCACATAGTTGTGACGGTATTTTACAGAAAATGAAGTTACCGAAAACCAGCATGTTCTTCAGTGTCCTTCTAACTGAAAATAAACCCATTTGCTAGTACAGGTAAGGGCGAAAGAGATCCTTAATACGGCCGAGTACAATCTGAAACTGGTTAGAAAACATGCCTCTTTTGTTGACAACTGCAACAGAACGGGTAGACCGTGAATCAAAGTGTCACTGAGTGTACCTGGGTTTTACTGTGCATAATGTAAGTGTTGATTGCAAAGAACTCTGGGATTTTGGTGGGATGCTGAGCACACAGGTATTGATTGGAAATAAAAAGACCAAATGTGTGCATGTTCTGGAATGTGCACGCATGCAGGACAGCGAACGCCGCCTAATTCTGCGAGGCAAATATCAGTCCGCCGACGTTCGAGGTGACATTTGGGGAAGTTTATAAGTTTGGTTTAAATCGGCCGAGTGTATAAAAACCTAAGATTTGACGATTGCCTTCGTATCTAGTCACAAGCTATCCACTTTTTTCCTATATTACAGCACATTTTGATTTTGGAGAAATCAGTTAAATATGTAATCTAACGCATCACTTGTGATGAAAAGTGTCCCAACCCATTTTTTGCTAGTTTCAGTTCTATTGATTTCCCAATCAAAATAACTGTGGCAAACGTTACTAGGTTTCATCCTGTCAGCTTGGCATTTTCAGTTGACAAATTCTGACCGATCCGCATGATATGTCTGACATTTTTATTTTCACTAGTGGTGATTCACTTTCAAGGTAGATGCCAACAGTTCGGCCAAACTTTGGAAACCCAGATGGCTAGCAGTCTTACCGATCTCGGTGCAACAATTGTTCTTGTGAAATTGTAAAGCAACGCCTAATCTTCTGTAAATCATTTCCTCTTGATTTTATTCATTTCGGATTAGTGGCAGTCCTGAAAATCAATCAGGTCATAACGTTCCTAACCTGATGTTACTAAATGAATATAGGGATCAGGTTGTGAGATTCTCTGTGGCGATACTTGTTCTTCAAGGCTGATGTTTACTAAATACGTTCTCTAATTTTATACTCTTACAAGTATCGCAAACAAAGCCTAGGGTTAGAAAACTAAATAAAGCCGAGTCTTATAATGTTATTCACAGCCAAGATCTTGATAAGAAAAGTTTCGACACCATGAGCAACCGCATGGAAGACATTACTGATAGCGGTATACCTGAACCTTGTGCGCAATCAGCTCGGGAAATAACAACGACGAAGGGGATGCGAGGATCTGAGAGCGGTATCCTTGGGTCATTTCACTTGTACTTACACAGGCATCATTGAAGCAGACGAAGATTACCCCGATGCACGAAGGCATTAATATCCCTGTTTCCTTATCATTTGGAAATGTCAAAGCGTCACGATAGTAGAATCCATGCTTTGGTTTAACTCATTAATTTTTTGTACTAGAAATTTAGCCGATAATCCATTTTCCGCTCTCAGTCAGGCAACACCTCGCGGAGAGAACGAAATGACATTAACTGGGAGCGAAGTAGATCACATTCGTATGAATATTTTGTTTGTAATCAATAATAACTGAAGGGTTTTCCACGTTCGCCAGTGCTTTCTTGGGGTTCTGACATGGGACTCACCAAATGGGTTTCAAGTCGTCGCCAAATTTAGTAAAGTTGTCAAACCAAGGTTATCGGATTGAAAAGACTTCGAGGTCAGATTGCTTGTGACGGTTAAGTTTATACTTGAAACTGGGCTTACCATAAGTACAGATGAACCCAGAGAGCATTTCCAACTGGTTGACCATGTCAGCTTGGGTGGTAATGCAGCGTTTGCGATCCAAAAGTGCTAAAAATTAATCTGACCGACGAAACGTCAGCACTCAAAAAAAAACTCGCTTGACTCCATCAATTTCGCATACCAGAATACTTCGCTGTAGCCAGTTCTGTATTTTATTGTTATTAAAACAGCATCAGCGATTACTGCAACACACCATGAGATCAAGGTTCACGGTGAAGAAACTGGAATTTTCATCAATTACTGAGCCCACTTTCAATCATAGGAATGTCACTAATTTCAGCATACGGGAATCTAAAAGCTGTCTAGATATGGCTTAATAAATAAACTAAAGGTTAAATTACAACGAACAGATGAGCTAGCTGTCCATTACGAGAGACCTCCGGGCGAAAACAAAATATTTGTTCTACTCAGTTTTCCAGTTGGCCGCAATGCAATCTACAGCTATACTTAGTAGGGAGAAAATGAATGCATTCGTGGCGCTTTCTAGTGTTATGCTGCACCACAAAACGAACTTCGGGAGAAGCTCATCATCAATTCAGAGGAAGAGCAGGCAGGAAGTTGAATTTTTTCCCCTGTTGTTGTTTTTGAATAAAACATCAAAAATAAGAGCAAACACAATCAGGTGGCAATGATTCTTTGTGCACAATATTTGCTTGGCGACTTTGTCGCGAAGCAAAGCATTCTGCTCAGATCAAAAGGAATTGATTGTAAGTTAAGGGAACCTGAACAAAGAACCCTTAAATCGCGGAACATTTTAAAGGAATCTGAAAAAAATAATCAAACGAGAATGGAATAGACAGAGAACGGTTTACTTCCCCTCAAAGGCGAAGTGCCAGTAGACTTCCCAAATGCTGTTAAAATCCTATGTATGTTCCTCCTATCCCCAACACAATAATACAGAAAAAATGATAAATCACCAATTTGGTTCCACCTGTGACCATCTGCAATTTAGATGTGTTTGTGTCCTTGCTTAAAAAACTCAATCGACAAGAGATTTTTCCAAGGCTCAATAACGAACATACTTCTAATTCATTCAACTATGGAGTAACTGAGGACACAGTAGAATGATTTACTTGAAACAGTGTAAACTGAACACTTAGTTAGTATCAGTCTTTGATTTTCAGTTGTTTACCGAGGTCCGTAATATCTATCATAAGCATTCCGGTATCGGATGCCAAAACATGCCAAGGCTATTGACGTTCTGTCTCCTGAAATCTGATTTTTGATCACAAACAAAGCCAGCACAGGCAATTCATTCTCTATGGTTTCCGACATTATGCTACTTATGAGCGCAGGAGCAATGAAACGTAACTACCCTGGTTTGCTTTCTTCGGCCACTCGCTTGCCTCCTCATAGGCTAGAATTGATTCTTCGTGCTTCCCTCAGTCTAATCAGTACATATGTTCTTCAATGGGCATCACGTAAATACTTTCTGTTATTTTGTTCCTGTGGTAAGATGACTCGAAAGCACTGAGACTTCGGTTGTCTACAATTTGTGTTAGTCCCAGTCCACAAAATGAAATAAAGCGTAGAATACTGAGCATGTTCTTAACTACGAAAATATATCAGGCGGTTCATAAGCCGAACCCCAAGGTATATGTCATAAACCTGTCAACGGTGTTTTGAAAACAGCTGAACTGTTCCCCCTACGGTATTGAAAAGTATTGTTTTATCACTGCCATACTTTATTACGTTAGTCAATTTCTTTGAGTTATTCACTCGACGATTAATATTCTAGCTTTTCAGTGATCGAACAACCAGTCATCCGTCTTATCGACCAAGTGATGAACAACACAACAAACTGGTAACAAGCGGTGGATAAGTGATAAGAACAAATATTTGCTTTTGGTTGTGTACCGACATAACGAATGTGTGTTGATCTAGTGTACATTTCTCAATCTGTTCAAATATTGTGTACAGTCAACCCGCTCAGTGCTGTTGATAGAAGACAAAGATGAAGATCCTAGTAATATTCTACATCACTCTGGCTGAACAAAACTGCACTGTAAGAGTGTGTGTGTGTATCTGTGCGCATACCAATTTCTCCACCTGTAAGATCGAACGTTGTCCCAACTTGTTTGCATTGAAATTGCGAGCAAGAATATGGGATATTCATTCACTTATAATTGTGTGCATCGGTTCTATTGTTGATTCTGGGCTTAGCTGTCAATGTGCTTATCTGATAATCTAATCCATCTCGGGAGATTCCACTCAGGGGTTATCTTTTATCGCCTAATACATTTCAGTATATGAGAAGAAACTGGGTGCAAATGATGTATTACTAAGTTCAAACAGAGGACTTCCTTCAATGCAAAAAGACAAAAAACCGTTATCGGACAATCGTTTACCCTAGGACTGACGTCCGCTTGTCGAGGTTGGCGATAAACAATTTCACACAGGTTCACTCAACAGGTTCTTACGGCGTGCAGAGAAGATAGCCTATCCTTTTTATTTCGCGGTCAAATTAAATGATAATTTCCTGGTCAAACTAAATCATATACGTGAAAAACTTCCATTATCAAATGAAGAAAATAAACCCCGACAGTGGGATGTAAAAACAATTGTCTGACTTGAATTGAAATCAGGTAGACAGTTGTTTTGATTCATTTTCTAGGTTGGACATTAGAATTTATGTAACGTGAGATTCAGATGATGACAAATTGCAACGAGTTTAATTGGCTTGTTTGTGTAACTACGTGGTTACGCAAAGGTAAGTAGTTTGAAGTGAAATCGGTCAGGTAGCCAAGAAGATGATTAATTCGCGAACGTTGCTTGGTCTGTGTTATAACGAGCAGCATCGCCGTGTTGTTTCAACGAGTGTGTTGAAGTTGACTTAGACCACGGTAGGTGCAGGGATGAACCCAGGGTTTTTGCGCATCGAGGTTGGAGGTCGAGCGATTAATATCTACAGCTGTTGCAGATCGGAGTATTCTTATCCGGATGTAGCTAATTCAATTAAGTCGAACGTGGAAGTTGGCCATAGACGCTTGCTTGGAGTTCGCATGGCGCCCAGTATTTACGAGGTCTGCAAGGGTGACGTAGATATTTCTTTTGGTCCATCGTGATTGTACCTTCGTGGGTGGTCTCGCATATCAGCTAACAAATGCAGAAACCTTGATTGACAGAATGCACCACAGGTGCACCTGAATGATTATACTGCCGTAGAAGCAGTATTTAACTATTTAACTATTTCACTATTGAATAAGCGCTGAAACTTTGCGATACTAAAAGTAGTCTATGTCGCTAATTTTAGACGTCTAATGCCGACTTCGGAGAAAAATGCCAATTTGCAAAGACCACTAGAGAGCCCGTAATTTTCTCCATTATGTCGAGCGCTTCCTCATTTACAGTGTTCCGAAAAATGTTTTTCGAAGTTGCCGTTGTTTCAGTAAATGTTGGTGATTGCCGTACGTTTACTGTGCGGAGCATTTGGTGACCACATTTTCGTCGCTCTTAAATCCAGAAACTCTGTTGAGTTTCCTTTCTGTCATATAAGTATGAAGTTGTGCAACTTTAATGTATTGACCCATTTGCCTTCCCCGTTTGTAATAAGAACTTCCGATATAGCCGACGCCTAATCTAGTCAACAGCAAATCTATGGTAGGAATCGAATGAGCGCCTGCTAATCTCGCTATAAGTTGTACTGAGCAAAGAGCACCGATGTACCGTTGTAATATTTTTTACGGTCATCAGCACATATCGTTTTCATTCAGTCCGTAGTGGATGTCGAATTCTGCAACAGTCGCTTTCAGTTAATTTGTCTCAATCATTGCTCTGTTCGATACATGACGCATCATTTACTGTTGAAGACATTTTCATTTGGTAAGAATTTCACACTGATTATGCATCTCAGCAGTTCTCTTAAAGAGTCGACCGGCATCTCCACGCTAATGATGTTGTCGGTGAGGGACTCGACCAAAATCTGGATTACTTCAGTGAACGTGAGTGACAACACATCAAGTGAGAACATCATGTTATTTGATACCACATACAAAGCACACACAAACTTGCTCACGTAGCGGCCGTAAGATTGTTCCAAACAGTCTGAAGACTAATCCGTATTACCCCATTTGCCAGCAGGTGGCATTGCGTCCATTTTTAATTTGTCCCCCGAATCCCCACATAATCCACATGCACACAAACGAATTCGTTGAAAATTTACTCGAGTCCCAGAAGTTCCATGTCTCGTAAGTTATAGCAACAGAATTAGAAATTTCGAAATACTTGTTCCCCTGATTTATTTTCTAAAGTAGATGTTTTCAAAAACAATGAAACTTTCGTCGCACCGGACTTATACCCGTGGCCAGCGTCTCTTATTTACCAATGTCAAGTTGTCTATTTCTGGTCTTGAGTTACAATGTCCAAATGTTACAACCTAGAACGAGATGTTATCCTCATATAGCGCCGACGTGAAGTCGATACATACACATACAAGACTTATCTACGATAATCTTCAATGTGCGGACCTCTTTCATTTTCTCAAATATAAGTAAATTTTTTGCTTTGCATTACAACGGTTGATGCGGTGGACACACATGAACTCAGTGGGAGTGTGTGAAGGGCGAGCACTCATAACGGCTTGGCTCACAAAATTACTATGGTAATGCCTTTGCGATTAAGAGGAGAGAGTGGATATTTTTAAAAAGAATAAAAAATCTTTTGGAAGCCTTAGCACTGGTTATCCCGCACCGTTGTCAATTAAATGCACTACCTGATGGACAGAACAATAATGACGTGCTATTGTTTTGCTGGTTGTCTGTTTCAGGTTGAGTCGCATGTAAGCCCTTTTCATACGCTCGGTTTTCCCAATTCAGTCAGTTATGTCAATACAAATGTCACCAAAATGCGTCCACCATCAGCCTGCGTATTACAAAAGCCTTGATTTTGGATAGCACAGCAGAGTCGGTGGACAACCTCATTCAATGGATTTGTCCTGGAAATCGGACTTAAAGAACCAACGGTTTCATTTCAAACCATTATCCGTCTTTTAACCGTTAATTGGAAAACCGATGGCTTAAAGTTAGCTAAGAAATTTTAGCGAGTGTTGTGGTATGAAACGCACTATTCTCTCACTATTAAGCTGAAATAATGACCGCCTGGAGCCCATGTAAAAGTCGGCTCCTCTAATATCATTGCAGTAACCATTACGTTTCTCACAGTTATCCTGAACTGTTAAAATTCCAGTTGCATTTCCCCAGCCAAATTTCACGACCACAAGCCAAAGTCGAACTACGAACTTTCCGTTCACTGAATAAACTCTTTCACCGCAGCAGGTCAGGTGCCTTTTGATCAGCACAACGTTGCCCATTTCGAAAACGTCTCAAAATGTAGACTTTTCATATTAACGAATGAAAACACAACGTTTCATTGCAATGATTACGCTACTAAAAAAATACATTTGAATCTTTGCGGGTATAGAAATGGGCCAGTTTGTTGGTTATGGTGATTGGAATTCTCACATCGAAAAGTAATCCTGATGACACTTATTGTGCTAGGTCGCCTTAATAAGAATTACAGTGAAATTTGTAACACATTGTTGCAGTAATCCTTCTAATTTAGTTTCCCTTCATTTGTTAGGTTTCCGCCTTTCGAGACCGGATTAAAAATCGTCCAAGTGTCGATCTGCATACCTGAATATAAAGCCACCTACGTTTTAGTTACCGAGGCATAAGCTTCACACTATTCTGAATTTGTGACGTTCGTTCCACTGAGAAGATATTCAACGCACTAATAGTTCAGTGTAGCGTTGCTCTATAGCTTAACTCTCCATTCAAAATTATAAAGGAAAAGCAAAGTGCTGGACCACCTGATTTTCTTCGTAATATCTAATTTGTTACATCTACTCGATTCTTCCAATTCACGTTAGCAGGACTGTGTTAATCGGAATTTTTTTATTAAGTACTGAGTTTTGGTCGATTGAAGATGTTTCATAAACTATCCGGAGCTATTTTTAAGCTGAGTCATATAAGTCACCAAGACTTGTAACTTCTAAGCTGTGTTCTCCGTTATTCGACACACTCGAGATGCCGTCTGCAACCATGTGAATCTCCAGTAAAAGGAATGTCACCCAAAACCGAGTGAAGTTTAACAAATGTGAGACAGAATTAAAGTGACAGGCTGCGCGTATCGTATTTCAGTGTACAAAGACGATTCTATCATAGAAGCCACGCCTAGTAAAGCTGCCTCCGCGGACTGATTTAATGATCTTTATCAGATCTTGGCCATATTCGTGTTTCTTGCTATTTCACTGGCACCCAGACTAAAACGAGTCCAATCAGCAACAGAGACAGACGCTCGATTTTAAGATAACTTCAAATTACTTACTTCAGCGGCAGCCGAATGATAGAGAAAAGCTAAGAAATTGGTCCAAACTATCGGGTTGAACGCGCAACGCCATGCGAAAAAAATACAAAAAGTAGGGCGTCTATGATCACATTGGCACGATAACAACAATGCGATGTTTCATTGGGCTTGGGCAGTGAAAACCAGACAAACACTGCTATTTGTAAGGGGGATAGGGCATAAAGGCCTGAGAAGTGAAAGTGAAAATATTAAAGCTAAGGAATGAATATTCATACACGTGCGTCTCAGTGTATGTGCATATATTCGATGACGGGTGAAGGCTTCATGTTTTCCATTATTCGCCCCCAAGATTATCCTTTTTATTTTGGTACCCCACATTCAGTCAAATAGTTCTGATATTTTTCAGAGAAATTAGCTCATTTTTACACTTTTGGGTCACAGGTGAATTTCATATTTTAACGACTTCTTCTCTTCGAAACAGAGGATGTTTCTTTCTTAAAGTGACGTCCACAGTGCAGTCGAATTGAAAACTGTAAATTGTCCAATGGATGAACTAATTGTGAATGCAGATGCACTTTGGTCTTGAATTTGGTGAACAAATATTTTTTATTTGGTTGCTTACTTGTTAACTTGTTTCATTTAGTTGAGTGCTTCGGTTTTTTCCGCGATCTTCATTCTCCTCTCTAGCGTTTTTCAACCGAACAAACAGCATTCAGAGCTTTATTTCCTTGTGATTTAATTTGACTCTTGGAACCAAGTGGTCAAATGTTAGGGGAATGATCAAAGTCTCTCTTCCATTCTGGTTTGAAGGAGATTTTGGTGGATGTACTTTATGTGCCTTAATGGATCCGTTTCTTGTAATCGCATAGATAAAGCTTAACTTTGTAAGAGTGCAACCCCCCAGGTAGGTACTCGGCTATCGTTTGAGACCAAGTTTAACTGAACAGTGAATGGCCCATAACTAATCATACTAATCGTGCTACACCAAACCATATCCGGCAGACCTAGTTCAATTTGTACAGATTCTTATGCATTTTTAAAATTTTTTATTTTGGTGGCCAGCAAGAAATGCAGATCACAGAACCACTATTCATGTAATGTCAACTCTCAGCTCACCATTAAGAACCTATGGAAGTATTTTACAGCTGTTTCATCCATGTCAGGAGTCACCAAAAACGAGTATCTACCGAAACGAGACACAACCTGGGAATGAACGATTGTGAGACGAGTTTCTTAAGCTTGACGTGATCTTGCAGGCTGTCAGCCGTTTGGCTGTACCTCACCACATAGTGATGTTACACCCATCCGTTACTAACCTGCACATCCCGGGTTCGCGGTCAGTTAGGGCGTGGTGGATATGTATTGTTGATGATTCCTAACAAGAAAGAAACACCTGTACAGTGATTTTATGGTTTCCTAATGAAAAGTTTTATGAACCGTGTAATCTCCAACAGTAAACACTGAGTAAAAGCAAACCAGCCTAGTTCCATTTGTCAGTTTAATTGTGCATTTTTGGGTTGATTGCTGAGACTATTCCCGGATCATCGCATCAACAAGGCATATGATGAGCTGTTTATGGAGTACACCACTGGTCATCTGCATGGAATGCTTCTTTCTGTGCTGATAAATCACAAATAGATGGGTAAAAATGCAAGATGGATTGCTACTTGAAATTGTGAAATTTGTTATCCTTATAATTTGGGAATCGGCTGTAGAAATTCAAGTTGAGAAATGCTCGTGGTAGTAAAACGCCCTTGAAAGCGTTCATCAACGGAATAGACCATCTACATTTGGCTTACCCCGATACGTAAAAATAGTACGGGTGCTGATCGTTAGCTTGTTGCTGTTTGAAAATGGAAAATTTGCGTGACAGTCAGCAGTCCAACTGCGGCTTACGACCTCTTGGCCGTAGGGAAAACTGGTCCAGACCAGTAACTTTTTCTCGCCCATTCAAAGTACCCGATCACGGAGGCAAACAATAGTTGCCAGCTTCACCCACGCAATGTGATGCTGCGCCAGACAACTTATTCCGTATACTTGACTTTCTGTCCGCGTAGACGTGAAAGTTCTATTATGATTAAGATTATTACGGTAGCTGTTGGTAAATTACAGACAAATATTTTGTCCAAATAAGATCACAACTCGGAATGATTTTTCTCAGAAAGACATTTCTATGTCTTGTCCATCATTAGGCTCACTGTCGTCACTCGTACCACACCTCACAACTGATCTTTACTGAGACAGGATCATAGGGTTATTTCTCAATGTTACTCACGCTGGTGATTCACTGTACACATTCTGTGTGTGAATCATAGTAACATTATTGAATGATAGAGAAACATTGTGTTTGTTGTCTGGCCTGAACAGGGAGCTATCATCAAACTAAGTGAACCACCGATTTTATCAGGCGTGCCAAAAAAGGATCTTAAAATTAAAAGATCCATTAGAATGACCATTCACAAACGGAATCAGAACTCAGATAGATGACTATGATTGAAGTAAGTCAAAGAAGATAAGGGATACACACTTGTAAGAAAAACGTGACAGCCTATCCTCAGTGTCGCGTGAATCTTACCGTTTTGTCCAAAAACCGATTCAGCTTGATGAAGAGGAGTTTATTTTGTTTTTTCCTTCCTGCTATTGAGGTGATACCAAAACACATTTACTTGATCTGATTCAAAGAACTTTTGGTACTTGCTTTCGGGTATTGTGGGAATAGATAACAAACAAGCAGGACAGAAATAATGGCCTTAGAGTACCATCTTAGCAAAATTGTACAAAGTCGCTTAGAAGTTCCGAAAAATACTACCTAAATAAGACATCCCATCACACGTGCTTTGGTAGTACTGGTGAGGACATACTTTGCATTGCAGCATACCAAATTCATCTTCCAAACGAAGAAACCTAATTCATACTTGTCAGTGTTTAATGACAGTCATGACGGTTATGATGAACAGCTTCCGACTGATTATCCTGATGCTGCTAGTACTAATCGAATGTGTATTCTCTCTGAAAGTGTTCACGCCAGGAGAAATTACATTTTTTAAAATAAAAGTGCTCACTTTGTCGAAAGGTTTTGACGGATGTGCGGAAACACAGTTGACCTAGGGAAATTATACTGTTTTGAAGTGAAAGTTTGAAACTATCAGAGTTATGCACTCAGTAGAGTTTCTATAAATAATAAAATTGTGATTAGGAATACTAGCTTTTCTAATGGGGTTTTGCTTTTGACTAGCATTAGGAAACCAATTTCATAATTGCCTATCCGATTGCATAGTAAGCACCATTCCTCATGACCTATAACAAGGACCATAGTAATCACAATCCCGGGGAGAGGGAAATTCGTTCCCTCTCAGTGCGGTGCGATCAGCAAGACTAGACGTTTTACCTCTCGGATACCAAGGGTTCGAATCCTTAAGTCGTTAGTCAGTTTATGGACCTATGGTTATTTGTCTGCTTCCGACTCTTTATCCCGGCGGAACTTGTGTGATCCTATGTTGCTCTATGTTTCAGGGTCATGGTAATATTTCGCCCATGTAATGAAGGCTCTAGAGTCTGTGCTACACATTGTTTCCACAGCATTCTTTTTTTTATGAAACCCAGAAAAATATGAAAGAGTAAGTGAAATATAACATTTTCAATGTCACTTCGAAAACCAGAGTAGAGTTATCTGAAAGGCATCCAAACACAATCACTCGTAGTTGAAGGGTAACTTTTTATTTTGCACATCAGATTACACCTACGTGCATTTCCAGGTATATCGTCGCATGGCCGCATAATTTCGACACAAACAAGAATCGTTGCTTTCTCCTTTGTTCCACAACGTTCTCTCTACGGCGTGGCGAAAAATCGATGCAAATGAGCAGAACAAGAAAGCCTGAAAACATGTCCCTCTTTCTGTTGTGGTGACGAAAAATCAAGAATTAATCTTAGTCTTATATTACCATGGCAACCGACTGGTGGCACCCGTATACAGTTAGTCCTGCTCCAGCTTAATCTATGTTGGGGGGGTGAAGGCTCTTCGTTTCACGGTTTCAATAAAGATTTTTTCTTAACGAAAAATAAGTCGAACAAATTGGCCGTATACTCATCAATCAGAAACCATTTCAAGGTGGTTTTCTCGCTTTCTTACGCCTTCCGTCAGTCAAGAATCAGAGCCCTTAACCGATTATTCACTCAGTCATTTTGTGAAGATTGTTCTGGCAAGACTAAATGATAGGGTCTATGGGATTTACTCTGCAATTATTAGTTCTCGTCTCTGAGTCCGATGATGATTTATCCATATATTCACAACATGACCTTCGAAATACACTGAATGTTTTATCGATAAGTGGGACGACAACCCTTTTAAGCTGTCAGCGCCTCATTGCCACAAGAACTATTGTAACCCTCGTTGATAGGATATCCCGTAATTATCCTGAGTGGGTCTTTCCCCGTAGCGCAACGGCCGACTTATTCCCGGGGAGTACTGCATCATTAAGTCAGAGTTGACGATAAGATGGGCAGCACACGTGCTTCTGACACCAAAACGATTTTCAACCTATCACTGGTCGGCATTTCTCAGTCGGTTTATTTTGCCCTTGCGTGTCCGTCTATGCATCCCAATGAAAACGGCCAACGGATTGCCATCGTACTACGAACAAGCAGCGGTATATAAATAGACAATATACCACATGGACACACGAATCTAAGCAGAAGGGGAACGAATTTGCATGCGCAAGCCGCTTTTGGTGAGCACCCATCTGTGTGTGCGTGTATACGTGTGCGAGCGTGCGTGCGTGCCTGTTCCCTTATGACCGAATCCACTTAGGAGCAACAACGTCATTCCGACAAACAAACTGGTGTTACGAGCAGTTGGAACCACGTGCTCTATGAGAACCAGTAGACCAAAATAATCATGTCCAAATGATAACCAGTGGACACTACTGTTCGAAGCTTTTTACGCGGGAATCAGCACACTAGACTAGTACAATTTTGGTCAAAATTGACTTTCGTTCCTGACGGGGAAATCGGCAAGTAAGGAACGGTCGAACACGTGCGAATTTTACGCCATTCATGAAACGGATTAAAGGAGTGATCAGTTTTACTGTACGACCTGCAACTGCGCAAAGAGGTGCATCCAACCAGAAGTCCAAGCTGACAGGTATTCTCGAAGATGGGATCGGTTGATTGCGTTAACATTTGGTACTCATATCTGATTTGCTGCTGTGCAGTATATTTTTTCACATGGTTGATAAGATAGGCATAATGATCTTGTGAACATCATTTGATCCTAGACTTCTGAAACGAAAATGTGAAATTATTGTCTGTACAACCAACTTCGTTTTCATCCCTCATTGGAACATGGTGCAAACAGTGTTCCGTTTATGTCATTAGAATTATGTTCTCACAGTGACTGCGAAAAACCGAAATCTCAAATGAAGAATAATGCCAGACAAATTAGGAAAATAATTGGAGTTCGCGTTTTTTCAATCCGATTCCGATTAGTTCAGTGGCATATAGTTGATTGGAATCGATTCACTCATCTGGGTATCATTATAGCCTTTTAGCATTTTCAAGTGAAAATGTGACATTTTGTGTCCAGTGGACAAGAATACAACAACACAGTTTAAATGTCTTGTGAAAATTATCTACGAAGTGGAGGTAAAAAGAGTCTATCGGAAGACCTTGAGCCTCACCTAAATCAAATGCCAGTACTACTTACATGTCATATGAGCAAGGTGACATTACGACATCGTTTTTCTCCTCCCGGTATATTCATCACTTGACAATTAAACAACATTTCTATTTACATTTTACTTCCATTTGTAATATTTCAGGCCCCATTAAGGAGAAGTGTACAAAAGTCATGATGTCCAAATAATATTGGATTACTGGTCTTTCAATGGATACAAATCTGTCACACTGGGGCCCGCGTGTTCTCCCAGAAGGACCTACACCCAGTCTTCTTACCGATCCAGTATACCACCTGGATATTGGCAGTCCATGCGTCTGCATCGATCCATGTGTCTCAGTTCCCTCCATAGACGGAGTGCACCCCGGGCCACAAATATCGGACTATTCTTCATCCGACTGTCAATGGTCAACGGAAGAGCACATACTGAAGCGACTGTACGAGGCTGAAGGCTCCAAACTGGACGCTGCTTTTTTCTACTCCGGCATGCATGATGCTCCGGTTTTGCACTCACCTTATCTTTACGAAAGCTACGAATATGGGTTTCCGCACTCTTCTATCACACATTCACCTAGTGTGGATCGAACATTTAATCGGCATCATGCCAAACTTAGCAGTGACCCCACAATCTTATTGACTTTGATCCGATGGGCACGAATTGGTTCGTCCAAGCTGGCCGGAGATGATGACCCTGTGGATCGGCTAAATTATCAGTTCACGACATTGGTCATCCTCATCCTGATCACACTAACCGGACTGCGGCAATATCTTTGTGAGTTACTTTTATCTGATGGAATGTTACCCTAGGGCTGCACAAGCAAGACAGCATAAGAGGACATCAATTTCTTTTATTGCGCATTCCTTACCACATTATTTTCGGGATCTGATGACTCGCAAAATGGAGCGTTTCACGTATTAACATACATTCATGATACAATGGTTTGTGGAAATTACCATAAACAAATCAATCAGAAGTGGAATAAAAATGTCAAAAGTAGGTTTTTTAGCAAACTTACTTTGTTGCTTTTGATGACAGATAAATTTGATGAGGATTGTGAAACCATATCGACCCTTAACTTCTATTCTTGTACAAAACAACACTTTACTTTCTTCGGTGACTAATACCAGAAGATTTGGTTTTATTCGGACTGGGTTTCGAATGGAGCTGGGAGAGATTCACGGCAGGACGGCGCACATCAACGTAGGTAGAAAAACGGGAAGCTGATGTATTTACTAAATGAAGCAAGCAAATGGTCTTGTCACGTCTTCAATGGGCTTTTCTTTATACGTCCGTTAAACCTATAGTTCTCAATTCGAAAGCAGTGTTATTTAAGTCACGACAAAAACTGCTGCCTGTTACAATTAAAAACCCTGGATACCTGATGTAAATGTACATTTATTTGTATTAAGTAGTATGACCAGAAGGACATATGGTCAACGACCTAGGAAAAGAAGACTTCTGGCATACCAAAGTGCCGATAATTCTGGAGCTAATTTACTAAATGCTTCTTTTGAGTAACCGGCAGCACTACTGACGAATCTGCATGGTTAAAGTGCTATATTCGACCTCAAAAATTATTCAGTTAATTTTTAGGTCACGTCGCCGAAGTTCTTGGAGATTCCGTCATTTAGATGTTCGCTTTATAAGTTGAGGGAAAATTCTGACTGGTAAAATCATCCCTGGAACCTTAATTTTCTTACGGATTCATTAATTGTAGGAAGTGACTTGGTGTTATTGGTAGGGTTAGTGTTGACCTCGTATACACTGCTTAGAATTTACACCCTGTTTCATAGACAGAAGAATACAATTGGGCATTGTCATTTGGAAAACGGCAGAAGATGATACACAGCACCTCATCAAAAAGCATTAGTTCAGCAATGAAAGCTGTAAAGTAATTTTGCAAGTGTTTTATCCCCGCTTGTTATGAGTCCTCTGGAACGAACGTACACATTTAGTCATGGAGCCACGGCACCCGGGACTGTCCGGTGAGCTGGAATCGCTTACAATGGTTAATTAAAGATCAGAGTTGTATGTCTCAGCATTTAGATGTTAGCTGTTGGTGATCATACTGAACCGTTATTCGATAAGTGTTTCATCATGCAATGATCACATGCAGTAACTTGTTGGGAGTCAAATTAGATAGCCTAACGGATATAATGCTCGACAAGCAGTTTCTTGTGTTACTTCCGCTTTCCGGTTCTGGGACAACAAAGGTGAAACAGGTAAATGCTGATTTTCCGTTTTTCTCCACTGTAGGTGTGTCCATTTTAACAGGCCCCACGCATATCCGGTCCTATGTCACTAATGTCGAACCATAGAGGTATTCGACCATGTTGGGATTTGATGCTCTAACATCCAAGATCATGTTACAATCAGACGAAAGCAAAGCAAACTTTGATCAGCAGATGTCGGAAATAGATTTATCTGAAACTAAAATTTTGTGGCTAATCTCAGTCAGTCAAGTTTAAACCGGTATTTGACTGTGGGCTTTCCGTGTACAGTACTATTTTACCGCTATTTAATCGGCGCTACTTTTTCCTGTTCGTTTGAGAGGTACACCATTCCACGGATGATGCGAGTACCAATGAACATTAATTAAGAACACCGTACAAGAAAATTTGTTGCACTGGGATCAAGGAAATTTTATATAAAAGTTGTAACTGATCCCATACTTTGGATTTAGATGGATGCGCGCAAAATAAGGTAGGAATATATGGACCGCAGATTTGCACTGAGACTAAAAGATACTGAGGTTTTTTCAGTTTGATTTTATTCCTCGTCATTAAGTGTTTTCTTAACATTAAACGGCACCCAGGTTCGAAAATTTCGTTTGTGCCAATTACATCTCGTCAAGAGTATTCTGCCATTTTCTGGTTGAATTGCAAGTAGTCTAAGAAAATAGATGAAACACGGAAATAACGAGAATAAATAGCGCAGAATTATTCGCTGAGAAACAAATTTCCAAATTAACGTAATTCTTTTCTGATGAAAACAGAAACTTTACCAGGCGAAACAGAATTATGCACTTGAACCTCATATAAATCACGCGGAATAAATCATCATATCACTTGTCAATCAAAATGGAGATCCGTGAATAATTTTTATATTTTAGTGTATTATATTGTAGTGTATTGTATTGTACAATAAATAATGTTGCATTTCAGTGAAAAAAACATTTGAGAGTAAAAGTAAAACGGGAAAAATATAAATAAATAAAATGAAACACTTATCACGTCGTGAAAAATATAGAAACTCATAGAGGAATAATCAGAGCACATTATGATATGTTGCTCAGGAATTCAGCTGAAACCCGGTCACGATTTGTCAAAGTTCATGCAAAATATGGGACAGTGGAGCTCCTATAGATATTGATTCTAGATGGTATGGACCGAAAAGCGGGTCGCCTAGAAACATGAGAGCGAAACACTGAATGACCGTTGTGCAGAAGATGCGTGGGATCAGAAAGAATGTTGTGAGCAAATTTCTCACTTACTGATAAGTACTGACCACATAAAATGAAGGACAACTCAGTTAGTGGTATGAAGGACACCCGGCTAATAATTGATAGTCACCGGCGAAGTATTTTAAAGTCTTTTTCAAGTAAACCTAGAAAAATAACAGGAGAACAGTGAGGAAAGATTGGAAAAACTCATTGGTATACAAACCGGGAGATGATGCTTTGTTTCACCCTATAGTCTCGAAGCTTCCTGATTTGAAATCACAACCATCGGAGAGTTTTTACACAGGTAGAAATGTGAGGAGTTGACTTCGGATTTTTATCAATAGTAACTCATAGATATTTCATAAACTCAGCCATAACAAGTTGTTTTTGAGTTGGTGGAAGACATTTCGGACAGGTGGGCTGACCGAGAGAGAGAGAACAGAAATTCGAAAAATTTAGATGTTTCGAGATTTAAACCAGCTCGTGCAGAGCAATTGTTAACAGAAGACTGGTTGTTGGAAGAAATTTGAAAATTATCGTTGTTCGAAACGGCTTGAGAGGGAGCAACATCATCAGCGTACTTAAGCAGATGACATGGGGAGCCAGTTGATAAGTCGCCGATGTAAGTAAAGAAGAGAAACGGTGAAAGAACAGCACCCCGTAGCACGCCTGAATTGTTAACCTGCGGTTTTGAAGTTATGTCGTCCATTCATGTGCAATGGGTTCGGTTAGTAAAGTAATCAGACAGTCATTCTTATAAGGGCCTGGGACAACTAAGTGTTTCCAGCTTGGGCAGTAAAAGAGAACACGAGACCGAGTCGAATGCCAACGAATATTCCAGGAGGGTGCAACCCACAGATATCATTGATGCGTCTAAGAACTTACAAATGTGATGAATATGGGAGGCGACTGCGTCCAAATTTGATCTATTAGACTTGTAGGTAAACTGAAAGGGATCGTCAGGAGGAATCATGAAAGAACGCAGGCCCTCAAGTATATCGCGCTCCGCCAGTTTTAGACCAGAAGATGTGAAGGCGATGGGACGAAAGCGTTTTGCTAATGCACTAGAACTGCGAGATTTTGATATGGGAATAATAGTGGCCGGTCTCCAGCAGTCACGGATAGAAGACGAGCTTAATGATGAGTTAATCAGAGAAGTATATGCATCGGTCAGAGCCACAGCACCATGCCTTAAAAGAGTTGAGGGCAGACTGTGAGGACCAACCCCAGTGGTAACTTTAATGGTGTGGAGAAGGTCGAGCACCTCTTTCCTAGAAAAAATTCCAACTGTCATATCATCACCCTGTCCAAATATGACTGGAGTATATATAAGTGGAGGGACAGATAAAAGCATGATGGATGCTGTCGACATCTGCAGAAAATTTCGCATGTCTCTTTTTCTTCCCATACAACAGTCGAGTGTCTTGCCATAGGAATCGATTGTTGTTACCGCAAGTGTTGGCTAGCAAATGTAGTGTCGATGCGTTTGATTTCAGCTTTTATTAAGTTAGAAATATACCACACACTTGAGTTACTTCGGAATTTGTAGGAGTGCTTCTTGCGTCTCCTATGAGATTTCACTATCTGGGAAGAGATACGGCCATCTGAGAAGAATAGTGCTTCCAAGCGACAACAGATATCAAAATCGAGTTGGCCGCCTCTGTGAAAAGTCTGACACTGTCATTGAGCAGGGATTCAAAAATGAGCTGACAAGTGCTCGTTTGGATTTCTGAAGAAGAGTAAGTTTGATGTGTGAAAAATTATGGAAGCAAATTCGGATTTGATTTGTTTGCTTGAAGGAACGGATGGCTGAGCGAGAGTATATTTTGAGTCTTAACAGAAGCAAACAATGATCCCTACTTGAAATTGGAGCACGCCATTTCAGGGAAAATAAATTAGGGTAGCTGGTAATAACTCTATCTAAAATGGGACCGCCTCTGGTGGGAGAAACGCAGAGATCAGTCAAATCAAACATGGTCAGTGGTAAGGTAGATGCATGATTAAAATCGCCTACAATGATATGCAGATTATCCTCACGAAAAGGAACAATAAACACTAGAAAAGAGTCGAAAAAAGATGCGATATCTTGTTGCGAGCTAAAAGGTCAATGTATAAATTCGTCATGATAGTGCTGGTATGGCGAGAAAACCTAGGATGACACTGTGCCACGAGACACTCAGTTTCATTGAGAGAGTACGCATAAATAACTTCAGACTTGCCAGACCAGAAGGAGTTTATGTATGTTGCCACCCCGCCTCCAGTCTTCTTGTCCGAAGCTCTGTCCTGCCGGTGGAGTCTGAAGCTGTCTATCGACACCAATGAATCAGCAATATCCGGGTTCAGCCACGACTATTGTATGCAGATGAAACATGTGTGAACATGGATCGGTGATAGAAGTGTGAGGGACTGATCCGACACTTTCGTCGACAGAGAGCGGATGTTGGTACTCAACAATGGAATGGACATCTTGGCTGGAAAGAAGCCTTTAAGGGCTGCCTTCCAGCCAGCAGGAGTGCTTCTTTAAATTGGTGAGAAGGTCGTTGAGCTGCAGTAATGCGTAGTCCCAGTCCATGTTGAGAAACGATACGGTTTTTGAACAAAGTAATTCCGAACGAGTGTAGCGTCGAACGCAGAACCTAACGGAACCAAATATCCGACAACAAAAGAACGAAACAGGGTAACACAGAATTGTAGCGCAGCCAGTCAAAGGGTGCTCGTGTTTAGTCTTCTAAACAGGGATAACATATAGAAAAGAATGCACAGTCGTAAGCTTCTCTAGTTCGGATGGGCAATGCCGTATACAAATGAAAAAACAGCGACAAATGTCCTCAGTCTAACGATTATCACTGGTCTACTGACAAAATCTGCACCCAATTCGTACCTGAGATTTCCAGATAAACTCGAGATTCATGCACACTCGTGTTCATTTATATTAAAGTTCTTTGCAGCAGCTGATATCCGGATATAACAGAGTGGAGATAACTGGATCGGATTAGTAGCAAGAACCACGTGATCAGTCCTGTGCTTCTAGGAGAATTTCGCTCTTTCAACCATGCACGATAATATTCACAAAATAGAATAAAATATTACGAATAATAATTATAACGATTTCTGCAGAAATCGTTAGATTCTGTTGAGCTTTATTTAAGGAAATCCAGAAGTTACGGGTCAACAGATTAATGTTTAATTAAGTTTAAAATAAAAAAACAATGTACTCATTCTTCCTCGTGCTCACATTCATTCTTTGCCGAAACCTTAATTCATCAATTTGACTGAATTCTATTAAAAGCAAACTGAATTCCGTAAAGCGAAGATCGTTTGGTAATATCACTTTTGTACTTGAAGCAAACAGACCCAAATCCCTCTGTCAGTATCACTTTTTGTCACTTAATTGAACAAAAACTACGAAGTGCGTTTTCTTGTTTAGTTTTGTTGCTGGCTTCTTGCAGTTTTGAATAAAATCATCTTTCGTCATCCGTCCCTCGAACGCCTCCAGCTCATCTGCCTCTACAATGTTGGATCCCACAAGAGTTTTCTCGTAGCTGGGAAGAATACGCGGAACACTATTGTTGGGTTACGAACACTTATTTCTCAAACATACAGGCCAGATTACCTCCACCCGAGGAACAAAAGAACGTGGTTCGTTATTATCAGTGGGCCACATTCGTTCTGGGTCTTCAGGCTGCCGGATTCGTCCTTCCATGTCTTGTTTGGCGATTACTTCAGGTGAGCCCATTGGGTCTGATTGCTTTGTAGTCCAGTGTAAGATTTTCGGTTTCGCAACAATCGGCGTACACGTGGAAAAGAATGAAGCGGTCCTCATCGTTTTGCATCTTCACCCATCGCAGACTGGCCAATTCTCTTTCCTGTCACCCGGTGAACTGCGAATTTAGTCCAGATTTAAGAAACATTTTTATTGTTTAGCCTTAGGGCGACAAGGCAATTTCTGCGAACTCTCGGGAGTTTAACTTCCATAAAACAGCTTGTTTTCTTACAGTTTTACGTACAGGAAAATTTTAGTTCAGTGTATCCCGTGAGGACGACTTTGGGCATTTATGTAAAGGGAAAACTGATTCAGTCTCCGATTATGAGTGAGAATTAACTTAGCTAACCTAAGCAGTTTGCAGCACCAATATCAAATATCAATCAGCATTATGGGCATCACTTTATATATATTGTGGATTCAGAATGAGGAAGTACCAGCATACTGTCAATAATTTTCCATTTGTCTCACGTGACAGAATTCTTTAGTGTCCAACTAGCGAATATACCCAACATTGTTGACCTAACTCGAGGGCAAATCTAAAAGAAATTTAGCTCGTTTGGTGATATTCAGTCGAATGGCAAAAATCTGTCAAATAGAATAATTTTATGACGCAAGGTAGCTGAAAATTTTCGTATCTGGAAAATGTATGCAATGCATACAGTTTTGTATGCCTCATCGATTGCCATAATGCTATTCTCAGTCTGTTCTAAATAGGTCAGTTTGTGGGTTAGTCTGTTTTAAAAATGAAATGCAATCTAAATTGCAGCATTTTGTTTGACTGTCAATTAGACAACTAGCCCTGATTATTGATCCACCGGTTAAATCGGAGTGGAATGTCAAAAGTGTTCTCTCGTAAGTGCAATGATTCAATTCGCCGTTTTTCAAAAATAGTGCAAATTTTGTTTGCACACACCAAGTAGTTTCGCATTTTTCTAGCTACACGGGTATTGAGGAGAGTTCTTCAGTAATTAACCTTTAAAAATTCTGTTTTTTAGAACTATTCTGGATTTCAAGTGAAACGCATTATGCACGGGGTTATGCAGATTAATTTTGCTCCCAATTCCACTGTTACACGGGCTGTTCGTGGCATAGCACATTATATGGACGCTATTATCTACCATAGAAAATACAAGTTCTGGCGAAACCTTCAAGCGGAGTTACGAGAGCAAAATATGAGGAAGCGTCCCTACGTAGATGTTTCAGTACAGCCTCCGTCCGGGTCACTTTATCGCTCTGAGGACCCAGTAAGAACAGTTCAGTTTCGGACTCAGTCAAATGACTCGACGGACAGCGTGCAGAGTGCAACAGGAACGTCAAATGGAGCGAGTTTAAGTTCCCGCAAAAAAGGTCCCGCACCATCTCCGCCGATTAGTTCAGCCCGGGGAAAGGTGATCACATACGACTCAAGATCTTATTCCACCGTGACCAAAGTGGAGCATCAGGTGTCCAGATCGCAATGCTGCTCACCTAAGTGGACCAACTTGTGTGCGGTTTGTGTGGCTTCGAATCAGAAGCGTAGCGAGGCTGAACAGGTGCAACTTCGTGACGCTAAAATGAAAAAGAAAAAGACCACTTCGTCAGAATCGGATCCAGGTTCGGGAGAACAAGCACCATCTGGTATGCACTTCTTTAATCCTCACCTAGTACTTAAAGTATTTCATTAATTATGAATTCATCGATTTGGTACTGATTACTTACGAGCTTTCGGTTATGTCTGTGATTATTTGCTTCGTTCTCGAGATGAAAGAAGATTGATATTAAGCGAGGACAGCATCCGTAGCGAATGGCAAAGTCAATGAGTCCACGAGCAATCTTGGTATTATGTCACTTGAACTACTAATATGACGATGAAAACTCCTATCTGGGAACTCACGTGAGGGTGAAATGCAACTATATTATGTAAAATAAATTATTTGCTTTTTGCATCCAGGATATTTGTTTGATTTGTGCGGGACAGGCCATCTCATCGTAAATTGGGACGGTAACCTGGGATTTAAAAGTTCGATTAGTTTTTACAGTACTGTGTGGGTTCTTTAATATTCTCACGTACTTTGCAAGTGGCTTGGAAACCAAGTGCTTCAGTCTCAATGATATGCAAACTGTGCTCGCCGAATCTTTGTGGAAGACAATTTTTATAGGCTCATAAATCTTCTACAAAAGGATTTCAAAGTCATCTATGGACACAGCAATCTAGTGAAAAAAGAACTGAATTTTCCTGTTGTCTGTCCTGATCAGACGTAATCCCTATTTGGACTTTTCAAACTCCTGCTTTGGTATACTAATACCCAACTAATCGGGACAGCAACATTCGCCAGCGAACTAACTACGGGCGCGCGCAATTCAAATCAGATATCTGCGGATGGCGAGACAGAACTTGTACATGCGTCGCTTGGAGCTGAAAAAATAAGAACCAAAAATAGCGTGTTCAGAACAAACGATCGTTGTTTTTGGTTATCCTCTATCCCGCTTCGAATACTGTATCCGGAATTCACGTCTAAGGCTAACTCTTTGTTGAGCTATCTTACTAGCTTCATCCGTATTGCGTACGTATGGATCAAACACTGAACTTTTAAAGTACATGGTGGGACCTGAGTAAAATCAAACTCGGCACAAATGTTTCTAGGACCAAATTAGGCGATTACAAAGTGTCATTTATTTGGTTCCCCTTATTTCGCCAAACATTTGCATAAAACAACTTGTATATCCATAAAATTAAGTGGTAAACTACTGCTCTTTATTAGTAGGATAAACTAGAAAAAAAACTGGATCATACGATTTTGCCTATTAAACCGGGCATTTTGTTCACTGCTATCATTCGGTTGGTCTGCTGGTCGTAAATGAAGTTTGAAGCTCGATCTCCTAGAATGGCGTTTCCCTCGGTTGGATGTACTATCTTTTGGTGGCACTAATCTGCTCTGCTTGTTGTGAATCGCTTCTGGAATAGTTAATACTTCCTTGTCTAGCTGGGCTTCTTTAAATAATTTGAAAGAATGATCTGACGAAACACACACACTCTCTCTCCCGTTTTTCTTGTCTACAGCGGACAATGTGCAAAGTTTTCAAATAATCAAATGTTGAGAACTTTGTGCAATGATTGCATGTTGTTTTACACTTCACAGCAAAACACTTTGTCTAGTAGAAATTGTCTGATCCAGTATTTTAGTCCCGCTCCACCAGTTATAAACGCGTATTTCGTG
This sequence comes from Fasciolopsis buskii, assembly GCA_008360955.1. Lineage (NCBI taxonomy): Eukaryota > Metazoa > Platyhelminthes > Trematoda > Plagiorchiida > Fasciolidae > Fasciolopsis > Fasciolopsis buskii. The sequence continues at coordinate 835,234 of LUCM01002098.1, read as the reverse complement.
GACTGGAGTGATGTCTAGGTCTAGTTCTGAGTAAATTCCGCGTTCTAGTTTTGTTTTGGCGTACATTAACCTGTGTACTTTCGTAAGCCTCTTTCACAAAGTTTCATCAGTTCAGTCGAATTCAGATTTTACAAAAATCAGTTCCGCATGGATTAGATCTGTTTTTGGTTTGCTACATTACAGTTCCGATGAATCTAAACAGAAGTGAACAAATAAAACTGGAAAATAATTTCTAAGTTCTACTGGGAAAGAAGGACCTCCAACGCAAGAACGCTGCTGATTGTCATATTAGGCCATATTATCTATTGTCTCCTACCGTCCACTGAAAGAAACCTGGGCAGTCTACTTATACCTGCAAGTGCCGATTCGCCGGTTAGAGTTCTCATACTTTTTTCTAAATCTTCGACTGCCGACCTCGACATTTCGTCCAACCGCTGCCTGCTTCAGAAAATAGCATGCAGTAAGACAGCATTTTTGTGAGCGTGCACAAGCATGGGCTAACCCGCTGAATCCATTCACATCCGATGCTTTCTATAGAGAATAAACAGTAGGCTTTGTATCTTACACCAAACCCTCAAATTACTAAGAACATTCCGCGATCATATTCTGCCAGTGTCACAAAGACACTACCGCCAAATCACTCACATCGGTCCTCAGCGTCCACTTATTTGAGACGTACGGGCAGCACTAACCTTTGTGTTGCTTTACAAACTCGACGTATGATCTTTAACCGAATGTAACATCGAAGCGCCATGTGCTTCGAATTAGGGAATTTCAATCAAGCTTTCAGTATGCGATAGGATATTTCATCCGGTGTGCGATCATCGAGTGAATTGCATCTACCCAAGTAACCAACTTTACTTAGTTGACTCAAGGCCTACTCTGTCCGAACTGAGTTCGGCCTAGAGCCAGTCCAGCCTTGCGAAAACATTTTACAATTTGAAAGTGCAAAATACATCCCAGATATAAGCACACCATCTTGAAGACATCAGTCATATCCGCTTCGGATTACTACCTGACTTAGAAGATCCGCATTTTTCGGTCTTCTTACGGCAAATCATTGGCCATAGCTGAAAACGAGTTGGTATAAATTTCGCTTTAATTTAATGTCTGAAATAAGCAGTCGATTAGCTCCTAGTGAACAGAGTACTTTGGACTACAAGCCAGAGCTGAGATTTGCATGAAACGATTCAGTCACTAGGATATCGTTTCTAACTTCACAGGCACAAAGCTTTGTATACCATTTTGCTTAAAGTATACGCAAACTGCCTTTTTTCTTAATCTGCAAAGCACACGCGAAATAGAAACACAAGCATGTTGTTAAATAGCATTGGCTTGAACTCCAAATTATGATTTTAACACAACTTAAAACCGAGTACATGTTAAGTTCCGGATCGTTGCACTAAAGTCAGAGTGATTATTTTATGCCGAGAGTATTGGTGAATATCTCGAGAAATGTAGCTGTGCTTTCGTCTGCATACGCAGAAGTGTAAAACAAATCAATCAGCAAACGGATGAAAGTACCAAGTGTGAAGTTCATCTTGATCAGGTCGTCAACGGTGGAGGACCAGTCACACCACCGATTAACTAATATTTGTGTGAAATGAAACAACGTGATGAAAGGTCAGGCTTTCGAAGCTGTCAAACGAAACAGGAACTCACAGTTGTCAGTATACATCATGGGTTTCTCATCCCTTGCGCACCGCTGTGACGGGGTGTCATGAGCAGTCTGCCACAAATTGAAAATTGGTCTGGGGATGTGCGTTTTCTATTGTACCTCAAATAATCATGTCATGTAATGCAGCATACACTTTGCAAAGAGGAGGAAGAATGATCAATTCGATTCTCCGACTTCTCTGTTTGAACATGTCAACAGGAAAGTCCGTTTTTCTATCCCTCCAACGTGAATTCTATCATCAACCATCAGTACTCACTAAAGTTATCTAATAGAGACTGAAAGAGCTACCTGGGTAATGATTCGCTACAAAATAGGTGCTTGCCAAAATTTCGGTGTAGGTGCTTTCGAGACTCTGATTTGCCAAATGCCGACCCGATTCCCGTTCATCACGTTTAACACTGGCTAATTTTCTCCGCAAGAAACACCAACGATACACCTCTGGCTGGATCATTAGTGTATTCACTCCCATAGAACCGTTGGACAATATGGGCAAAATTAAACACTACCCAAAGCCGTCTTATTTAGTTACAATCATTAGGCGAATCATTATTATTCGTGTCTCTCAATCGCCTCGTTAATTACAAGGACGAATAAATGGCAAATAAATCAGCATCTGTGATCAGTTGAAGAGAAATAATGAATTTTTCTCAAAGTCCCGCACTTTTCACCCTTGTCCTCTGAATAGGGGGGAGGGAGTGGTTAAAAATAAGGTTGGTGAGAAAGCTGACCTTTCGACACGTTTCGAACGAATTCGATTAAACGCAGTCAGCAGATTTGTATTTCATTGCCACCTATACAGGAAAGTAATTGCAAAACTCATTTCCCATAACTATTTTTACTCTTTAGGCGAATGTTGATGGAAGAAAGCAAAAATAGCAAGAGCAATAGTAACAAAACAAGGAGAGCTGTTACTTAAGTGTAAAATCTATCAAATATCTACGTCATGACCAAGGATAAACGAGTCTTAGTAGTTCAGTCCACTTTGCTTTACGCTAAGTTGCCTAACGCAATTCAAAACTGAGTAATATTGCCGAAATGAAAATATTACGTGAAGACCAGAAGAAGACTTCTGAATGACGGAAACATGATTTTAGTCAGCCGCATGATGCGATACTTGAAGAGTACGTTGATGGCATTATTTATTTATTTGGGCAAGGCATACGTAAGGAACGTATCCCGATAACCGAACATGAGGCTTTAAGAGACCGCTGTAGCAAAGTTTTACCAACGGAAAATGATTCCACGTGCAACGTGACTGGTGCATCAAATTAGCGTGGGTGCACGTTTGGAAATCACTTTGTTACCACCAATCCACTGTTCATCTTATAATCAAAGGTGTCTAGCTACACCTTCTAGGAGGGTTTGTGTTTCCTGCTAATTTTATTACAATTAAAACAGCACGTAATTCTGTTTACTATTATTTTTCGTAAAAAAATTTGAGAATTTGCAAATCCGACTCTAGGAGCTTTTGTGTGGCAAAAATAGTCGATCATCATTAATTTTGAATTATTTGTAATTGCACATACTTCGATGATTATCCTGGCTAAGGTTCTCTTTATGTTTGGGAATACTAAAAAAAAGCCGGTTGACGAAATGTTCTGTGACGAAAATGTGCACACATTTAACAGGTGCAAATATTTCTAATCGTGTACCGTCACCATGTCCCCTGCCGCACAGGTGTGAATTTTACACAGATCATCATGTGATTTCAAGAACTGTCTTTTTTCGGATATCATTGACGGACTACTTGACTCCTTCCTTTCTTGTTTAATGGAGCTAGTGCTTTTTGTTCATCTGTAGGGATATGTACAGCGCATGCGGTTTCCCACTGTTCGTCTAAGGCAAATCCGACCTGAAGAATGCTCTGTTTGTACAAATTGATAAGGAATTAGGTGTTCTGATTCGATGAATAAAGTTTGACTAGGCAAAATCTGAAGGTTCCCTCAACATTCCCGTTTGACTATCAACCGCCGAGTGGAGTTGGTTTTAGTAGTATGCTCGAATTAGCCTTATATTTGTTCATATCACTCTCATAGAATGAAGCCACTAGCACATGTGGACAACATACACATAATCTTTCAGGTAGTTGAGACTAGATTCACCTATGCTGAGTAAAAGAGGTCATAGATGTGACACACTATGCTGAATGGAGATACTATCAATCGCCTTATTGGGCCAGAGGTGTGTTATCGTCAGCTAAGATTGCACAGAACAGGATGATCTACTTTATCATCGGATCACTTCAAAGTATCACTGATGGTAATACTCACTAGTCGAACCCACGCACAACAAGAATCATGTCCAGATATAAAGACAAAATAAATTGAATGGTGAAGTGTCTCCAGTTATCAGGCATTTTCATCCAGAACAAAAATAATCCCTCGGATAGAAAACATTTCAAACTGTTTTTTTTCTCAGAACCAAGTCAATCGATATAACTGACTTCGGCCACTGTGGTATGAGTTGACGTAATGGACACGCCGAACTTTGAAACTGCACAAGCAGAGTGAAGTGGATTATTCAATCGTTAACTTCACCGTTTTGCCAAACTTACTTTTATTTTTTATTTCAAACTTTCGAACTCAAAGTTGGTCACTTACCTTGCCGCGGAATTTACGTGACTGAAACTGCCGAATTTGCTCTCGACATTAAAGGATAGCCTTTTTTGTCTTCCTGATATGCTGTACCTTTTACGCAACCTGTACAGTAGTTCTCGAAAAGCATTAATGCCACTCAGGTTCTGAAAATCTGCTCCAAGTTGTGCATTTTTCCCACAAAGCAACCGGGACATAATTAACACCCCGATCAAGCTAAAATCCCCTGCTGCATTGCGTACCGTCAGCTCAAGACTACAGAACCCAGTTATCTCACTTTATACTCACTTTTCCATCTCTGCTCACTCCCTGAGTTAGATGGAACATGTGGTGAACCCGGGACATTCGAATGTTTGGTTCAGTCGTTCCAAATACCTTTAACTCCCAAAGACATGTTTGAGAGGCTTCGTGGATCCTTTCCTGTAGGAATTCTGACAGATTTGCTTCCCATTGTTATTGCATTGCTCACTTCCATAAAATAACTATCTGGGAATGAATAATGCACTAAATACGTTACACAACACGACACAAACTATGATCAGATACTGTGCCTTTAGCTGCGCAGATGTAACACCGGTCAGTGTTAGAGCGGCTGTCCCCGTCTCAACTGTGTTGACATATCTGGTGGATAAACCGTTTCCAGCCAATTCGCATTTATCAGCTAGGTAACGGTATCCGACGAGGACGATTATAACTAACCCATTTGTTGGATGTGTATTTTTTTGGAAAGCATTAAAATTTAGATGTTCAACCACCTTCCGCTCACTGCACACACAAAATACCATTAAAAGATCAACGTATGAATCTCGTTCAAATTCATTTATTCATTAACTCTTGGTAATGACCCCCCCTCATTTAGGATTATTTAACCGAGAACATTATAGAAGCGATAGTGTACTGAAAGTGTGCCCACAATAGGGTGTTTCTTCAATACCGCTATTTTGGTGTGTGTTACATTGGCTGTCCGCAAACATTGTTTGATGAAGTGATTGAAAATTTTGTGAGCTATTTTTAACATTTTACACTAACTTCCTTCCAGCTCATTACCGATTATTTTCATGGTGATGCTAATGCGATTGTGAGTGTTTCGCTGATTCTTTGGTCATTAATGAACAAACGCCTCCCAGTTGGGATTTCATATCTTAGGCAAAAGTCCATTTTTGCTGAACACATTTTTCAGCTCTCTAGTTTATTAGAAGTTGTTTGGTGTTCCTTTCAAACGCTCAAGGCTGTCGGGCTCAGACGCAAACAGTGACATACCGCAGCGTCATTTGTCGGTGAAAAAAACAGTCCAATGACAGTTTGATGGATGAGGTAACATTCATTTTGCTTTTTACTCGCTCGTAGTTAGCTTTTCATCGCTGGCCAAATCACGTTCCTTGTCAGTTTTTTTGAACTCGAATGATGAAGGGAAAGATTTCTCCGAGACAAGGTATAATTTTTTTAGCAACGTTGCCTTCCTGGTTGGTGGTCAAACAAACAAGTTATGGAACCTCAATCACTTCCACACCAAGTTTACATTTTGAAGTCACATGCTTATTCCCTTTTCAACAAGTCAAGATAACAACGACCACGTTCAATTTGTTCAATATACTAATAATTTTTTCTTATTTGGCGTAAGTAAAAGTTTTCGTAGTTTTTACACCAGAGAAACCGAATGTGCAGATAGAAGAAGAAAAGACAGATTAACAAAACCACGAAGTATTCGTTGTTTACCCTGCTTACTATGGAATGCTTGAGACATTGTTCATAGATTTCCGTGAAGCTATTTATATTGTAAGCAAAGGTTATTCAGTTTTTAATTAATTAAAAACTAAGCCAATAATATTTTTCCTTTTTGTTTCGGAAGCTGTGTTTGTTCTAGTGAAGTGCTAATATCTTTGGCCTGACAACTGGAGCCACAATTTCTGTCTGAGCACATGATAAGCGCAACATTATTATTACAAGTCGGTGATAACAGACTAAATGAGGAAGCTCAGCCGTTTCTCTTTTGCGGAAGATTCTATCAGTGAATTAATAACAACGACGGCTCATCATAACTTCCGTTTCCGTGACTCTTGTTGTTCAGCAAAAGCAAAGGACAAAGTAATAGATTCTGGTACCCAGCACGATAAAATCGCTTGTTCATTTTAAGCAAATATGAAAATCCGACACGTTTTTATTATAAAAGTCGGTTAATAGCAGAGTCGGTAATTATATGAGACCATACTGGGTTATCTGTGCATGACATATGGGATGGCACCAGTTGGGATTCCACAAGTATCTGCAGATCGGAACTTCCTGTCCGTCCTAATGCTGATTCTTAATGAATTGACGAGTACACCACCCGTAGCTGGACGTATCCTGTGATGAACTGGGAAGCTCCGGGTGTTTTACACCCACCTTAGCTTATGCACAACCGCGTCAGAATGGAACTGAAAGAAGTATTTCTTCGTCCGAATTTAATTTAAGTCAAACTATCTTATTCCTAGTGTGGAAAGATTTACCGCAAGTGGATACTGCGTATTTGGAAGTAAGCAGAGTATGAAAAAGCAAGACAAGAACATGATGTTGAGACGTATGATACCGAACAAATAAACTGCAAACGTTTTCCACAGATGCTTACCAACTTAAATTTATTCTATTTTTTTTTGTCCACGGCATGTGTCTTCGTCTATTGAGCATAGATAAGGCACAAGTTGGTTCAACTATTTACGTTAGCTTCACGCTGGCAAATTTTCGAATGTATACGTCTACCAGAATGGAGGTCACTGAACCTGAGCGAGATAGGTATGGATCGAGATGTCAAGCTCGCAGTGTAAAATGTCAGATTTTGATTAGGTGATAAATTGCACTAAAGTCGAATAGGCATATCCTATGTCACTCGATCATCTTTTTTGTCCGGTGACCTTCTACTTGACCTTGCAAATATCGTTTCATCGATAGTGTTTTACACCATGGAACAAACTAAGAGCTGAGGAGAAAGCTTTGAGAACTAGTCAGGCAAATGTGAACCCGTATGGATCTACTTTAAATCCGTTAGACATTACACCGTTGACGATGAAAATGCATAATTTCTGCCAGGTGGGTTGGCGCTTATCATCAGACCTCCAAGCATAACAAGGACATTTTTGTGAAACAAAGTTCTCGTTGTTAAATTACTGCGGACATTATGCTGCTCACCGAAGTGTTGCACATTCATACGGAGGCCATGTTATTAAGCATTTCAGCTACGCAGATTCAGTAATGATATAAATAAAACAGTTATGTTTTCATACGCTGAAACCTATATAATGGAGAGAAATGAATAGAATATGTATCTGATATTGTGTTACCATAGGCTACTGGAAAGGGTTGTGCGTTTGTGTATATTACCGGGTTTTCCGAAGACATGAGCAGCATTTTAGTAGGCCAACAAATGATCACAGCCCCATGGTTTTGCGGACAAACCGAAATACCCGGACTAATCCAAATGGCACAGGAAATTCATAATTGTGCAGGTTAATGCAAATGTCTATGGTAATTTAGTTGCAATAAATCTATTTTTCTAATTAGTTAATGGTACAATGCATCCATTTTGTTTTTTTCGCATCCTAATTGAAATTTAATAGCCTCCAGAAATCGTCATTTCCTTGTCGTTAACCGGGTGTGAATCCAACGGAATTAATCTGCTTCCGTCTCTCATTGAGGATAGTTTTTTATACCACGGAGGGGAACTAGACGTGTCTGTGATTATCGACTGGGAAAATACCAACTGAGTGGTCTTTCCCAATGTGATGAAAGTGTGATAAAATTGAACGGTTACTCCGTATTGCATAAAAAGTCTAAAATGATATAGTATCAATTTTGGGAATCAGCTTGGATTTTTATGACTGTCGTTTGTTCATAAATGATGGGAATCCAATTGCATAGATAACATTTATATTTTGTTAAATTACGTGACTGAACTCTATGGTTTGTGGGATTTAGGAGATTAGGAGAGGAAATTTGGCAAGTTCTTCCAAATGCGTCCGCAAATTTTACTGAGATTTTATTGGCGGAGAATTACTTGCACACACCTAATATCTCAGTTTTTCTGTATCATAGTGGACCGAATTGTTAGGCTTTTGCAGGCGTAAACTCGCGTTTTAAAGATGAAAAGAAAAAACTCCTTGTCCACAGTAAATTAGTAACTGTTGTAAAACAATTTTCGCAAGTTAATGCTTTGTGAAACAGAGAAGGTTGGGTCGTATTTTGGGACCGATCAAGTCACAGTTCGCCAAGACAGTCGAGGTAGGATACAGAAGACTTTTGCTGGAAATCATTTGTGGATAGTATCATATGGAAAAAGGATCAGTGTTTTGGGATTTGAGCGATGCTCGAAAAAATTTTGATGCTTGCGGTGGATCTTCAAGAATTGTTGATGCAAATTCTCACGGGTTATTCTGTTTAGGACGCATGGTGTTACTCAGATCAGCAAACGGGATGTAAGAAAAGACTAATCAAAAAGACAGAAAGGATTGCTGGATCAAAATGGTTTTAATAACCCGAAAAAGATACGAGGAAAGGGAGTTGATAAGGCTACCTGAAATTTAAAAACAGAAATAATGCTAATACTAAGAAGGAACGGCTTGGGCTTTCAGATTTCTACAAATTTACACCGTGCATTCCGCACTCGGTCGATATTAGGCGAAGACTAACATTGAGGTATGAGAATAAGGATAGTTAAGGAAAACATAAGAATACAAAGTTGAGGATGGATTCAGAAAAATTAAGAGAAAGACCTTATAGTACGGCGAAGTTCACAGTGCTTGGAAGAATCGAGGTCAGATTACGTAGGTCATCTTTAGCTGATATGGCATAACATGAGGTTGCATCGCTAGCTTACGAAATCACAGAACTAGATGAAATAATGAGGAAGGATTACAAGCGTAAGTAGTGGGAAGAAAAGGCCGAAAAGAGAAAATTTACTGAAGAAAGTCGGAGTGGTTAATGTATTATTTGGATGATTTTCTCCCAAATCTTGAGTTTTGGATATGTCCTCTGAAGTGCCAACTAAGCCGTGCCTACAAATAGGTCGAGTGCCCAAAGAAATTTCATTTTTTGCTGTGAGAGTGGCTTTGCTATGGAATGAAAAAGCGGAAGAATATTTTCAAATTGTGTATCTAACGAACTTCTTAAAGTAGGTCAAATGCTTTCAAACGTAATGCACTGAATAGGATATCACATCAAGAATGCTCCTGTGAAGTTTTGCAGCAATCTGTAAGTGATCGGATGGAGCCATAGTGTACTTTTAAAGACGACTGAGCATTGCACAGCTATTGCGTTTTAGAATGATTGACTTAAAGGCAGTGGTGGGATCTTTTTAGCCGAAGGGCGAATGTTTTATTCTTGGGCATCTGCATAGTTTTTGATGTTTTCTATCCACAGAAAACGAACAAACGATTGTTAACAGGATGGACTATGACTTTGGACAAAACATAGACGCCGCATTTGGGGACAAACGAGGCAGTTCATCTAGCTCAGCCTTGAGCGCAACTTGGTAGTTCTAAGCAAGTTAGGAACATCGTGCTTAGTTATTAGGTCTCAGTGCAGCCTGATCAACGGAGGGATGTACTGAATGAAAGTAGCGCCGAGGACATCGATAATGCATGGAAAAGAAGAGGCATCCTTGACTCCGTGCCTAAAAACATCCAAATTCTGCATGTGCTTTGCATCTTGACCACTAAAAGTTTGGTCCAAAAAGGTGTGGCCGACATGCTTGATTTCGTTCGTGATGAGACGAGACAAATATTTAACTGCCTTCTTGTCGCCGTCGTCGCTGTTTGCTCTTTCGGTCAATATACTTATACCATAAAGTGTAATATCAATTTTTCATTATGCACAACGACTTCCAACGGGCAGCAAATACAAAACCAGTTTTCCTTATGACGAGAATAAAAAGCCTTATGGAATTGGAAAATGAAAACGGGAACGGAAAGCAATAGCAGCCTATGCCAAGAGAACGTCTGAAAAGCGAAACATTTGCTGAGGACAAGATGTGCATACAAAACGTCTGTCCGTTCAGAGTGAACCGAATTTTGTGAAAAGGAAGGCCGTGATTTTGGGGTCTAATAATAACGACATGGTGAACTCCGATAATAGTAGCAAGAGGCCCGTCGACGGAGAAACGGAAACCATCGGGCTGGTTAGATTGGACTCTGTGAAGAGTTGTAGTTCTATGAGTGGAAGAGAGGCGTACTTCCCTCCGGTTGAGTTCAGTTTATGGGGTTAAAGAGAAATGGTTAGGCTCGATCACGATCCGAAGAATGTTGTTAGCGCAAATAGATTCAACGAAAGGAAGGGGTAAATCACAAAATAGAATAGTTTCAGACGGATAAAGTGGAAAGAGTGAAGTAATTATTGCCCTTGTTGATGCTAACAAAACAAAACCTAGGATGATGGGTGGGCAGTTACTTTAGTAAGACAAGCGCATCTTTGACCTACGGATTCAAAGTCAACATAAGCAATAACCCTTAAGTGATACGTGTATTTTCTTGTTTTCTGTTGTCTCAATCGACAAAATCCATTAACTTACATGACTGCATCATTTATGTCAGCAGCCAGGGAAGATTCTCCTGTGTTGGCAGCATGTTTCACCATAAATGCATCAATCCAGGTCAACCGCTTTCCGAAATGAGGAAAGTATATTATTGTTTCTGGGTAGTATGCAACTGAGGGAAGTCACGAACGACTGCCGGAGCTTTTTCTCGGACAAACAAGAGGTTTCGCGTGGTTGGCAATCGACGAAATATGGAGACTCATGGTCCAAAATATCAAATTTACACTGCAGAATATACTTCCTTGAGAAAACCTGACCCTCAGACATGCTGTGGTTCTAATAAAGTTCGCAAAAATGAAAACGAATAACACAAAGTCATGCAGTTGAACCTATCAAAGGGGGCTATGCTTTCCGAAGACCGAACCACTGGAATGTACTGATGCTGTCTCTCGAAGGGTAATAGAACATTTGCTGTGTAGGGTGGAAACTATATCACTAGCGATTCACAGCCGTTCACCGGTTCGCAGGCGCTGATTTTATCTATCGATCTATCTATCTAACTATATATTTATATATATAGCAGTAAGTAAACAGTCCCAGTAGGATACAGCAACCTTCATTGCTATTGATTTTCATCCGGCATGCTTGCCTCTGTTGTTCTATTAACTTATCTTCATACTTGAACTCTTGGAATGCCTATTTTGATCAGACTTTTGTTTGGATGGTGGAATCGCAAATACATTTGTAAATATAAATACTATAACCAGAAACAATGAGGAAAAAGAACAAAACAGGCTTCCACTGTGAAGTTATTATCCTTAGTAAAGACGGACCATTTAAAAAAATTGTTCTCTAATCACACGCAGTCTAACGGCCTGTATTGGCTTGTCGCCGAGTTTAATCTTTTTATCGTCTGACTGCGAGATCCAAAACAATCAACATGGCACGCAATGAGTCGGCCTGGAGTCAACTTCATTTGATACGTAATAGACGTTTCTGACATCTGTGCTTTGCCATGACGTAGACGTGTTTAATAGGGATGATTGCGGTCATTTATCAGAGTTCATATACTCGACGAAATGCCTAAAAACTCTGAAATTTGGAGAAAAAGTTGTCCTGCCAGTTTAAACATAAATTCTCCTACTATTTAGATTTACAGTAATAGTATTACAACGGAGTAATAGCATTAAAATTGACAAATAGCAAAATGTGCTCAAATCACATTTGCCGTCCCCCCACGAATGTCATTCGTTGTTTTTGATTTCTGTGCTAGTTAATCACTGGGTTAAAGGCATAAATTTGAGGAGGCTTGAAGTAAATGATCTAATAAGGGGTGCCTCCGTTTACATGATCCTTAGACGGATCCTGAAACTGGTGGATTTCAGTTTGGTACTCTTTGTGTTATATACTTTTCTTCTCGAAATGTCTTTAGCCTGATCACAATGCACCGACAACTTCAGTGATTTGCATGCATGTGCCACTTACGAATTAATACGCGAAATTTTGACACGAATATGATGTACAATATGTTGGCAGATAGATAAAATATCAAGCCAATGATGTAACCCTCGGTTAGTTGCAAGGAAGTTAGATACGATTCTAATGAAAAATCAACGTATTCCCAAGTATACTTGTTAACGTATGTGAGGTATGCATACAGATAAATAGACTTATTTTCGTGTCTGGTCAAAACAATGCGATCCAACATGCATCCGGCTCTGCTCGATGACAGGAAGAAGATTGTCAGGTGTTAGAATTCCACATTAATTTTATCGATCGTTTCCATGAAGCAATTTCTTACAAGGCATTATCTTGATATTTATTATTTTACGGACAAACAGTTTTAGGAACCAAAATTTTTATGAACTCCTGGTCGCGGCACAATAAATTAGCTTCATGGACGATAAGTTCATTCCGTCGGTATCTTTTTCGTTCACGTGATCGGATAAGCAAAGCTTTACTGAATGCATGTTGTTTCGAGTTGCGACTAGGCAACAGTGACTTGAATGACAATACTAGCTTGACTCGGTGTTCGCTGTACGCACTGGGCCTGGTTCTGTTGGTTCTGGGGAAGATCTGACTTGGTTACATTTGTCGTGTATCTCGGTTCGCTCTGCTGTTGTGTATGTCACCCAAGCTGCATGTGAACGTGACGAACCACTTGTAAGGCTAATTCGATTTTTGTGATTTCCCCAGTTCGTCTTCTGAGTACATCATAAAATCTGAAGTCGCACATTTGAGAATGTGATATGCGACTATTTTGAGTCTGTGACGCGTTTCTTTCACTATTTGGTCACCCTAAATCAAGCCAGTCTCATTGCTATAATTATCATTATCATTGTGACTTGGTGAATGTCCTTCAAATGTCAGAATGCTTGGTTTGTATAGTTGCCAGCAGTAATATGAAATATTACTGTCTACTGGCACCCACCCATTTTTGTCATTTCATTGAGTCTATTTGCCTAAAGGGTTCACCATCTTCAAACGGTAATGCTACCGATTTTCACCTGACCATCGGAATCCTCTGACAAGAGCTAAGAATCCCTTGAAGCGGAAAATTCGGTCAGCCACGAAACTGATCACTGTTTGCTAGGTGAGCCAGAACGCCAAACGTAAAATAAATAGAAATAAGCTCATCCTGTACCACGTTCCATTGGATTATTATATCTAACTATGTAAGCAGCGTTAATTTTGATCCAGCAACTTCACCTGTGTTGCTTTAAAATATACGCACTGTAATTGTCCTCTTGTTCGCAGGCGTTAGGCTTTCCGCTATCAACCACTCTTAACGGTTTTGTTTTTGTTTCAGGCAATTGGGTGAAGTTCACAGTTCGTCCAAATGAAAGTCAATGTACTACCTATTGTGTATAATGTTATCTTTTCAGCTACGTGGCTTTTTTGCCAAGCGTCCTAAACATTTTTCCTGAGACTACACGATCTACAGACACTTAAAATCGCAAATATTCCTTCTTACTGGTGTGTCCGTCGTATCTGTTCCGAAGAATTTGATAATCCCCTGCGTGATTCCCTAAATGATTGGCTTAGTAGAGAGATAAAACGAAAAAGAATCTTCCGTAACGGCGATTATCTTTCGCGGAATAAGCTAACTGCAGAGTAATTTTTGATCTTATCAGTCCCCTAATTCCCAATGATGTGGAAATCGATGTTTCCCCTAGGCCATTTGTCCACTTGACTGTCCACTCAGTGTGTGGTAAGATTTGTTTGCTTGCTTAAAGCTAACCCTTACGTACTGCTCTTATTTTCGTTTGTTTGTTTGTTCCTCTTTAATGCCATTCCCCAGTTAGTCCACAATTTTCTATCAGTTCTACTCGGGTATGTGAATAATTTATTTTGGTATCGGTTTATTATCTTTCCAGTCTACTGTGCATGACAACAAACAGCCTAATCTGTCTCCAGGAGCACCCGACCGTTTTTCTCTTTTCAACAAGCTGATTTTACCTAATCCATTTCCCCTGTTCTACTTCCTCTTCTGTTCGCAGTGAAAAATGTTTATTCTGATCAACAAGGGCGTAGTTTGGCAGCAAAATGTCGTTTTTCGCATTTGTGTACGTTGATTGTTCGAACAGTGAAACTAAAATCAATATCAATAAGTCATTACCTTCAAGGATTTTCAAGAGATTTTTCCAAACTCCTATGCTTTCAGACAATAAATTTGAATGTATCACAATGTTTGTTTGTGGTACGCTGAGGGGTTAGCAAAGGTGATAGAGTTTCGGATGTGGAGGTAAGTAACAGAAGTCAGGTTTTGTTTTGGATTATGGGCCTTTTGAGAAATTTTCCTGCAGTACTTCAGTCCGACGTTATTTTTTTCTCTATGAACAATTTTTTCCTTTGTTGAATGATTTTCAAAGCGGCCCATACCAAAATAAGTGATCTGGTCCCAGTTCTGCGACTTCGATTCTCGTTAGATAGATAGCTGCTGGTCGGGTCAGGGGCAAGCGAACGCGCATCGGAGTATGCCGACGTGGCTCTTCCCCAGCTGCATGCTTCGGCACTAACGTAAATCGTTCAGCCATTTTCTGTCACGTGATTTTGGTGAAGAGAAAGAGATTCAGAATTAGAAGGAGTGATCCAGGATAGTTATATGGATTATACAATGTTGGGTAGTTCACTAATTAACCCAGAGTATAATATGCCTGAGAGGGACGCTTCGGACAAATGCATCCACACATTATATTCACGTGATGCTCCGCTACTCTTCCATGAACTGTTTGCTTCCTTACCACAATCGGTCATTTGTATTGCCGCCGACACCACATGATTCTGGTTAGTTTATCTGATAGTTGCCTCTAGTCTGTTTGAATTTTCGCTCATCTCTCCAGCGTACAATTGTAGTTTGTGAGCAAATAGTCGGTTAAAACTACTGAATCTTGCTGTCAGCTTGTCTCATTTAACATGATCAAGTTTTGCAAATCATTTGTATTTCGTTTCTGGCGAACATCTCCCAGTGCATTCTGTTTCTGTCCATATTTCTTTAAACTTGTATTTAGGATAAGATTGGAATTTTTGTTTGTATCGGACCCGACTCAAAGTTCTGTTATCTCCATTGGCCTCCAAAAGTCGATTATCACGTCCCCACTAAAATTAGAGTCAACTAGACAATACGGGCGGGGAATTTATATCGCGGTTAGTTTCTCCCGGCTTCTCGCAAGCAACCGTAATTTTTCAGAACAGAAATAATACGCTTTGCTACCGCAATTTGATTTGAACGTCCCTACTTCGAATTCTCGCACTGCTCTTACTTGGCACTCCTCTGTTGGCCGAAGCTCTCTGTCTGAAAACGATGTCCATTGTGGTTTCATTAGTACAGGAAGCTGAGAAGATATAAAGTTAGGAAAGGTGTACAGGTACAACCGATGGTTGGTATCATAAGAAAAACCTGTACTTTTGAACCGATCTCTTCTTATCAGTTCATCGCGTAAACATAAAGGAGAGATTTATGGGTAGAACAGTTGTGAACTTGCTGTATGGAACTAGTGGGAGATAAGTCATTTGGAGGAGCACTTTCTTTCTTGTGCACAGTATAAATCACCTCAACAAGTTATATCCTAACAGAGCACAAATCTGCAAAACGATTTCCTGTTTGTAATTTGTCTACCACCGCGTTTATTGACGGTCTCACTTATTTGGTCATTTGATTCAAACTTCAGCTGCTATTTACTGGATGAATAAATGTCTTTGTGCAATGGATTGAGAAAAAGGGGTCTGCAATAAATTCCTCCAGCTTGAATTTCTGTTCCGATTTGCTAACCTGCTTTTCTAAGACAGGTGGATATGGATATTTTCTTGTGTATTAACAAATTATTGCCATCACTGACTGGGGTTTCCCACTTTTAAAGACTCCATTTCAACCGTTAACTTGAATACCTTAAACTCCAGTCTTACTTCCTATTCGATTCGCTGTTGCAATGTGGGATGTATAAAAACGATCGATGAACCACGACCGGCTAACTACGAGGGCAACTTTCACATCGATGCCAAGTAGTCTCTTCGTTTGATTGCATGTCTAAAACATTTGGAGATCTTCTTAGGATGTGATTGTGGTAAATACTAGAGTCCAAATGGAATATTAACGTCAAAACTCCAACTGTTGAAAGCTAATAATTTATATCCTTTCCAAACCAAGAAGCTAATTGTGGTATCACTTTCAACTTCCACAATGTGAACGGAAAACCATGTTTATCAAGGACGTTTGAAATTTAATATTTCTGAAAAGTTTCCGATGATTTGTTTTTCTGCACCAAGTTTGAATTTGTCTTGGCACGTGCCAAGTTTCGAATGCATGACTTTGAGAGCCTACACATATTGTAATACAGAAGTAGCTTAGGCGAGAAAAGCACATGAATAAAGTTATCTTTTTGGAAGGAGAATCCGGGGAACACTAGAACTCTGGGAAAATTGTGGAACGCCCTAATTGCTGTCTACCTTGACATTCTTTTAGCTGTAAACAATTGCTTCCTCCGCACAGGAAACTACTTGAAGATCACATCGTTTTGATGAAATTGACTCAGGGAATCCTTAATAGCTTGTTGGATGTGCATGCCTAATGGTGTTTAGTAAATCCGCAAATGACAACTAACACAACTAGATGGACTTGATGTGAACACACGCTGTCATGTTGAAATGACATGAACCTTTTTTGACACATGTGCATGTGCCTGCAGAGCATAAGTCTGTTAGAAAAGCAAATACCATTTCAACCCTGGTCGAAAAAGGGAAACGATGAGAGACAGAGGAAAGAAAAACCATTCACTGAGTCCAACTTACGCATATTAGGTTTCTCATCCTCAGTCTTTACATCATCGGTTATTCATCGTGATCCTCTTTTTTACAGTGAGATTTTTAGAACCCGGCTGGCCAAATTAAAGCAAATAGCTGACTGAAGGGTGACTGATCAGCAAATTCACTCAACGAGTCCAAAGGGCATGACGAGATGTCAATCTGAGTGTCGCGCTGCCCACTAGGACCCCGATAAGTAACCGTCGAATACGTGAAGGATCAGTATAAGCATGGTAGTGTTGGTGTGATGATGGTGGTGGTACGATGTCTTTTCTTCCTTTGTCCCTCGTTCTTCTCACTAGCCACAACTCCGATGGCATGTGGTATATATTGAGCATTACGCTAATCATTAAATACATGACGTGCTCTGGACCAGTGATTAACAACTCAGTCCGCATACCCTCCTGATTGGGCAAGACATCCTGGGTTTCCAAATGTTGATTTAATTAACTTCCCTAATGTGGTTATCAACAGATGCAATAGAGGGCTAGTAATTTGCCTTTACCATGGACTTTGGTAGGATCAACTTCACCACTAGAACCAGTGAGTGCGTTCCCATAGAAATGACTCCAAAAAGCTTTCAAGACAAGTGGTCACCTCGGAGCCAGGTGCACCTAACTTCGGCTGTAGTGTGGAATCTTGAGAATAATAATTGCCAATCTGGAATAGAAAAGAAAGAAATAATAGAATATCTAAAACCATACTTTGTCTTTTATCTTAAATTTCACATTCTTTTATTTTTTACTGATGAAACAAAATAGTACGGCATTTTTCAAGAAGAGTACAGAGGCCGACGGAGGCTTGCCAAAAGAGAAAGTTGACTGGTGATGGCAGGAGCCCAGGCCGCGTTCTTCAGCTTGAAACGCCTTGATGTTGACCGCTTGACGGCTGTCGGTCAGTTAAAATTGAAGTCTTTTTTTGAATATATTCTTTCAAACACTTATGAAAGAGTTGCAGTTACCATCTACTTCCTTCCAACCCCTTCAAACTGGCTCTTAAGTCAGTTGCAACTGTTGCTATGAACACAGTCTAAAATATTGGCTTTCTATATTTTGTTTCATTGGCGTAACGTTGACGGTTCACATAAACTGAGAAAGTTTTATTGGAGTTTAAAAATGCTTCAGTTAGAGTTTGAGACGTAGGCCTTAGCTCTTGTTATTAATATTTTTGCATTTATTTATTTATTTTCAGAAACAGTTCAGCCATTGATTGTTGGCGATTCGGACAGTGGCAGCCAGGAGCCATACTCCGCCAAACCACGTGAATGGACGCGCTGTGGCCCGGTGAGACACGGTTCGAACAAAACAAAAAAATCCGGGCCCCCGGGGCGTTTCAAGGACCAATGTGACCAAATGCAGAGAGATAGAAAATCGAAAAGATGGATGCGTTTCTGTCGCCTAATAAGCAGTAGTTTGTGGTTTATCGCACGGCTTCTACTCACCTTAATTTGTCTGATCCCGAGCTGTCTGTGTCATTGCTTGCGTGGAACACAAAAAACAAAATGTGTCCAACGCAGTAACAGCTTTCTATTCTATTTGTACGTTACCATTAAACTTTTGTATTTGTTAAATCTTATTGCACAACTCTATTTCATGAGATTTTTCCTAGACACGGAATCACATTTTTTCGGTTTTTACGTCTTACGCGATTTGATCCAAGGTCGCATGTGGACACAGACCGGGAACTTTCCTCGTGTCACTTATTGTGATTTTGAAGCCAAGAAACCTGGAAAAAATTACAGGTGAGTTGATTTGGTCCCACACATATTGACAGATAGTGAAGTTTTTTTCGGATACATGTTAGAATGTCACGCATACTGTGTTGAAAGTGTTCCGATTACGTTCCGCTAAAGTTGTGCTATGTTTTGCTCCCTGTCACCAGGAAAAAATGCCAACTTCAATGGTTCGGATGTACAATTATTCCGTTTCCACGGTCACATATAACGTCGCTAGATTAGAGTAATCATGGTACAACTGAATTTCCGCAAGAGATTCACATCAGTGGATACCTTCGCTCTCCTTGATCTGCCTAATGCCTTATGCAATCTGAGGCTCGCTGTGACACATTTTCTCCGAGTTTGATTGATTTTCTGCTCTCTGCGCGGTATCCTTGTCCACTTCATTGGTTAAAATATTTAAGCATTTGCTCTTTCAGTTTAAGATTCGAAATGCTGAAGCAATTCCTGCGAATCCAAACCTGAATTGCCATATGAAATAAATAAATTACTCGTCTGGTCGCATTGCTCTGCACAGAGTTTGGCACCATTCAAAGAAAACAATCGATATTTGCTATCAACAATAGTTCTCAAAGAGTAGTTCAAACCTGATAATCTTTTGTTTATCGCGCCTTATTTGTCACCCCTGATTGGATTCGGACTGCGGATATTCATGTTTCCACTGCGTCCTCAAATCTCAAAACCTAGTTCGTCAGCCCAAATCGCAATCCTGAGAGTGTGCTGCCCTGAGGACAACTAGGTTCACGGACCTTGCAGTAAATCGGTTTCCAAGTTGGAAATAGACTAAATTTTCTAGTCGACCTTTTGCCTACTTCGTCCAAATCACTCAGCAGCGAGATAGCCGTCGACTCCGTTAGCATTGTTCACGTTCGTCGTTCTTCATCCGTTCCCAGCCCCTTACTTGTATTCCGCTAAACATTGCTTTATCATTGCCTATCAAAATCTACACCACAACTCACCAGTCTACAGTCACTTTAGTCTCTTGGAAGAAACGATTCCCAATTTTTAAATAACGCCACTGAATCTTTGAAATTCTGTTTCTCATAGCACACTAATCAATTTATCCGCCGATATCAACTTCAGACGTAATGGACTCCTCTACGGGATTGATTGGCAGAAAATGTCAAAATTGATTTAAAAGCAACTAAGTTTAAAAAGGCAAATAACATTCGTTATTTCTCCATTCCCAAACCTAGATGCTTTCAACTGTGGAAAGGGACGGAAAACATTTTCTGGAGCTAACAGCAACGTTAATTTACACGACTTATTCAATAACTAGTTTGTTCGTTTTTCGCAAAATCCAGTCTATAGACGGGGAAGCGGGATGAAAGAAAAACTGTCGACACTGCTAATTGTAAATTAGATTTCGACAGTGATAAACCGTTCATAACCGCATCAATATTGGTTGGGCCTTTGAAAATCGTAGGACGACTTATGACTATCCGGTGGCCCTTAGTTTGAAAAGTTATTGCGTGAAATACGCATATCCGAGTCTCTCGATATTAATTCGAGCAGTGATTGAACATCGTGTTTTCTAATCAGGCATTGTGAAGATAACTCTACTCCTCTGTCATTTGCCCTATTCCAGGTATACATTGCAGTGTGTTCTGCCTTTGAACCTCTTCTTGGAAAAAGTCTACATATTCCTCTGGTTCTGGATGATATTTGTGGCAATTTTGACAACGTACAGTCTCTTCAAGTGGCTTTCCCGACTAAGCATTCCACAAAGTAGACATCATTTTATTCGAAAATTCCTCATTCCCTGGAAACTACCTAATGGCTGTGATGACCCAGAACGTCATGTTATGAAACGTTTTGTAGATCAATACCTGGACCTCAACGGAGTATTTATTTTGTGGCTAATTGCAACCAACGCTGGTGAGTTGATATCTGGCGAGCTGATTGCAGCATTGTGGGACTTGTTCCGCATGCGGCTGACCAGCGCAAAATCGGCCAACAAGGTGTGGTTGTTGGAAAGATCGGACTCCCGTTTGGACTGTTTGAACGGGGTGCAGCCACAAAGCACGTGTACGAACAATCTGGACACAAGAAAAATGAGATCTTCAATAGACCAGATGCATGGTGGTCTACTGATTGATGGTAAACTCGCAAAACACACACGCTTATACATGGGCAATGCAATCCCATCCTACTGTACGATGCCGAAACGGAGATTGCACACCAAATCCCGTGCGCCTGACATTCCCCATTCCAGATACACGTCCCGCAAGCCTCCATGTCCATCATCAAGTACACTGTTTTTTGCCCCAACCGGCCTGAGTAATTTCAGCCAAGTGGAGAAGTTTGCCATTGATTCAAGTTTAGATAGTATTGTGTAAGAGAGGGAGATATTTTGTAAAATCGGACTTAAATTCTCATCTGGATGGACACTATAATGTAACATTTTACCAAAATTGTTACCTGTTTTTGTCAGATTGCGTAATGTGAATGTCGTGATTTGGTTCTTTACTAAGAAAATTGCTAAAATTAAGTGGAGCCGGGTGGAGATATGGTGTACTGGTAAAATTGATTAGAAGGAAATTTATGAAGTATTACTTAGATTTGTGTAATCATGTTTGTAAAATCGGGTTCATAACTAATGCTCTGCTTACGAATATGGAAAGTCCTGTGGGAGTTTTCTGCACCGAGTCGCTGGGTGATACTAACATTGAAGCTATGCTAAAAAATCCCGCATGTAGTCTACTGTTGTTCCGTGTGGCGTTTGAGAGATCGGCAACAGACAAAGTCCACAAAATTCCTGTGATGGCGAATCAAGCTGTTTTGGACGGCTGTACATCTCACGTTTGCCGTCAAGAGGTGGCTTTCTGCAATAGGTTTCTTTGAATTCGTTGGAATTGAAACAACGAATATGCCGCAGCAGTCTAGCTCGGTTTTAATATTTCTCGGTTAATTAATTGTGGGCATCAAAGCTAGAACGAATAAGACTACCAGTCCCAACGATAGCTTTGTTATCGGTGTCTGGAAATGTATCGTACATATAACTACTATGCCGACTGCGCGAGGTCTTTGAATACACTAACGAACCGGATGCTGACTTCATGATTAATGTGGTATTCTTGGAATTCCTGGGGGAATTTCTTTGGTTAGTCTCAAGAGCCTCGACTTAGAATTTGACATTGTGTTCGCCACCCTAAGTAGCCGTAGGGAGAACCTCAGGCATTTTTGCACTGATCAAGTGGACTGGTCTTAGTAAATGCCCGTCAATTGCCATTGGCTTACTGACCCAACCGTCAATGTTAATGTTCCGAAATGCCTTCTCGCGGTCTCTTTATGGTTCGATCTACATACCCATTAGTGAAAACTATGGGCGGAATGAAAGAGATAGACTGTCTTGTCGTCTCATAGAGATGGTCGTACTGATATCTGTTAAAAAAGAAATCAGTTGAGTTAGATTATACGGAATATGTTGGATGTCTAAACAAAATTCCGAGTAGGTTGCAGGTTTTCTTGACCCTCTGAAGTTAGATGCAGTCATGTGCGACATGATTTTACATCCTAAAGTAATAAAACGTTGTTCCATGATTGGATTGACTCGAAGCTGAACCTTGTGCTTGCATGGTAAGCACTAAGTGCACTAATTAGATTTAGTTATTTGGTGGTTGCAAAATGATGAGACTTGACGCATACAGAAAGCTCAATTGACATTCACCAGTTTGAGGTATCTATGGCGCCAGTGTTACTTCCGGCTGACGACCGGAAGTCGATTTTGCGCAACAGTCATAAGGTCTGCACTGCTGTGTAGCTCTGAAACATGACTGTTAAGAGCATATTTGTAAAGAATATGGGTGCTTTAACAACATTGTCTCAGTTGTACTGGTAGAATACGAAAGGAGAATGTCCCAGTGATTCGGAGGTCAGCCATAAGATACGGGGTCCTAGGATTCTGTCTTCAAAGTAGGCACTGTATGTGAATGGACGAAGCAGGTTGGAACATGCTTTTTGCGTGCTCACAGAACGACTGTCTTGCTGTCTGCTATTGTCCGAGGCATGCGGTGATTAGAAAAAAAGATGGAATTGGTCAGTCGATGATATGGAAGAAAAATATGAAAATATTACCCATTGAACTGACTGGTGTAAGTGCTGTCAGGCGACGACGTTGGACTGTGCGCGATCCCCCGGATCGATGTTTGACGACAACAAATGATACAGCTGAATGCTACAGTTGGTGGTGTTCTTGAATTTGAACTATCTTTCTCTCCTTCAACATAATTATCCTACTTAAAATCAAGCAGTTGATCTTTCATTTCCTCTTTTCCACTTCCGCTTAGAAAAGACGAGGCTGTGAGATATCAACCAATACGGCAGTAAGTAGATGTGAGATTACTGGCCTTAGGGACTGAAACCTGTAGTGTAAGTTTACAGTAAAAGTGCAAAGTGCAAAATGGTACGAACGATGAACTGAAAGATTTCATTTTAAGGATAGCACCTCACTCACATTACAGATAAACTGAACGTAGGCCGTGAAGCTTATTCTATCAGGGAATGTTACAACGTACACATTGCTGAAATATCTCTAAAATATACTGAGTGAATGATATTGTTCACCTAGTGCGCAATTCTTCTGGCTACCTAGTCGCACTCGAAATAACCAACAACAGTTAACAAATCTAACGATGCAAACTGCTTGATACTTTTTTTCTCAGGCGTCCAGATTCACGGGGGACAATTGAAATCTAATACCAGTCATTGTCAAGCGGGCAACGGTATCCCAAAAGTTCAGGCTTCCCAATCGCCGGTCCAAATTCCCACTTGACCGGCTACAATCTGTCTCGATTCAATCCTAGAAATGAATGAAATTTGTCGGCGCAGCAACCAACGAATTGGAAAAGTAATAGGAAAAAAATTTCTTTACATATCGCTGGACTAAAAGATTGAATTTTAGTTTTAGCTGGAGTTTATGGGTTCAGAATGACCACAACCCCAAAATACGAGGAAACAGAAGTCAAAAGAAAGTTAATCGATCGGCAAATGATCATCTGATACCGGCTACGAATTAGCAGTTGGGTGGTCTTGTAGTGTTGATGTTCGGTGAACCGTTGGGAATCAGCCCGACTTGGCTAATAGATAAGGTGTTCATCTCACAGTTATTCGATCTGGGTTAGCGTCACATTTCAAATTTTGTGGAAATGCACCGCCTCTGATTTCCACCAAGGATGAAACGGCTATAGAGTTTCACCATGATTTTCAATGTCAAAATGGGTGTTGACATTTCATGGCGAACCACTGTGAAAAACCAAATCTAAACTCTTAATCCTGACCAAAGCCAAGAGATAATAGCCTACCAACTGAACAATTGGATTGGAACTCATTCGGTTGTTAGGTGACGTAAACAGCACTGAAAACAATAGCATGGAAGACGTGTCAATCACTTTGCTAGATACTCCCTATTGACTATCATATCACATATTATGTTCCTAAATCGAAAGTTTACTTTCCGAAAGACCAGTCTCCCGTTTTTGTTTTCGGTACACCAACAATTCATGGCCACTTACTTTTCATCCTCCGGTTCTAAATTGACGGTCCTGAAGTACTACATGCATTCTCCGACTCGTCTATTCTATCAATCAGGGGTCATCATCATCATCATCGTTCAGCGTTAAACAGCAAGGCAAGCCTCACTGA
>LUCM01002098.1:607099-804437 GCA_008360955.1 Fasciolopsis buskii | reverse complement strand
CTGAAATATTTTGTCGGTTTTTATGTCTCACAAGAAGTGTAGTCTACAATTGGACGAATGGGTATGTCGGATTTGTGGATATTTGGTAAGCCATAAAATCTCCCAGGTTTGCTATTTTTTGCCGTTAACGAGAACCATAGAGATCGCCCGAGTTTCTGCTTCAAGCCGGATAGGTACTTGTTTGTAAGGGCCTTTGATTTGTTGAGTGAGGCGTTCACTTTCTTCCTTTCCACTTTTTTCATACGGTCCGCCCCGTAGGTGCTCAGCGACCTTTGAGTTGTATTCCAATCTGTTAAGAATAACTGTAACATTCTGTTTGTCCGCTTTTGCGATATGGATTGAACGATCTTGTTTTAGGTTCGTCAGTGCTTTTCTTTCTTCCACTGAGATATTTGGTGCAATTGGCTGTTGGTTCTTAAGAATATTGCATATCCTCAGTCTAGCCTGATTGGCGTTTTCTTCCGTAAGGTTCGATAACGCTTGTTCCAGTGTTGGCACAGTTTCTTCGATCATCAGCATTTTTCTCTGAAGTTTGAAATTCAGACCTTTTGTAGTAATTAGAACTGTGGATGTCAACGATTTGATCGACATGTCGATCACGACATTTTTTAGTATTTATTGTTGTAGATTGTCTGACTTTTGATTATGATCTTTCCCCGGTCGTTTTTTTGTGAGGTTAACTTGGCTAATTTTGCAATCAGATTGATAAAACTTGCCCTGAGAAAGACTACCCACGGTAGTTCAAACGTTGGCGCATTGCATCTACCAACAACACTGCGTTATTAGCGTTATATCATTCACGATTAACTTGACCAACTTGCTTTTTTGTCGTGTGAAGTCGTCTTTATTCAACGAGGATTTGTGCTTGTTCGAGGATTTCCACTAGGAGCAAATGATTCAGACTGTCATCTGTGTACCGTATTCTGAAGCATATTGTCCGTGAGTACGTTGTCATATGAACGTGCGCGAAGCAACCAAGGCAGCCTTCTCAGATCAAACTGAATTATTTGGAGGCAATACGGCGAGAGTTTTGAGAAAAGTGTTATGCTGAAGATAAAGTTGGTTAAATGCGCCATGATTGATCCAATTGGCAAGCTTCTTTCTAAGAGCAATCCGACTGGTAGTGATGTTCGATACATTTCCTACGTCGTTCGATCCTGATATTTACATATCACTTTATTAAGTGGCCGTTTGTTCAAGTTCATGTAATCCAATTTGGCTCAAATCACATCGGTTTCAATTACGTATGGTCTTTTGGTTCCTTCCAAGGAGAGAAGTGCGCTTCTGAAAAATAGTTTCCGGTGCGCAGTAATCTGCAGGCAAACTTGAAACAAAATAGGTAGAGAAAAAACAAGAATGATTGTTAGGTGTATCTGAAAAACTCGTGATCACAAACCAGTCAGGTATACATGTGTTTACCACGGATGTGTTAGTCTGGGGTGTTGACGGAAATGATTGACGAGATTGCCGTTGTCTAAGTGATTGGCACAAATTGAGTCTGTTTCAGACCAAATCAGAATGAAACGTTTCCGGTGAGTTTTAACACAGTTTGTCACAAAATGGTGGTTTTTTTTAGTAAGGAGTGTCCAGTGTGAGTCACTGAGACAAAGAAAATTATTTTTTGTTGAATATGTGCGTTGTTTTTTTCCAAAAGGTCTGTGATATTACAGCTACGGCGGGAACCGTGGCTAGAGAAACAATGAGCGCTGAACAGGGTGGGTGGCTAGTTGTCTTCACTGCATCCGCCCAGAGGGCAGCACTTTATCTATTGTTGGTTCTCATGGCCTGGAAAGTGAAGCATGAGGGTTGATTCATTCTGATTAGATGTGATCAATTGTAGGTTAATGATTACCATTTTACTGAGACACACTGCGGCTCAGTTCTTACATTGCCTAATGTATGCAAAACTGCTATCAAAGGATTTCGAAAATTTGATCGCTTCTATGCGCTACAATATTTTTCATTCAGTCAACTAGAGAGGAACGGGAAAATTATTGATGTCACTCTAAGCTTCAATCAAAATATGTTTTGTTTGATTTGAGATACATGGAAATCATGCTAACTGTACTCGTAAGAGTTTATTGATTGCTTTAGTACGTGACTTTTGCGGGAGAACCTGCGTTGCTTTCATACAGGCTTCAGCTTTCAGAGAAAACTTCGTATGTTAAGTATGGTTGTATTTTGAAACACTGAGTTAATTTACCGGATGCCTTTCGGATCACACCTCAGGTCGTTCGTTCAAACTTACCTTCGGACGTTTCCAAGCTCTATTTTCACCCCTAGTTCGAAGTGAAAGATGCGGAGTAAATACACCATTTAAAAGCTCCACTTAGAGAAAGTCTCGAAATCTGATGTTTCCGAATGCAAAGTTTGCCATCTGAAATAAAGACCAGCCATTCAAACATAGTAAAACCATTTCCGAACACTGCTCTCGATTAATTATGAAATATATAGTGTACTACTTCATCCCAATTTTAGTATGGTCGTGATTTCGATCAGTAGCATACATGCTGTCGCACCTGTCAGCGGCTACAGTCTGAGAGGCAGGTTTCCAAAACGTTTTTGAAAGGCTTGAAATCAGCGCTTCCTGCTAGCCATAGTCCCAACTATGTCCCAAGGAATAATAAAAATTTTCAGTACGAGGAGACTTTTGGGTTACTGATGTCCTGTCACTGGCCCCTGTGGTCATTGCCACTAGATATCCTGCAAGTCTCGGGTGCTGAAAAGCGATTTTTCTCTAAGGTAAATTCCACGCGATTTCAATTTTACATACGGCAGATATGCGGTTCAGGTCTGAAAATTTCAAATGCATACAGGCAAGAATTCGCGCTTTTCTAAAGTTATATTTGCTGACGATCGAAGACATGGAGTTTCTTTTCTGAACTAAAGTTGGAAAGTTTAATTCAAGCTGGTATGAAACATAAGAACGGTTACACATCGCATCTTCTCGAAATTTTGTTGGGCTTCATTCCCCTAATAAATAGTAGTCAAAATGCTGAGGACCACAGACATACTGAGGCCCAATAATGTTACTGGTGTACCGTATTTTATTGTCAATCTTATCGGCTTTGTGGGGATCGGAACGGTGAAAGTTGTCAGCTGGGTTGCGCCAAGCCTACCTGCTGTCTTCGTACTTGAGGCCTAAAACCATTCAGACAGTGACGTTGCTTAGGATTATCCGCCTTTGTAATCAGTGTACTGCAGTACGCCAGTCACTTATGTAGTCCAGGTTTAGAAGGCTGTTTGGGGCCCGCGAATTCAAGGCCCAGTTGATATGCTAGTCGATGGGCAACTTTCTGGCCGAAGGATCTGAGACGTTTGATGACATATGGGCTCCAATATGGCGATTTTTCGTTTGTACTCCTTCATTCTTGCTTGGAAGATTTCCGATGTGTCTGCTGAATATGGGGCCATTATAGTTAGCAGGTATTGGTGCTTATATTGCATAAATTCATAATGCAGCTGTCAGACACAGCTGTCAGACACGGCTATCCACGGTCTTGCTCGTACGTGAGCGATGGAGCCCGGGAGACGATGTCAATGATTCAGTGGCCGCACAGTTTATAATGCAAGATGACGGAAATTCACAGAGCAAAACGGATGCGTGGTTTAAGCTTTAAAACGATAAGACTGAGGACTATTCAGACAACCCAGAATCTG
Source organism: Fasciolopsis buskii (assembly GCA_008360955.1). Classification (NCBI taxonomy): domain Eukaryota; kingdom Metazoa; phylum Platyhelminthes; class Trematoda; order Plagiorchiida; family Fasciolidae; genus Fasciolopsis; species Fasciolopsis buskii. The sequence goes on along the minus strand of LUCM01002098.1, from coordinate 800,777 downwards.
GCGACTGAATCCAATTCCTCAAAGAATCCACAGATTAGATTAGGTAAATTAATTAAACTATGAACGTGTTCATTTTGATAGCCCCTTCCAAACATGGAAATATCAAGTTGCCACGAATGTTTTCGTTCATGCAAACCCTTTGCTAGCTAGAACAAAAAACCGCTTACGACCGTCTCAATTTGGCCGTTATAAAACCACGTGCCTTTCATATATTTCGCAGCTATTCTTCATGATTTATAGCCCAACTCCGTTAGCAAGTGCATTTATGACGACAGTTATTTCAGTTTGGGTCACATTCTGCCTCATACAAAGCGAAATATGTACATGTATCACCGTCCGCCTGAATAGTATTTGACAAATGAAAACAAATTCCTTTCAATTTATACTTGTTTGGGTTGGTAGCCTAGTTACGATTGATTCTGTCCTACCTTTTATTCTTCCTCTGTTATAAAACTAACCAGGGTGGATGCATGTGATGGCGTCTGAAAGATTTCAAAGTTGGATGCCACGTGATGAGTTTCCGCTTATGCCCAACTAACAGTGCCAACCACGGATAGTGACAGCTACTGAGAGAACAGGATGAAAACCCATCGGTAAATTGGAATAGATATGTAATTAGTGACAGCGGGAATCTGAATTTGCGACAAAACAGACGCACATGCAATTAGCAAAAGAAATAGACTAATGTGACGGTAGTTCTAATTGCCAAATAGCATTCTTCATCCAATTGATTTTGCATTCACCAAGTTTCTTTTGAATTATGCTTCCCAAATCTAATTAGGCGTTTTTTTATTTGTGATCTCACGAAAGACTGATTGGTAAACAGAGAAGGCCGGAAGCAATTTATTCTGCCTGTCGTGCTTCTATTCCTTCCTTCCAGTACATTTTTAGGATTAAATCACGTGCAAGTCTAACTGAAATCCAAGCAGACCGTGTTAGTCTTAATTAACTCCTCTATAGTTTTTGAAGGATTACTTGAAACTAGAACTAAATGCATGCTATCACCCTAAGAGAGCAGCCAAGTCTAGTCGTCAGAAAACAGGGCGTTAAATTACGAATGGTGATTGGATTTCAAGGAATTTCAAGACCATTCTGATAAACTGCCAGACTTAGTGAAAATTGTCCAAAGAACAGAAGCGTTTAAATGCAGGAAACAATAAACCAATTCAGTTAACTGAACAAGCAATGTTTTAGGGAAAACCCAAAGTACTAGGCTCAATAATAACTACCATACTGACGCAGACCTTACAGTACGTATTCATCCATTAGATGTATGACAGTTATTTACGAGCAGTTAGCAATCATTTCTGTGGCTCAGCAGATTGATGAGTCTAAATTTCACCGGTGAAGTGCTTCTGAATTTTTAATAACACTAATATTTTGCCATGTACGCAATAACATTTTAACCAGTCGGAAAACGTAATCACATGGTTGAAAATCTTTGGAAAATTTGTTGACCATTTTGTTTGGCTGACTGCCCTTCGGACAGCATCTTTCAAGCACACACCTCAAGTCATCCGGTTAACCTTACACTCGGGAAACAGCAGACTCGAGGTTCATTAGAGCTCAGTGCTGGCCCAAATCACCTATCTCACCCAGGGTTTGAATCCGAGCTATTCAAATGGAACGCATTTGTGTATTAGCACTGTGCCTTTATTTCCCGTCCAAGGTTGAAATGTGGCCCGCAATGACAGCTCTGGTTCAAACCCAGGGATGCGATGTAGGATATGAACCACCGGTGAGAGAACCTCGAATATAAGGCTGACCGGATGACCTGAAGTGTGAACATTAACGATGCTGTTCGAAGGGCAGTCAACCGAGAACAGAAAATACCAATGTCACACGTTACTGAAAAATAATTGTGAGCTCTGTAAAATTCTCTCTTGTTGCCATTTCCGCAAGCTGATTTTCCTATTGTTATTTATTTCAAGCAAGGTAAATAATTTTGACTAAAAAACAGTTTTGTCGTTTATTTCTGATGACCTGGGGGCAAAACAAAGCGAAAACATTTCGTGTTTCACCATGTGGAAAAACCCACGCGATTTATTTGCATTTTATTCGCCTGATTTATTCATCCTGACGTAGACGCGCTAGCAGTTAACCGGAATCAATCTGACGACAATGCGAAATGAAAACAAACTGACCTTAAGATAGGAGAGCTATTCTTATTGCAAACCTCATCAGCCACACGAATTCAAGTGTTCCAAATAAATATTACTAGATTAAGTGAACAGTAGGACAAACAGTTGTAGGGAATTTTTACTTCAACTCAACACACTCGCTTTCTCACTGAATCACCGATCAGGAATGGGCTGTGTTATCAAAAAGTTGGTCGACAGCATTGGTTTGAAAGACAACTCACGTAATGCCATGTCATTTGGATGCCTGCTTTTAATAATATCATCGTCCAAAATGAAAACAGCACTGAAAGCAGTCGATTACTGGCACAAAATAGAGCATTTCTAATCCAACCGGTCTAAGTGAATGTCATTTGTCCTGATCTCTGCGGACTCCAACCTTTGCAACTTTTATAGACTACCTGCAGCATGCCACTGAGTTGGTCTGCTTTAGTTTTTAATCTGCTAGGTGATGAATTTCGTATTATCCCGGAGAATTAGATTTGTACAACAAAAGGGACTCAGTTGGATGTATTGTTCGAAACTAGTTCATATTTACGGATCCAGCTTTTGTTTGGCACAGTTCAATGTATTGAAATTTGATTGGAAAGAATCCTTTCCCCTTGAAAACACGGAAACGAATGAGGCGTTTGTATTCACATTACCTTCTGGTCTTACAAGATTTGTCGACTTAATCGATCAGTAAATAATATCTATTGACTCAGTTACAGATTATTCTGAACGACAATGTCATAAATCTATCAAAAACAACTGACAAAACTTTTAATCGAAAAAAAATAACTGACCAAATGACACTACAAAACGGGCGACAAAAGCTGGACCGTTGACTTCTGAATCCAAACGGAGGTCCGAAATCCCCTTTTTACATCTGTCAGGCAATGTCACTTCCACGCTTAAACCATTTACCGAATACGACGTACAAATTCGTCTCGGTTTTGCCATGATCCTACTAAAAATGAGATTTCCCATGAAATTCGTTTTTTTCTTTTCTGAAAAATATGTTGACATAATCGTTCGCTAAAACTTTGTAGCTGTGCCAGTTCAATCATATGTGCATAAGCAAATTATTTTCCGCACAGATCCTTTTTTTAGACACATTACAGAGCTCATTCCTACTCATTGCTTTTATTTTTATCTTACTGACCAAATTTGAAGAAGGAAATACGGTCATATTGCAAAACCGATCAAGTTCTAGTAGTTTGCAAATAACATCGGAAAATCGTTTTGGACTACTCACGTATGTGATTCGAAATTGACTTTACCTGACTGAACTAATGTATGACACAATGTTGCACGAACTTCGGTTGTCAAGGTAGAACAGCTGTTCCACGTACCAACAAGGGGGTACACCAAAGTCTGTTGTTTAGGCCAAGTCCACGATCGAAAGGGACAATCTCGATTAAAAACGTAGACTGCATTTTGCTTGCTTTGACTGAAGAACAAAATGACCCGTCAACGATTACCGCGATTTGTCAGACGCATCACACGAACGATCACCTTATTCAACAGTAGAATAGAAAGATTTTGTGTTCATCACACACGATTCGATCAGCATGGGATGCACGGCCATTTTGTCTCTTCAGACGAAAGACTAATAGCTTCCGCTTATATCCTATCCTTGTTGGGCGTGCGTTTCAATAGCTAGAAGTCCGAATACTTACTACTACCTGCAAACTAGCGGGCTTGTTCGAGCACATGTGGAAATCTTCATTAGCGGTGCTGAATTGGTTAACATTCTGCCCTCTATTTTCCATATTTCTTCTGAAGTCCATCGGATACTGGCATTCGAATGATTCTCAATTGTTGCTTAGGAATTGCAGATTTATGTAAGGTAATTCCGAATACGTTTTGCTCATAAGCTGGGACTGTACATAGATGCACTTTTATTGACATATCTTGTTCCGTTTACTCAAGTACCTTACAAAATTGCTAAGTTGTGGCATTTAAAGTTGACTCTGAGAAACAAACACACCGACATTAGAAACTGTTAAGCGAGTTTTGGTGATTCCATATAGAGATTCTGCAGCTAGTTAGGCGTTCATGTGGCATACCTTATCTGGCAATGGGCCGCGACTACGATTGTGATACATTCCGGTACCCACTTTAGGTAACGGACGCATAGACCGAAAGTAAAACCGGGACCGGCTTGTGACGATGTCTTACGCAAAAATCTGCCAATTACCATGAGGTGAGACACAAAGAGGCTGGTTATTTCTATACTACTCATTGCCTTGTCGAATTTTTGCTCCCGACTGAAGTAGGTTTGCGGCTTGCTTTTAAGAACCAAACTTCGAAACTGAATCTGCACGATCATTTTTCGCGTTTTTTATAAAACCTCACTGTGCATACAGCTCTATTGAGTGGAACTTTCCCCAGTACATTTAGTCCTAAATTAGCCTTGGTGAGAATGTAAACAAATGATCTGAGTTTGGAAAAACACGGTTGAATTGACAATTCTCTCCGTGAGAAACCCTCTTGGTCTTCAAACATTTCATTCAAGGCAAACTTGGGAAATTTTTTCTTATGGGTCGCATAGTACACACTCAGCCTATTGTTTACTGGCATTTGGGTTTATTTTCTAATCCCACGACAGAGTCTGTTCGAAAATAAAGGTGAATTTTCATTATTCCCATGGTAACAGTTGAGAAACCGGTTCATTATGATGGGATGCTTCACTCATGAGAAGGTACTGTTTAGTGTTTTTGTGTCCTCAAATGGGTCTGGATTAATGGTAAAGATGACCGAAATGTTACTGCTGTTAATTCAGTGTGCTTTTGTCTTCAATGCATGAGGTCAACCGGCCGAGTGACTATGTTCAATAAGTTCAGCACGAATTTTCTCCTAGTGGAAATAGTTTAATTTGCAATCTCACCAACATTTCCAACGACTATCGATTTATCTTGATTTACTTCCACTGTATTTCTGCCCCGCTGTAACTATCGATTTCATTCGAATTCGCTCGATCTAATTATTTTATTCTGTAACTGTCAGATGGACTCTTGTTGTCCTCTTTTTTCCGTGGCCGATAAATTCATGCGGTTGGGAGTTATGCACGGCACTGGAACGACAAGTTCGGCTGGTAACTCCTGATTGATAACGTCTGAAGCATAAGGTTACTAACTATCTATTCTCTCTGGAACCAGAAAGGGTGAACTATTAACTTCTTTCTATCAGCACAACAAATTCGTTAAACACAGAAGTACTGCTGCTGTCATAGTACGATCACATTGGAAAGCTGACTGAGTTTGTTTTATCGATTGCTGCACTTTCAGTGACCCCGGGGAACTATGTAGGGCAAGAAATGTGCAATTAGGCACCCTTTACAGGTTAATCTCTTTGTTAGGTCTTCCAGTCAGAATGCGGCTGGCATTAATGTTTCGCGTACGGACTGATGAACAAAATTCCCCCGAATGCACGCGACCGGTGTGATGGTTATTGCCGCCCCTGCAGTGTGGGCACTCTGCAATCTGTCAAATCATCCTCATACTTGCGTAACCTTTTGCTAGTTTCCAAGTGGAATTTCTTTTGAACCATTACGGTCATTAATGTCAACAGCGCTTAGGAATCACACTGTGATTCATCGGAAGAATTTTGCCGATCAGCACTCGACAAATCATCGTATGATTTTCAGATAGACCTGTCATCGATTCATGCTCCTAATGATTAAACTTAAATCCTAGTGAGATCGCAAAGGCATTGGATACATGGAAAAAGTAAAGTAACCGCTAGGAATCAGATCATTTATTTCGATCAACCGCACATATGCTGCTCGCAACAGCGAGGACCAGTTTACTTTGCTCTATCTAGAAACTGACGTCACCTTCTAGGTGAAGAGAATATGTACTGATACTTAGAACAAATGGCCTCACCTGTGGTGTGAAGTATGGCTTTGTTCTTGATGCTGACGTGTCATATTATTCACGTATTAACATTACATGATATAGCACGAACGGACTTTTGCTACTTCTATTCTAGCTTTAGCAGTTATATCGTGAATCTTTGTTCGTCTAATATGCCGCCTCCATTTTTCGTAAAATGAAGTAGCTGGATCGGAAAAGAAAATTTTAGAAAAATGGAATTACTATCTCTTGTGTTTCTGACTTGCCGGTCCGGTCCATTCTCTAGCGCAAAGCAGAACACGGAACGCATGCTAACTAAGAAAAACTTTGTTCCTAATAAAGCTTTCAGTCATTTATTTGTTCTCTCCATTCCTAATTGTAACCTGCCGTTGGTCGCTAGTGTTTCATTTGCACCGGCAGTCACGAGCTTAATTAATGTGCATCCTCCTGAAAGTTGTGTACATTAGATAAAGCGAGGATTGTGGACCTAGATAATGGTGAGGCACATAATACAAGTCCGAGCGGAATGAAAAAAATCGACATGACTGCGATAAAATTTTCTTTATACACAGGTTTTAACATTATCTTCACCTTTGGGTGGCGGGCGAAAAAATTTCTATGCCTTTGCTGTAAACTGCAGAAAAAGATGTCAGATCTAATCAATCGTTGAAGCATCCTGTCTCCGATTCTTTATAGCCAACTCCCAATAACTCTAGCGAGAAAAAAGACCAAGTCCAGCAGCTATTAACATTTGCTTATTGGACCAAAATGAACTGCTTATTGGTTTTCTCCGGTCAGCTGCCAGTGAAGGATCAGTCCGCTGGTTAATCCGGTCCAACACAGTTAACTGACATTGTCATGCGGCACTTTCATTCGGCTGGTAGGTTGAAATAACCGGTAGGATGTCTCCGCGGTTGTGCTGACTTTGACCATTATTCATCATCCCCTGCCCACACAAACTGTGCAGTAGTTAAGTGAATTGACTAAATCCAAAGGTTCTGTCAGTGACTTAAACTAAAAAAAGCAAAATTAACGTCTTCCCGCCTTGGGATTCTATTTGAATGATGCAACCAGGCAACGAACGGACTGGCCATTCCAGTCCAGGAACCGAAGGATAACTACCGTCGACAACAGGCGGCCATTGCTGTCTTCTCAGTTGTCTCTAGCTCGTCTCCAAGCACCGAATAAACCTTTTAATCCAAATGACCCAGATTGTCTCTAAAAAGCCGGAAGTTAAGTTACAAAATAATAGCCGGCTTTTGCTTGAGTATGGTGAGTTTCGAACCATAGTACTACCTTGTTTGATTAAATATTTACTTGGGCTTTCCAGAAAAAATTCTATGAATACCGTTCTTGTATTTGAACGTATTCATTGTAATCTTCAATCCTCGTCCCCTCCCCTGGGGATTTTCGGCTAGTAAACCAGAACTTATTTGCTTGCATCTCCGATTATAAGTCACTGATTCTTTGAATAAAAAGTCATTAGTATTTTTGGGATAACTTCAGTCAACCATTTCGGAGATGCAGTCGTCTAGTCTGTGCCTCTTTTAATCAATACACATCATCGAATATCCGCCTATCTAGCATGAACACTATTTGCTAAATTAGGCATCCTCCTGAAGGACTGTGAGCGCAATGTCTTTTTTTATTCAATCTACATGATCTGCGGATTTTTCACCGTTTAACTTCAACTGCAGAGGTTACTGTGGATCAGCTGACCGGGTTCTCGTCCATCACATCCAAGGTCATTGTGATACCAGTCACTAAAACAACCACCAGCGTGCAGCCGTCTAAACTCAGATCGTGCTTCATGCTGTTGGCTACAGTTTACTGGGCTCAAGTTGATTAACTGAACTGTCCTTTTAGTTTTAACCGCTGCGGACCTGGACGAGTTTCAACACTTTTCCGTGTATACTACAACCAAAACTTGATCTACCATGATTTGATGTGGTAAGTTTCAAGCAGTTGTAATTTTTTTCGTCTCTATATGTTCTCAAGCAAGTTGACTATGGACTAGGCGTAGAAAGAACTAAAAATGAAGCGTACATCGAAGGCAAACTTGGAACTAATAGGTCACTTAGCAATCAATCAAATGTTATGAAAGTTCGGTGCCGCCTTCCTCAGTCTGTTTGTCAGGAATTTGTTGCAGAAATTTCGGTCGATTTCCTGTTACTGGATTTCTTCTTCCACGCAGGATCTCAAGGAGACAGTGAACTTTTCCCATATTGTCATTCATTTTCGTCACGATTTGTTTTTTGCAATTACTGCATCGGTAAACAAAAGTTCATCGAAATATATACTGGATTAAAGATCCTACGAAAACCCAAGAATGTGTCCGTTTTGTTGCAAGAAAGTATATTAACGGACCAGGTGAAGTGTCTTCTTTCTTAAAGGTTTTCTCTAAATTTTAGTTGGAAGTCGAGGGTTGCTGAGCTGTCACCAGAAAATAGGAAGTATACAATGGACGTTCAGTCTTCTGGTCTTCTTGCTCGATTTACATCGCTGTACAGTTAGAAGGAAGCAAACAGCTGGAAGATTATGCTTTGTGACAGTTTACACTAACGTATTCAATTCCTGAATAACTGATTGACGAGAACATGGCTTTTTCATTGAAATATAGGTGAGCCATCGCCGATAAATTGCAAATTATTTTCACTTTTGTGGATCACAGAAAGCTGTGTTCCCTGCTAAAAAATTTGAAAAATGAATGGAACAATACAGCGTCACGTGGCGTTGACAGTATTGGTAATTCGCAACGTTTACGCCAATTGCATACAAATGTGGATTAGCAAAGTCTCCATAGTTGCGCCCGGGGTATTTGCTAGCTCGACAAGTTTCAAAGAGAAAAAAGTTTTGTTCGCGCACCACTCACCTGGAATGGTTACCTAGCGAAATTCATCAACTTCCTTAGTCCACATAAATCCAAAGGTAATCCAATCTACAACGAGGAAAGCCGTACACATCAAACTAGCCTTCAAGGGGAACCACATTCTTAATGTGTCGAACCCCTTTCGGCCATAAGCAGCACATTCCTAGCCGCGGACGGTCACACCGGGCCCATCACGCAAGGATTGCTCTGAACCAGCCTAAATCTAGTCAGATGTCACTTTCTGTCTCACATCCGTTTCTCCACAGTTGCGGTGACACTTAATTTGAGAGAACAGACTGCAAACTTTCATAGTCAGAATATATTCCCAAGTAGCTGATCAAGTCGATGTCAAAAGGCAATGGATAGTTATCCTGGTCGTGACTCCGGGTCCTCAATCGCTACACAGTTGATTACGATCAAACAAACATTTGACCCCATTTCATGTTTTAAACCCCTGTTAGGCCATACGCACCGGAAGATTTCGGATCTCAGCAAAACAGTACTAATCCTATTACATAAACTGGTCCTTTGTGTACAAAAACTGTTAACACAGACTCTGGGTTTACCATGAAGGTGATATCAGTTGTTTTCTGTACACAATTTACCGCCTATGACTATTCATAGCATTTCGTACCGGAAAATTACATCACATAATCCTCGCGTTGTTTTGCGCAAGCGGTTGAGAAGAGTAAGGTGAAATGTTCGCATCCCGCAGCAGTGATCATTTCTCTCTGCCGTTAAAATGAACAAGAGAAACCCTGTGTTTTAAAACAACTTCTTGGATAACGTAACTAACAAACAAATCAAATATATTTCCACAGATCAAAATACTAGGAATCGGCTCAGATTTTCCAGTGCCAGTTACGCTTGACTCAGGAAACACCGGTTGTTGTTGTTGCTGGATTGCACATTCCAAGTTGTCCTTATTACCAGGCCTGGTTCAAACAGTCGTGATCCGATAGGCATTATCTACCGCTTTGCTGACATTTAGAAAAAGCGATACTTTGTCCTAGGCCCCAGGCTAGCTGAGTCTTCTTTTATTTTATGATATACGTGCGAAGTTCTTGCATTTAACGTTTCATATCAGGGTTATTTGTCTACTAAGCGGCTGAAACTAAATTGACCATTAGTGACTTGAACTGTGCCCTCTAATGACCAGTCCAACCAGTGTAGGTAAATGAAGCATTTACTATTCAGAACTCTGGACTAAAGTCGTATAACCATTAAAACTGAAAAGAATCATTTGTCTCAAAGCACCTTATCGAACACGCTGAAATGGCGCAAACTTGTGGATGTGAACAGTGGAGTTCTGGTGACTTTGTGAATTTTCGACTCGCATAAAAGAGGCCGGAGGCGTAATGCTAGCAAGAACCATTACCGTCAAGCGCTTTCCTGAGCTAGTTAAACCCTGTTAGGCCGTATGCATTGCTAGAAAATCTCTGTGCAGTTACACCAGAACAAAATGAACGATGTTTCTGCCTCATTTTGTGCAGTGTTGCGCAACTAAGACGGTAGTGCTGCTGTGTCAGATTTAGGCGCAAATGTTTGGGATATTCAACTGGACATCATTTGGTTCCTAATGTCCACCCATGGAATTTCATGGCCCTTTTTTACTCTTTAATTTTCTGTATTCTTATTTACTATTGAAAGGTCAGCAAATTTCGTTTTCGTGAGTCGAGCTTCCGTTTGTTTTCGGTTGCGGAATAAGAGTGCAGTGGACAGCGGGAATATGCTAACTCTATTGTTGCTGAAATTCAGTTTTTCAGATTTTTCACACGTGAAAATCAGGTCGATTTTCTACCTTAAAGAAGAAAACATTCAAAAAACGTAAACAACGTCGAGGTTATTTTGTCTAAAATAAATAAAACATGGTAGAATTGCCCGTTGGATAACGCCTTGCATGTACAAGTGCGTGACCGGGAGGTTGTGCGGATTCGTGGTCAGACAAGCTTAATTTGGCTAAAAACCACATAACTGATCTGCTAGATGATGAAACCTAAATAACACGGAATATTTTTCTTGTCTCGGTAGAATAGTTCAACATTTTCAATCAATTGAACGAAATCAAAACTCTTCCTCAAATTGAATGAGACAACAGATTACATGCGACGTTCTCAGATTTTCATCAAAAATGCACATTAGGTAAGCAATCTATGTATTAGTTATGAGCAGCTCCGTTCATCGGGAAGAAAAAAACAATAGATGGAAACAAATACAACCACGGAGATTGAAAATCGATCAGTCCCGAGAGTGAAATGTCCTGTTTGTTACGGTTTCCATCAGAACGCGGGCTGATAGAACGGTACAAACTCAACTATAGCACCAGATTTTGGGAGCGGTTTGCTGCTGTTTTCTTAAGCAAACGCTTTTGTTACTTCGGTTACCTTTATTTTAAACTGATAAAACTGTACGACTTGAGAATACATAAAACTTGTCGGTATATCCTAAATGAAGAAAAAAGGCACCAGCATTGTATTGGCGTAATCGTCACGTCGGTTAGAGCAAGCATTTCGAGTGTGAAATTAAAAACCTGCGTCCCTGCTTCCTCATGTTACCTAGATTGCTTTATCGCGTGTAAACTGTGTTATTTAAACTCTGCGTAAATCGCATATTTGTGAACCCTTTTGAGGTGATAATTTTCCATGTTTCCCCTGTCACACTTTACGCTTACTTTGTCTGGTAATAGTAAAGTGAAATAAAAATTCCCGGAAAATTGAATGGCAGCCACTTGCGGTGATTAAGAGATCGGGCGACGCCACATTCAAATCAAGGAGACGAAATATTAGTCATGGTTTCTAGCATCTTTCAGATTTTCTCTTGCTATACTCCACTCCTTAATGCAGCTGACTAGTACCAGCTTTACTTATTTTGGCCACTTGCATGTACTCCTGGTTTCTTATTGATTAAAGTGGTTTTCCGCATCAGCCGTCCGATATGAAATGAATAACATGCAATCGGGGTATTCTTGAAATGATACTCGTAAAAATCTAATGAATCCCGCAAACTCAAACTCGCTTCAGGAAGAACGAGGATTGTCACTAAAAATGACGAGTTGCAGTTGGCGGGCACAGAGTATGCGCATTTGTACGAGTTAGTCATGTGACGGACGGGAATTCGTATACGGCGAATATGGCCTAGTATGGCGACCAGAGAAAAGATAAATATCGGGTAAACGCCCAACTTATTTCCAAGTTCAAATACTTTAAATTTATGCTTAACGACTTTGGACCATGTCTAAAAGAAAGCCAGTGCACACTCATTGGCATCCACAGGTGGGTCGCTGATCTAATTCGTTGCAAGAAACCCGGCAAACTTCATCAGTTATACAGCTACACTTCGAATTGTTTACATTCTGGTGTCATTAGGACTGAAAGATAAAGTGTCTGGCCGACAGCCTTGATTTATCCCTATTCGTTCATGCGTTCCCGGAGGATCAGGGCCCTATTTGTACGCAAAAGCGACCACCACCCTACATGTTTGAACATTGAAACTCCCAAATTGCTAATTAGTAAGATGGGTCAGCACCTGGCGCGCATCAAGCAGTGTTCGGCTATGGTCAATCGCTATAAGTCGCAGCGTTCAGACATGAAGGTCACGGGATCCAATGCTCCCACTGCCGATCAACTTCCTCACTCGGCAGCCTCTTGTTAGCTGCAGCAGCACACTTCCGGAAAAATAATGTATATTGCAATTTCATTAAAAACAAGTAAAAGATAAAAGATACGGCCCATGTGTAAAATGCTTTCTGCACCTTGTGTAAAGTCCAAAATGAACAATCCAGGTTGGTTGAGCCGTATCTTAAACATAGCCTAACTGTCCTAATTTACCTACACAACAGCGTCGGACTTTAAGAAAAGTTTGTGGTTACCTTCTAGTTCTCAAAGCAAACATCGAACCGGAATACAGTTAACAAAAAACAAGTTCATCTGGTTTTAGATTAATTAGAGGTCATGGCTCTAGTTGTCGCCAGTCCTTTTCTAATTCAATTCAACTAACGGATACTGCACCACAGAGTTTATGCAATCACTCGTGAGGTAATCGACGAAAAGTGATACATTTTAGTAGTAGGAGATTGAATGTTTTCATGAAATAATTCGCCATGTGATATCATCGCCCAATTCACCGTAAAGCCACCACAGCTGTTTCATCCTTGTTGGAATCATCAGCAGTTCATATCCACCGGGTATAAACTGGGACGCGAACCTGGGACGAACGATTCTGAGTCGAACGCCTTAGCCATTAGGCTACCGGGCAGGCTCTGAACGGTTTGTTCAACTTCATCACATGTTGTTGCACCTATCCGTCACTGATTTGCACGGTTACTGTCCGTTACCTCACAGCGATCGACCCCTACTGATAGACGACTTCTGTGCAGATAGCCTAAGTACGACGAAGGCTTTGGATATGACCTACAGAGCTTGTTTACTTGGTACATTTTAGTAGTAGGAGATGATATCACATGGTGAGTATTTCAAAAATGAGTTTGTTTGCCAAGTGGCGCACTTCTTACGTGTTCAGTGGGAATTCTGCGCAGTTTGAATTTATTCGAGGGATTTTGGATTGTTGCTGATGCCTTTTTAAGCGCTGTTACTCTCGTTTAAAAACTTTGCGGCATCCCAAATTCACCTTTTTCTACTATACGTCGTGTCGAGTAGCAAACCACTTCGATCGTTCCACAACATTTTCTATACAGCCGACAAAAGCACGCATTATACAAGCTGTTTTTATCTCGCGGCTAAAGACTGGGGATGTAGTGCCGAGAACACGTGTGTGAAAATTGATAACTCGTAAATCGGACTGATCACTGAGATATTCGGTGTCTAACTCAGGGCTGCTTATAGCCTTTAAAGACTGTACGTCATCAGTCACTTAGAATGCTGAACAGATAATCAAATGCGAGTACAAATGTGCTTGAGAGATTCTGGTGTTTCTTTGACTGGAATCAATACGTCGATATGTTTGGAGATTTGGAAAAGCGCGTTTTGAATAGGAAGTGCATGTACCTATTTTCATTTCGGGCTGAGTAGTACACTTTGCCATTTGGGCATTCTTGTCTGCCGCGCATATCTGCCGCTCAAAGTGTGATTTGCATCGTTTTCTAAAGTCCGTACATACAAGTAAAATCGTTTCGTTAGGCAGCACTACTTGCTAGGCAGGAGCTCTAATTTGTCCCTTAAATTCGATTGATCTGGTGAGATGTTGAACAGTTAGCAAAAATAGGTATTTTCCGAGGGATTATCTCTCCCGAGCAACACAAACGAGCTATGCCCTTGTGTTGATTCCACAGGTCGCACCTGACATTTAGTCTTATGATGATAGTAAAAGACCCGACATTTCATTTCCGTTTATTTTCTAAACGGTGAAAGCGTATTTTAAGATAGGTGTTAAACTCACTACACCATTCCGTAATTGTGTCGCATTTATTCGGGTTCGCATTAATATTTTCGGAATTCGGTTGGCGTGTGCTTCTGTTTCACGAGATTACTCACGAGTATAACCACTCGCGGATTGTCTAGCAAAGGCCCAGATATCGAGTGTACCTCAAGCAAAAATGTGCCCCTGTATCATGGATCACGTTTCAGGTCAGTGCATACTAAATTTCACTTGTGCAGCTTTGACACAGTTTATAAATAATTAGAGAAATGGTCTCAAGGGCTGCTAAAAGAGAAAGCAATCGACGATGGACGAGGTCGAACCCGCAACTTTCAAGTACAAACGGCACTATGTTGACGGCTTGAACACGTCTGAGATCTCGATTATGAGGCATCATGCAGGCTTCCTTTAACAGTGAACGGAAAGTAGGCAACGCTACAGTTTCTGAACAACTAGACTGATTTTGACAAAATAGGTCAAGCAAAAAATGCATTATGTAGCACCTCGTTGACTTATCATATAGGCACTGTCTGTGTCTTAGTTTGCAATGTTTTCCATATTTGATTTGTAGTAAACGATTCGATTCGTGTTAGCAACTTGCACTGAAATTTTATGGCTTGATGGCATTCACGTTCAATTTGTTATCATCAACTATCGAAAAATTGCAATTCCTAAATTTTGGTATTAAAAAAGGTTGAATATTTAGGAATAGCAGCAGAGGCCTTTTAATTCAGCTTATACGATGAATAACTTTCACTAAAAAGAATAAGTGATATTTGTCCCAGGAAACATCGATTATTTTGTGACCTTTTTAAAAGCATAACTATTATTGATCAAATCGTACTCCAATCCAAATTAAAGCAATTAAATAAACCCATAAGCTGTAGTTTGGAGCTCCTTTGCCACGTGACCTTGCGTCGTTCTGGTAATGTTGTCTACGAGAACACGAATCTTCGGATGGCGTTAATCCGTGATCCGATTTTTTCGATTTTTCCTTCAATGAAGACTGAAGAATATCCGTTGGATGAGTTGGTTCTCTGTGATCGAATTGGGCAACTTGCATCGAACTTAGGCATGCAATTTGCGAGTTTGATTGCACTCAAAGATCAGAAAGTTATTTTGCGGACTGGGTCAGAAAGTGCAACCAGGCTTGTATCGGTCACTCTGATAAGTGGAGCAACTTCAGTTGACACCTTATTAAAAGTTTGCAAAGGTTTGCCCCTTTTTCAAACACATTGCGATCACACCAAATGGCATTCAAGTCGCACAGTTTTACCTCAGTAAACGGTGCCAGTGAAGTGACTACTTTGTGGTTGGAACGATTACGAGCCAAAAACCAAGCTCTCCGATCGTAGTTCCCAATACCCTCAACCAGAACTACAAAACACGCCAATATTTAAATGTCCTAGAGCAATTATCTCTTTTTAGCCACATAAATGATCCCAACGGGAAGAAAAATGAACAGTCGCTACTGCTAAATGCCATTTTAAGCAGTTCAGCATCTAATTTTGTTGTTCTGCCTCCAGAAGTCCATTGTGAACGCAGTTTCCAACAGCCTTTTCAGAACCATACGATAGACATGAGTGCACCGGCACAGGCAGGTTTTTATGAGCATCATAATCGCTCCCGTTGGCCAAAAAAATGCTTTGTTTTGAAATTCTTGGTGTTATTTAATTGTGAAGTTATAAATGCCACTCAGAAACCAGGGTAGAATTCTACAGCTGTTCCAGCCATTTTGGTGGCTTTCTGAAAGCTGTGCACACGTCTCTTCTCATTTCGATGGAATTTGTGCACGGGACAAAATTTCGTGTAACTAATCTCCTGGTTTGATCATGAATGTTGTTATACAATGCTAGTTAATTTATCACTAAAAGCAACCAACTGATGTCAGCTCATCATGCGGAACTAGTTTCTGCGTTTGGCCAAATGCGTTTCAGATTGGTTGGTCTAAGAAGAAGCCTTGAGCTAACAGGGATTGCCAAATAAAATATGTTGACATTCGGCTAGTAAATTTCCCGTATTTGTGTATTTTCGTTCCTCTTCTACCCAGCAAGTCGACGGGACTAGACGATGGTTATTTAAGCGAGCGTGCAATCGGGAAACTTGATTGAGCACTTGTAATCCTCATGGATTCAAATCTCTATTGTCATCTAAAAGAGGCCTGACAAGATTGATCGTGATCTGTGTAAGCTAACGGAAATGTGGCAATTCTGTTTCAACACTCAGCAACCTTCAGCCAGTTTGCTGGTAGGAAATACGAGAGAAAATGTCATATAACTGCTAAACTTTCCGCGGATGACGACGACATTGCGCCATCGTAAATGAGAGGATAAAATAAAAGGATTTCCAACATATTTTTCCTTACTATTTCCCGATTATGCGTACCCCAATAAGTTTCGAGATTTTATAGCAACACAAAAAGTTTGGGTGAACGATGAGTACACTCAAGAATGACGCGATGACCCGTAGACACTCGTATGTCAGTTAGTTTAAATAAACCTCTAGACTGCGGACAAATAACCCCTAGTTCGTCTTTTGTTATAAATCGTGTATCTATGGTTCTGAACAGTTTTTGCAGGCTCAACTCAGTAGGTTATCATTGTTATTCAACATTTGGTTCCAGTAGAAAATCCTCTGTGAAGTCATCTCTTCATAGCCCAAAGGTTGTTTTCCGGCTACGGTCTGATTCGTATTTTCGATAATAAGTACTTCGCGTTTGGACGTGAAGGTCGCGAGTTCGAATCCTCCCATCGCCGGCCAACTTCCCCAATTGACAGCCCTCTGTTGGCCGCAGCCCCCTCTTGAAAATTGATGTACATTTTTGTTTCATTAATAAAGGAAGTAAAAGATAAAAAAGATTACCACATTAGGTTACCCGCCAGAAGATTTTCGTTTTTTAGCTGCAGTGTTTTGGCCTGATCAGTTGAATATCGTTAGCTCACTCTTTAGCGAGTCCCTTTGACAGTAAAGCGTGTAGACCTGTTTACATCACTTGTTGAACATTTGCCATAGTGAATTGACGAAATGGTTCATCGGAACAACTTAGGGGCAATCAAAACAACACCGCTCTTCCCGTGATTGGGAAACTCGCATTCAAAAACGTGGCCTAGGCCTCGATCGTGCTCTTGCTGATACATTTTCTAGTTCATACGAATCATGTTGAGAAGAGGTGCAACATCAATCGAGGGGTACGTGAAGTATATTAATCATTTTGAAAGCTCGAGATGGTCTACAGTTACATCCTGGAATGCACAAACAGTAGTGACGCTCACACTGTTAGTTTATCAGTTAATGGAAAGGGAACGATTAATTTGCAACCTGGGTACTTAAAAAGTCTGTGTGTGCGTGTGCAAAGCATGTGCGAAATGTTGAGTGGTAGTGGTTAATGTGACTAATCGCACGCTTCAATGTTGATTAGGGTGCTATCGACCAGCAACTTTGAGTGCCGCTTCTGAAGTAAAAACACGTAACTCGAGACGACTTGTCAACCCCTGATGGCACATTCCATACGACTCTGCTTGCATATCTTGTGCCAACAAATCCAGTGGTAGACAGAGAGAGAGAGAGAGGAAAACCAATTGCGAATAGATACGACACAGATCAACTGTTCCGGGTTCTTCTTTTTGCCTACTGTCAATCAAATTCTCGATTTTCCTTTGGACTTTTTGCTTTTTGGCTGCCAAAGCAGAAGTAGGTGTTTGCCTAGGGGATCCCCATGGACAGTATTTGTCAAACGACGTGCTCACCAAGGACGAAGAGCCAAACGTGGCGTCCACAATCGACTGGGAGCTGATAATCACTAAAGGAATCGGTTTAAATGACACCAGGCGCCTGTAAGATCTCTAAGAGGGTAAACAAAGTGTCCTCGTTGAACGGAGGGCCACGCTGGTAATATTGGATCGTCAAAAACAGTCTCTTATGTTAGATTATAGGGTGATTGCTGGCCAAACAGATCCCACCAGGTCCTCAGTGCCTTGTCTGCTTTTCGGCTTGCATGACTTTACCTTCTCCACGGCCAATCACCAAAGTGTCAGTGGCATCTATCTGTAGCCTCGGTGCGGGCTGAGCTGCATATAGCCTTTGCTTTTTCACGTAGCAGAGGCCCGGTAGGATGGCGATCGAAGGGAAGTAACACAATTGTTCCGGAGAAAAACCTGAGAATCCCTATTCAGATGATTTGTGCATTTGCCAATTATTTCTTAATTTGTGAAATTCATTCTGCTGATTTGCTATTTGCTGTACAACGCCGTCTTTTTTCAACCTACTTGCTGCACAAATCCTTTAATCAAATAAATTAATAGATACGCGCTCAAACTCTATCTTGGACAGTTCAATTCAACACTTTTATTCAGTCAAATGAGAATTGTTTCCGGCAGATGAATCAACATTACTACACATAGAACTATCTTAACCGTTCATTCACCAGCGCACTTGCCAATGTGGTCATATGAAGCAACGTGTTTATTATTCGGTACCACGACAAAATCGCTTCCTGAGCGTGGCAAACACTGTGTTCCACTAGAAGAAAATAAGCGCAAGTTCACAAGGCGTATTGAATTCCCGATAAACGGGTAAAAAGTTCTAGGCTCCAAACTAACCCGATTTCTGGTTGACGAAGCAACCAGTTGGCGCCAGTGTGAAATGGGATGATGGCACGTATGGATTTCAGGCAGCTGAGATCGGACTGAAAACTTCTCTCAAGTTTGTTTTCCGTGCCGTTTTCAGTACCAAGCTCAGTATAATTTCAGTAAGTTTATGGACATTTCGCGGATCCAATACATGATCCTGCGTAGATTTTCAGGCCCAAACTCATTCCACTTTGGCATTTTGACTATTCGGCTAGATATTTTGCCATTACTAGGAAGAAGAATGATTGAGGAAATTGTCGCGACCATAATCTGAACGTGGCTTCAAACAAACAATAAACCTGCTCTGGACGAACTAAAGGTTAAAGCGCATTAATAACTGGGGATTCTGGCAGTATTGGTCTCCACGAGATCTCGTAAATAACTGGTCATTTTAATCGCACCCAAGTTCGTCGCTTTAATTGTTTGCGTGTTTGCTTGTTTTTAAAAAATCCGTCTTGCAAAATTTATGTTCGTGATTTTTATGGCAATTTTTGCTCTATTCTTGACAATAACCGGCTTTGTGAGCCTGTGACAGCCCGACTGCTCCGAATAAGGTGGTTTTCTGCAAATTATTTATTTAATTGAGTTTACTCGTTAGCGTTTGAACAGTTCGTATTTGCTTTCAGTAAATGTACTATATGTTTTACTCAATCAAAGCTACTTTTCTATAGAGTACCTTTCAAAGATGCTAGTCAAGTTGCCTAAAGTCATATTTAAATCCATGATGGATAATGCGATCCAACACAGCTGTTTACTGATACGTACGCGCTGTTTTTTTTTCAGTGTTGAGCTTGCTTGTACAAAAGAAAAATTTGAAACTTTTTACTCAGCCCTATTTCAACATCTCTCCATTGAATAACCATAGTGGTTTTTACTAGCGGGAGCTGAGATTTGCAGAAAAAAGTTGTGCGCATTGAAGGGGAAGCCTGATATGCACCTCAGAATAGCTGTCATGAGTTTGCGCTGTCGACCTCTAATGCAGCTTCATTGCATCCTCGCGTAATTTTGTCATCATTCAGAAATATATGGCATGAATGTAACGGCTATCTCAAACTGAGGACGTCCTGTATCTAATATTTATTGAAACTATGCTTTTTCTATTGCCGTAGATGGACATGTTGGTTAGGATAGAAAGCTTCGCTGATTCATTACTTTGTAATTATTCACATGACTAAGTGCTTTCAGCTTTTCAAAACGAATGTGATGGAGGGGTTTTGTCAATATTTTCGAAAGATAATTAGAGATTCGTGGACATTTATTAGGTATGTCTAAAATTGCATTTATCAATCAGGTTCTTGTCCTTTGCAATCTATTCGCCCTGTCCCTCGCTCTGTGCGTTCAAAACTGGTCAAATTCAGTTGCACTGTGCACGATAAAATGAACCACGAAAACTTCAGTTGTTTTTTTTGATTTTTTGTCGTTACTGCTTGTTATTAATTTTATTTTTCACTCTCAGACCACTTTTCTGATTAATAACGAGGAATAAAATAAATACAATACGTACGGTTTGGATTTGAAAAACTGAATAAATCTTAACAACTATATTCGAATATTCTGAAACCAGAGAGACTCGTTAATGAACTAGTCCAACTTTGCGTGGGATACATTTTTAATTGTCGTCCCTTGGAACATGAGTGTTGTTGTCAGGTAATGATGGTTATTTCATTCTCACTTCAGCAGTCGCTTGCAGGAATCACGTCTGCCCTATGTTACGTCTCTCTAACATTGATTTGAATCCTTCTTGAGGATCTCTAATGAAATTGTGATGCTTTAAACTGAGCTCTACAAAAGGTTTGCATTTATTATCTCAAACACTACTCGCCTGACGGCTTTTCTTAGTCAACGTGCAGATTCGTCTACTTCCCAAATTCGACACTTCATGTTGAGGATGAACCGGTAAACTAGGCCTATCGATCCATTCTGATATTCCACAATTATATAACGTGAATCCCAGCCTCCTTCAGATTTTGTTCCACCGCGGTGGTCAATTTTTAATGAATGTTGTACGATTCCGGGCAAAACCAGGCAAAACTTGAACAAATAAACTTGGTATCGAGGTAGGGATGCTAAGTGATACAAACTAGACGATGTTGAACAACTCTACGTGAAAGAAGAAGCCAGTATATGCATATATGAATGTATGTGCACACATGACTGTATTAGACAAAATTGGAATTAATCAAAAATTATTTCGTTTCCTGCAGTCCCGTTCTCGTTGTGAGAACGGAAATTTTCAGTGTGTACAAACAGCGGATATTGTTGATTTAGATAATTAGCGATGTACACGTTTTCGGAAAAGTGTATTCGATTTCTATGCTTACATCTGGTCAGATATTATAAAGTTTTGTAGGGTCATTACCTTCATGTTTCTGTACATCGGTTTTGGCATTTTCGTTGAATTTATTTCTATCAGGGAATCTTTGATAAGGTAAGTTCCTTACCAACCACTCTCTGCGATTCGTTTCCATCTGTCACTGGGTAAGTATGTGAGAATCCGTGCATTAAAGGTCACTCAAAGTCCAAAAGAAATCAAAACAAAATTGAAAAC
This sequence comes from Fasciolopsis buskii, assembly GCA_008360955.1. Taxonomy (NCBI): domain Eukaryota; kingdom Metazoa; phylum Platyhelminthes; class Trematoda; order Plagiorchiida; family Fasciolidae; genus Fasciolopsis; species Fasciolopsis buskii. The sequence goes on along the minus strand of LUCM01002098.1, from coordinate 779,382 downwards.
AAGCACGATTGGGAAATCAGCGACCGTTCTTGTACTCGGAGAAAGCCCACAGGTCTGACAAATTTTCTCTGGAAAAAATCAACATACTTTACTTTTCAAAGCACTTCGTTCCCTCATCTGTTGTAAGCAGATTGGCTTATAAAAACAAAGAAATTGCGAATTTATCGTTTTTCCGCCTTAGGGAAGCCAATAATTCTGTTTAGTTAATATTGGTCATCTTTCCCTCGTGGATCTGCAGATACTTACTGTGGATTCGTCCACCGTTTTGGCGATCACATTTGTTAATGTAAACAAAAGTGCGCAAAATCCAAGAATTTTTAATTTGGAAGCCGTTATTTTATCTTTAGAATTTTAATATGATTCATACGTTTCTTTGCAACAGCTTTATGATCAGTCATGATTGGATGAGGCTAACATCACACATCAAACCGGGGGTGGTCCTACAGTTAAGATTTTTCGACTTACGGTTGCTATGGGCAAGTGGGGACAACTCAGATGAACATAGTGGATTTTTAAAAATATACAGATGGAAAAGTTAAAAATACAAAATTTACAAATGCTGCTGTTTTTTCGCCAACCGGTAACTGAGTGCTTACTCCATCCGGCAGCTCGTTCTCTCCAAGGAGTAATCAGCACTTTCCGCGTGTTCATTGGACCGTCTATTGATCAAGGCAAAAGGTTAAATCGACTTGCGTGCGGTAGCACGAGCAACTGCCCACGTTCACGCCCAGTGCTTGAGTAAATGCACGGATTGTACAAAGCTGCTCTAGTCAAAAGCAATTCGGAAGCCAAAATTGTGTAGCAGACAGCTTCTCCGTACTCGTGTATGTGCTATCCAAGCCAAGACAACTTTTTTGCACTTTTGCAATTTACAAAATATGGTCTGAGAGACTATTGCTGCGTGAACAAATTCAAAGTGGTTTTATTTGAATTGACTCAAGAATGCCTTGGAAAGTGACATGCGTTTTTTGGATTTATTCAACGACATTTCCTTCCTATTTGAATGCATCTAGTGCATTCAAGGGCAGATGATCAAGTTTACCAGTGAGCAGTCCAAATCACGAACACTGTTTGCAGAATCTCATCTAATTTGCAAATTAAATTTGCAAGCTTGAATATAAAATTGCAGGAAATTAGACATCAGTAGCACCGTTCACGCAACACCCAAACTAGAAAATTCAGGTATAATTGCATGTAATGTTGATTGTTAGTTGACCATATGACATCTTCTTATAATCCCCAACTATTTGTCTTTTACCATTCCCCAAGTATATTTGCTGAATGAATACTAGAACAGTTAATCGCGCTGTTATACAAATTAATCATAATTCATCCAGCTAAGGCAAGAGAATTTTTTAAATATTTACTTTCTGACGCAGCAAAGCGCCAGAGACGAAATCAAATATTTTGCTAATCCAATACTCTTGAGGTATAGCGAAATTTAATGGATAATTCAAGCCAGCGACGATTAGCCGGCCGAAATAAAATACTGGCAAATAAAACTCCTCCGTGATTTCATGAATTCTCGGAAACATCAAGCGACAATGAACTTTTCAGTGATTTTATGCAGTTTCCCAAGCATTCGCACAATGATACGGCATTATTGGTAAGTGTAATGCGCCGACGTTTCGACTACCGTGGGTAGTCTTTCTCAAGGCAAGTTTTGATTGTAAGATTACCCACACTCCTTACATCATTTGGTCGTGACATTCACACAATGCTTTGTAAAAACCAAAACTTCACGTCTCTTGTCCGCAGAAATATTATTTGAAGACAGCCATGCCTGAAAAATTTATCCGTGAACAAGAATATTATAATCACCCTACTGCCTATTCCGGAATTTCTTGTCATTTGAAAAATCCGACTGTGGCATAAAAAACAAAGCAATAATGGACAAATATTTTTCGGGAAGCTTCGTCTCTGGACAACGCGGTTTTATAATATACATGTGTATACATGTATACATATATAGTACTTATAAAGCCACTGTGAAAATGGATTTGTCTTTTTATGATCAGAGGCTGTCTACGGCCCCGGACTGCAAACAAACGGGAGAATTTAGGCGCATTTTCAACAAGGCTTGCCGAACGCTATCAAGAAAGGTCTAGGATGTTTTACTGATTGCTTTGAAAACCGAGTGGCCACGCACCATTTATTACGATCCAGTGAGTTCGGGGCACCCGCCTCGTAATGTTAATAACCGCTCCACCAAGCTGAAGGAAACAGTGTGTACGTAAATAGTAAACAATCCTAACCCACAGTTTTGCCAGGTTGATTTCTCTTCGACCAAGCACTTGACTGTCGAGTGATAATTAGCAGCGTTTGGATAAGCCCATTTTAAGAAGGACATTGGTAGCAGCAGGTCGCTGTTTGGTGAGCAAAGCTTGAACGGAATTGGGCAATGAGTTTTTGATTTAAAGCCTTCTATTAAGATTCTTCCACGTCATAGGGGCTAAGATTAGCGATTTGTCACTTGATGACACCACTGATAGCATTCGATCCATGGGGGGATAGAATTTAGTGCAGAATTTTAAACAAAAATGCATTAAATAATTAAAGAGAAAATCCATTTCGAATGATTCTTTGCCGATCTTGCCAACTTGTCGACAGTTTTGCTATTTGCTGCGAAAAATTCCATGGATTGTTTTTCACTTTTTTTACTTCCACCTGGAATGACAATACGATATTCCGCCTCATTTGGACTGACTATGGTTGATGAAGCATATAGCTTAACCGAGAATCTAGAGCACTTTTGATAAGGCCATTCAAGCGAAGTTGTTTTCAATATGCTTACTGTCTCAACAGCGATGATTACCTTGACTTAGTAAAGTTCGCAGTAAGCGAGCGGTTGATCAGATTAGGCAGGAGATTCCGGTTTTCATTTGTTAAGTCCTTAGTAAGTTCCTACCGGAATCTTGTTCGCATGGCATGAACATGAGTGCATCAAGAGTCCTTTTTTGTGATATATGCATATATTTATACATGAAATAATCGACATAGAGAATAGGTATAAAATATCGAATGGTATCAACCAGATTGCTTGAGACGCTATGATGAAAGAAAATTCGATCGTTCAACCTTTGGCAATAATGATTAAAGAAATTGTGTAATACCCAGGTGCATCTAGATTATTTCACGGACATATTTAGGGTTGCTTCTGTTGGTAATCAGGCACGAATCTCAAGCGGAAGTCTTCGCTTTTGGATTATTCTTCGGCCTCATTCTTGTCCACCGGTCCTAGTTAGATAAGCGCCGCTTCCATCACCGTCTCCCTATTGAGACAACCACCGGGGGTAAAAATACAACTTGCTGGATTGCAGACTATCTACAGTTAATGGTCTATCTTCAATACATTTACTTCCAACCGAAACCACTTTGAACGGTGAATAAGTTACCCATAAATTGGATCAAATTTTGGAAAACACCTAAAGAATTTCATGTCTGTCTCCCGGGCTCAAGTTAAGACTATTTGATTAACGTTAGCGATGCTGCTTAAACGAGTACTAGACAGAAAATAAAACGAACACCCGCTCAATATTCATTCCCGTGCCAATTAGATTACTATTCGATTACTTTTCATCGAAATAGACGTGTTTACACGATGGTGAACAAATAAAAAAATGAAAGGTGCTTGACCAAAATAACCAAATGTATCCCGCAAACACTAACGGGTAGGTCAAAAGTTGGCGTAGTTTGTATCCCTTGATCTACTTTTTATATTACAATTAGGAACAGTAAAACGTTGCCACTTATACTAATATTAGCAAGAAAGTGTACGCTTCCGAATAAGTACCTCTCTCAAAGACTAGATCCGCTGTTGTGTCGAGAGTGAATTTGAGAGAAATGCTTCTAAAAATAAATGCATAGATTTAAATATTTATGTTAACAGTTTACAATGCACCTACTTAAAACTGATGAGTTTTATGAGTTTCCAGTATGACCCAGATGTGTGATGCAGGACACGATCACCTACCTATTTCTAACTGACGATGGTGCACGCGTCACCATCAGCAGACCTGCTCATAGTCTGATCCCTAAAAGATTTAATTGCGTGTGTATATCTGTATGTGTGTGAAAATATTTAGTTTAATTGGTACTTAAAATTAATTACCTGGTTTATGAAGCAACAGATGTGACACTATTTCATTGCTGTAATACACTAACGAACAATAGAGCAAGCGCACACGGAACCGGAGAGGTGTGCACATCACGATGAATTTTCCATAGGGGAAAGATCTTGATGTCTCTGAACTAACTTACACGTCATGAGTAGCTTCCAGGGAGATAGTGATATTCAAATCAGTTGGAAATTCATCACCATCCTTATTGATAACGGCTTTGTCCCGTAACCATAACGACCTTGACTTCCTTGTGTTTGCTTGCAATAAACTATGCATTGCCAAGCGAATATTTTTGTTTTGAATCATAAAATCAGTAACAACGGAGTGAGAAACGGAAAAATCCCCCGAATCTGGTGTCAGATTTAACCATAAATGTCACTGGAGACTTTTTGAATCTGTTCAGTTATATTTCTTGCCTGAAAGGTATAATTACGAATGGTAACAAACGGTCTAACTCCGATTTGTGAATAAAAACAGTTAAAGTAATTATAAATAACTCCATCATCAAAACGCGTGTACTACGCCAAATGTTGGTTTTAAACAACGTCCTTGGAATAAAATAAAAGAACAAAGTAGGTTCATCATTACCGGCAACCGAAGACCAGTGGCATTTTACTATTTTTAGTGTAAACAAAATTACTGTTGTCAAACTGTTCCCGATAAAATGGACCACAACTTTGTGAAACTGTTCAATGTGAAAATTTTCGGTGTGAGCATTTCATGCTAATGTGCAAACGGTCATTTTTAACCACAAGAAAGCTCTGCCAACTTTTATAAAGAAATAACACAATTTCAGGAAATACAATTATATATTTGTTTTAACGTGCAGGTAATTAAAAGTGGCGTTTTTTAAAATAATATCATACCTATCATTAAAAGCTAGATGGACAAAGTGAATGCAGATAGCAGTGAAGCAAACAAAAAGGATGGTGTCTGATTTGTATTTTGCTCAATATTTGTATTAGTTTGGCTGATTGACGACTCGATTCTGATTGACTCCGTTGCTACCGGTAACATTGTCTGTTGTGTAAGCAAACGTGTGTTCGTTCTTCACTTGATTTTTAGAACCCGACGACGGGGGACTCGCCTACGCTGACGTTCTCGATATGCCTGTAGAAAAGAATGGGTGTTGGAAAGATATTTGACTCGTTGTGGAATTATTGGTGGATTAGAATTCTTGGAAGAAAAAGAAACGGTCTTATTTCTTCATTTAGTTAAGTTGACCCTGAAAGCTTGTTGGAAAGTCTCTTTCCATGTGCACCTCTCAATCGAAAGTATCACCTAGAATGGAAGCTTTGCACTGCTTATAATTCATTTTCTGTACACCTACACAGTGAAAATTTTGATATGAGAATAAACCTACAAATATATTTCCAATTCATCTAGTAGATTTGTATCATTTATCTGCTTGTGTTTTAAATGAGTTTGCTTAGCACGTCGCTTCCAAGAGAGAGCTGACGCCATCTGTGCTCTGCCGATCGGAGGATCCGACAGCCCACAGGCGGGAGATTCAGGTGCACTTTCTTCAAATTGAAACGCTGTGAGTTCCTCGCCTGACCGGGTCTAATGGCTGTGTTCAAAGCGGCCATATTTTGGGCATGCGTTTACAGTGTCTTTACTTTGAGTTCTAAAAACAATGAATCTTTTATCGGTATGTGCAGTAGTTCGCATTCTGCTCGTATTCCAACCGATCAATCAGATCTCATGAAAAGGTGTGTGGTTCCGGTCTCAATCTTGATTTTATCACAGAAGCTCCACTTTGATGGATGAACACACGTATTTGGTCCCCACGGCTTTCGTTCCATGTGGAAGAGAGGTATCTCAAAATAGAAACAAAAGTTACTCCGTTTTGTAATGCATCAAACTTTGAAAAGCTAATTTTGGTCAGATTTTTGACTAGTGAACGGGAAGCATCATTGTGGCCGCATACGGTTAACCTCAACGCAGTACGAAAAGACATCACTCGGATGAGCAGTTGCCCTGCTCATTTGTTTCTGGTTGCAACTTCTCGTTTCAGATTCTTTGGAATTTATAAAAGCTTTACTTGACAGTAATGATAGCGTTATGCAGAAACGGGATTAGAATCCTTATAAATTATTTAGGTGTACGAACGATGGTTAACAAAAAACCGTTCTTCTCAACCACGAATCTTTGGAATTGGGATTCAAATTGCAAAGAAAGGCTAAATTGTCCTATTTCGTTAACTTCCATTCAAGATAATCTTCTTCTAAAAACAAAGATGTTACTTTGTATTCAGGTTCAGTCTATCAACAGCTCGGTATGCCCGCTTTGATAGATCACATTCTCTACGAAATGCAATCACTAAACAGCATTCAAACACACTGACAGGAACTTCAGTTTTATAGCAAAACTAAGCCACTCGAAGGAAACACCTAATTTAAATTCTTTTTTTACAATTGGTGGCTCCAGCGCAAATCACCTAATTTCCTCTTTATTCCGGCAACAACGCCCATACGCATTCCAAATTCAAAGTTGAAATACGGTAGAATTTCATGCGGTTGACTCAGGCGTCACTGAAATGACAAATAAATTGCCGATGGTTTGTGGAACCGCATTCTCAACTGGGAGGTCTACATGCGACCACTTCAAGAACAAACCTAACACAAAGTAACGCAATTCCAATTTGTGCAAGCTAGACTAATTGAAAAGGTTTGACGCAGAATTTCGAAGCTAAAAGATTGCTTTGAACACGTTGAATGAAATGAAATTCCTGTTGCAATCTCATAAGTCTGTGATAATAGAGAAGTATTACGGCGCAATCTGTTATGGGACACTTACTTTTCGAGATCCGAGAGCCAAATCCTCGGTGACAGTGACAACAATAGTGCTACTAGCAGTGCCGTATGGATTTTTGGCGTGACATGTATACTTTCCTGAGTGTTCCGGTGTCAGCTGGCCTCGAGCGATTCTGCATTGAACAATTAGAAATTACCAAAGATCGCATTTAGAGTTGTAGAAGGCCAGAGAACAATAAATGTTAGAATGGAGAAATTGTAATTTTTTCACCATACTTAACTTTGCAGTTGTTACGAAAAAAGACCAACAAATATTGAAAATCTCAAATTCGTGTGCAATTATTTCCGGATTTTTGAGTGTACAGTCGCTCAGGAAGAAGACAGTTTCCGCTCATGTTTCCCTACTTTTGCTGGCTACTTTCTTTTACAGCAAACAATTGATTGATGAAATCTCTGACATACAGACTTTCGCAAATGACGAACGAGTACGGGGGAATTTTCCATGAGCTCAGAAAAATTACTGAAAATTTATCAAGACGTTTTACTTTTTCGAAGAAACATTAATTTTATCAAAATTTTGGATGTGTCAGCCAAATTTGGTTTGCCTTTATCATTGTTGTGTTGAACACAGATTTTCACCAGAGAATATTATTGCGGGGAACAATCAGTTCGTGTCATTTTTCTCTGAGAACCCTGAACTCACCAAAGCTACTTCCAGAAGAGGTAATCTGATCACAATACCTAAAGTAAACAATATGTGGCTCTGGCCTGACTATATACAAAACAGATTTTCCTCACGGTGCATAGGCCCGCTTAGGATATGCGCACTGAAACCATCAGACGAACTTTAAAGTAGTCACCACTGGGTGACAAAATCTCGGGCTTCAGGTGGCAAGAAAAGCCGCACTTGCACAATTTATTAGTCTCATCTGATTACTGCTCCCAACTCGTACGCATAAGGCGGCCCGTAAAGTTAAAAGGGATAGTTTGGTTCGAATGGGTTTGTAATGAGTTAGGATTATTGAAACTCTTTTGATCACCCTTCTATCGGCGATGCCCTTGAGAATCGTTTGTTTGCAAATTTTTATCGTTCCACTGGATTTACGACAAACCAAACGCAGATTCAATTAATGACCACTGGTGATAATGGAGATTTTCTGCAAGCCTCAGTACAGTGCTTTCTGGGCTTTGGTGCACTGGATTGAATATGGACGTGAAACGACGGAAACTAATCAGATGTGATCGATATGCGATGCGAATTAATCAGATTTGTGGGAGGAAACCTTTGTTTGGGCGACCTTTTGGTTAATTGCTATTGTAAAAGATTTTTTCTAAGTCCAAACGAAATTGCAAATTCAAAAGGAGCTGCTCTACTTCAGTCAGCTTTGTTTACATCCAATCAGATTGAGTGGATGCAATATGTTTTGGCCTAAGCTCAGGTTTCATTTATGCTTAGCCTTCCGTAGTTCCGCAACCGTGTAACCCGTGTGTTGCAAACCTATGGCACTTTGCAATTGTTGTTGAACTCTCCCCAAAATTTTAGATCGATCTTAAGATTTATTGACCGACACCTAGTATCCCGAATTATATTGATTAGCTTTTCCATGTTTTTGTAACAAATTCTCTGTTGATATAAGCCCTCTTCCGAAAACGTCGTTACCAGATGCTCATATTTGGCAATCACACGGTCAAATATCTAGTGATATACTCCTACCATCTACAGTTTTCAGTTTACGTTTATCATCAAAGCAAATCAAACGGCAGAAACGCTTCTTCTCTGATATCAATTGTTGCAGAAGTGTTTGTAGTGTGCTTAACAAAACAGCAAACTACACGTATCCTGATACAACTGACGCTTTGAAAGTACTAGGTTTCCCAATTACATAAGTCAGTTTGAAAATGTTAGCTTCAGGGACGTACGCGAAAATATAAATTCTTCCGTAGGCATATTTCTTGCCCAAGAAGATAGGGTCTTTTCTCTGATCTGGTGCAGTTCCAGAAGGTTCGAATGTCCATTCGACCACAGATTCCGGTGATGATGCTTCGTCCGTGCATTGAAGTGACATTTCATCATTCACCGTGTAAGTGATTGACTCCTCGCTGTATATCGCCGGTGCAGCTGTAATGAAAATAACAATAAACTTGTCAGAGATTCACTTTTCAAACTAAGAAGACTAGGTAACCGTGACTTTTTTCTTTTGTATCTTACCCACACATCAAAAATACTATTTCTATGTAGAACTGGATACGGCGGACTAACTTGTTTCCTCCTCTGACCACTCTGACAGAATCCGCCAAAATACGAGGGACCGTTTCACGTTCCTCATCCTTTCGGATTTAGTGTGGAACCAAGATTTGTTTCGAATGTTTACTCAGACTAAGACCCTAAGTAAAAAGGATTTGGGGATTAGGTTTGGGCCAAATAAAAATGTTCCAATTGGAGAACTGAAAAAGTGGTTCACATCAATGGTTAATTTATTTCTGAAAGGAATTAGAAGAAAAAGCAATCACGGTTGCTGTTGTTTTATCCACATCTTGCTTGAACGGATTTGTCCCGCACAAACCCAAAGAATATCAGAAAAGCCGTCAGCGAAATCAACTGCCTTTGTCACTTGTTTGGAGAAATCAGTCAACATCTTGAGGTGCTTCCCCAGCTACCTGTGGTCCTTTACTAACGTTGTGTGCGACAAACCGAGGTGGAGTGCAGAAATATTTCTGTTTGACCTACTTTATTTTGCTTCCTGAACACATGCTACCGAAAACATGTCGTTTGATAGATGTGGTCTCGCTTCTGCCATTGATTACTGTTGTTACTCAAAAAGGACAATGTAAGAAAAATGACTTCTGGGAAACTTGAAAATGTTTGTTTCTTCAACTCAACTTATTAGCATAAATAGAACCAGAATTTACCATTACAACAGCCTGCATTAGATTTAGTGACCCCATATCTTATTTCCATATTGATCCACGAGAATGCCAAGCTGTCGTTTCATTTGTCTTTAATGAGTTTATATTTCTACTTGCTCTCTGGATTGTTTTTGATTCATCGGGTAGTCCCAAATAGCCGATTGCGAGTAAGACAGTGGCATTCTTTGAGTGAATAAACCATCTGCTGCATTTTGCTGGAAATTGTGTTCCCGTTTTCCTAAGATTCAATTCCGCTGGCCTAATGAACTCGCATTCGGCCCGACCCATCTTCGACGCCCAACTTTGGATGCACGTAAAGTGTGCTGATCAACGATGGTCAAGCGGCTTACCACGACGTTTCCACTTGAGGATCGGGGGTTCAAATATCCACCGCCAGTCAACTTCCCCTTCTAGCAGCCGTCTGGTGGCTCCGACCTGCTCCCCGAACACAATGCACCTTACTGGTTTATTAACAATAGAAGTGAAAGATGAAGAGACGAAGAGATTTCGTGTGCCCTGCCCTGCAGTTTCCCAACAGGCGTGTTAACTGTCCAGGTAAATAAGGACGAAATATTACCTAATTCCAAAAACGGCTAATATAGATCGGAAATCTTTTCACACGATAGATTAATGTTGTGAGAGATGGTTGGTGTGCCTTGAGCCAGGAGAACGAATTAGCGAACTGAGCGTAACAGTTATCCCTAAAATTGTTCTGTTAGTAGCAAGAGGTTAGAGGTCACAGGAAACCAACCACTAACTAACCGTCAACGGAAATTAGAAAGTTATGGAAGCACTTCACAGGACTGCAAAACGAGCGAGGTCCTCTCCAGGTAGACTAGTGTTTGAGGCGTATGACCATTAAATTTTGACCCATTTGGGACCAGATATATGCGCAGTGTAGTCCACTGCTTACGACGACTAAACTGTTATACATGGGTTCATGAGTTTTTCACTGGTGAGTTGATCGTTGATACTGCATGATTACGAGTGAATTAATTGGAGGTTTCATGTGGCATGCAATCCATTTAGGCCACGGAGGCCGTGCTAGTGGCAGTTCGTTCTCCAGTAAGGTTTGAACTGGCAACAGCCAAATGTCCCTAGTGGAACTGGGAAACATAGGAAATCAACTAGGCACGTAAGGCATACTGCACCAGTACATCATCCCCGGTATCCAATGCGCTATTAATATGCTGCATGCAACGTGACAAAATCTACTTTATAACTTACATTTGCGCTTGATCCGCACCAGTTTTGATTCCGTCAGCTTGAAATTGTACTCTTTTAATTGCAAACTAACTTGACACCGGAACAATCCTTCGTCTGTGTAACGTGTTGAGTTGGCGAACAGGAATAGCTTGTCTCCTTTGGGAATAAGATCTTTTGTTATGGAACACGCTTCATCTTCGCACTGCCAATTTTGGAATAAATGAAAGAGTTATTGTTGATTCTTTTCGAGTAAGGTGTGAATGGTTTCGTTGTTTCTAATAAGCGATTCGAATGTAAATTAAAGAAAGCAAAACTCGGGTCACATTTGACGCATGAATGAATCACTTAATGTGTGAGGTGCCTCTGGAAAACTTAGATTGTGTTTGTAACTAAGGGTTTGGTTTACTAATAAAATTCTTCTCTTCGTCCGATATTCAGTGCCAATACATGTTAGGTTGTAATAGTGACTGACAACGTAATAACAGCCCAAGCCGAGCAAGGGTTTGTCTAATTCTCACGCGCGAGCGTCACAGTTTTGATCCCTTGAGTATCACTGTTACCATCAGCAGAATTGCAAAACTACTGTTTCAATAAACGTGATCGAATATCATTGCGACTTAAACAGTAACGGTTCGCTTAGTATTGTAGAATAATAGACTAACTGGATCGTCGCTGTTCAGTTCGGGCATTCTCAGTGAAAATTCTCTTGCGTATTGTATACTCATATCTGCGCATTATTCTGAAATCACACTGACGCATCTTTACTTTGACAGCCTACAGCCGGGAACGTCAGTAGGAAGAAATGCCTGCCTTATGAACTGTGATAATTCTGAACCCAAAAAGGTTGACTTATGAAGGACGAGTATATTTTATCGGAATTTTCAACCTCATCAAGGAAGGGAAAGTTGTTTAATGACAGTGTCTGTCTATTTATACTGTCCTCAGTAAAACTGTCTGTTTGCGCGTATGAGCGTGTATCCAAGATTTTGTGTACGGAATTTGATTTATCCACAAGGTCAACATATCTACCCACAAGAAATGACACCCATAAAACTAAACTGATCGTCAAAATCAGGAAACAATTTCACTTGCTGTCGCATAAGCTACTCGAACCCCTATAGTATTCCCGCCATCTGGACTAGTTGTATCAGTGAATGTTTATCTGAGCTTGCCTCAAAATTTCGTTAGTTATGACTTGAATCAACGGGTCAGAAAGCTTAAGAATTCAAACTGTTTGCCAGTAGTAGACAGTAAAATTCGCATAAATCCTTTAAAAAGCCACAGGATTGTTAAAATCCAAGTGTTTCATTTAGTAAATTTTCACCAAAAAGCATTAAAATGAGCGTTTGTCTAACGAAACAAAATTAATCTTGCCTCACATTGCTTAACCCAATCGTACTTCATGCCTGTGTTCGCAAACAGGAATCCGTAAGCCGGAAAAGAACACGAACAACCTCCGGGTATTGGAAAGCGAATAGACCATCAAATGAGAACTATCACTAACAGATTGGGGATTATTCCAACGGGGGTTTGGTCCTTTTGCCCATGGTGGCTTATTTCCTTTCTCTCTTTGTGTGCATAGGATACACGCTACGGTGCTCTAACTGAGTACTATCAAGATTGGAAAAGCTAAAGCTTTCTTATCGCAGGCTAGTTGATCATGGTTTTCTGGGTTGTACTGTTTCACGTTTCTATTGTTCCATTTCTTGTGTTTAACCCTCTGTTTGTGTGTTGGGGATCGGGAGATTAGTTGTACCAAATTCGGATTTTGCATACCCACATGGAACGATGACCGGATGGGCGGTTAAGGTAGATGTAAAACTGTCACCATGCCGTTCAATGTATCCAGAAAATTTCAAAGTATAAAAGAAAGATTTTCTGTCTTGTAGACTGTCAGAAATAAAGGATTCCTCGCGATACTTTGTCCAAGATTGCCTGTGGAACTTTCTTCCATCTTATAGAAGGATTTATACGGCTAGTAGGAAGCGAGTATTGTTCTCATTCTCTGCTCTCCGAACGAGAATGAAATTTCAATGTTGTTGAAATTATATTTTAGTACACCTTTTCGAGAGTAACATCATAAATCGGATGCACCTGTAAATGTTAATCAACTATCCGGTAAATCAATCTACTCCGGACAAAAGTATACAGACTACAATGCGGCCAGCAGTATGTTGGTTGATTTCTGTCATGTAAACATTGATTTACGCCCAAATACATCTTTCTTCTGGTCAGCCGAAAGTTACTGACGCTCATCCTTTTCCCTCACTAGAAGCTATTGCCAGTTACTTGATTGTTCTATTTTCTTCCATGTATTTAGTCGTAATGCTTTCGAATCCATTTTTTCAAAGGCCACCTAACCGATCTCCAGAAATTTGGAAACTTATTGGCGTGGCGTTCGATAAAATTTGTTGGCGCAGGACATGGTTCATTACCCGTACCGACGTCAGTCATGCACTTCCTCTTGTAATACTTTATTTCGTTGGCAGCGGAAAGCGGTACAAAAGCTCCACTTTTGGCCGTATGCCTGCTACATGAAAAGTTTACTTTCTGAGAGTGGAAAACATATCAGTTTAATCCGGTTATGCGAAGCTGCGTTGTTTCGCCGAATGCGTTGATAATCTTGACGGTACAGCAAAATCGTGATCCCCGATTTGTCAAACGACAATCGATTAGCAATCTGGTGAACCATTGCATTCGGTTTTGTTGACAAACGTAAAGCTTGCGTGACGTGTAAACACTGCAGGATTATAGTAACATCACTTGCAGTGGTTGTTTGCCATTTATATAGCTGCCAATGGGACTGGAAATTTGTGAATGGGGATAATTAAAAAATATCCGAGAGCATACTTGAATCACACGTGTAAACCCCGTATCACTAAAACTCGTTGATGAGTTGTTCACAAAGGGACATATAAGTGCTTAAAACTTCTGATTACAAAGTCCTAATTGTCATCGTTTTTTCATATTCAGTTTGACGAATTTTAACTAAACATTTTAAAGTAAAGATGAGCTTCTCAAGAAGACGATCTGATTGTTTCTTTCATAGAATGTATTCCGTCATACAAATTGCGCTTACGCATTACGTATCCAGGCCCTGCACAGCTTGCTCTACATCTTAGCAACCGGAAAAGGACGGAATTCAGGTCACCATGACCCAAACCTGAGGGGGGTCTTACAAGTTAGTGAGGTTTAGACGAGGCATATGACAAGGGACTTGAGGCAATCCCTTTTAGTGCATTTGGAAGCAAATTTTGTCGCCTGTCCCATTGCAGTCTATGCTTATTGACATTTATGACCTATCATTTAGCATCACGGCAGACAGTGATGCGTTTAAATGAAGCTCTGGGAGGTCCATTTATGTGTTTATGCATACAAACAAACACGTCATATGTCCGTGCCTCATCCTTCGGTGTTTGTCATATTCGGATCTGTTATAGGCCTTTGCTTGCGCACACTTTATCATCGATTTTTTCGTTAAACAACGTACCTAAGCGGCACATGATTAAGTGACCTACTATCTCTGAGATAAATTGCAGCATTACACATCCAGCGTCCGGGTGAATCGAGAATTTGTCTAGACGGTGAACCCAAATTTTTGCGTTTTACGTCCGTACATGTTTTTTCTAGCTACCGGTTGAGTATCGTGTACTGATTTCCGATTAACTATCCAACGACAAACAACTGGTTGCCAGTGTAACATTGTTGCAAAGAAATATTTGCGCAGTATCACAGGTCTGCATCATTTCCCTTTCCGTCTGCTTACGCAGCAAATCAACCTCAGTCAAACAAACAACAGTGAAAAACTGCTTTTAGCAACCTTCGTATCGATAGATTGGTAGAGTCATTGTCTCTCACTTAATACCCATGAACTTCTACTGGCGCCAGTCTATTACGCTGAGAATATACTATTATTAGTATGTTGAGGTGCCTCAGTTTCTCCACATGAGAGCGAACCAGAAAGAAATTCCATGGTTATTTTGGTAATACAAGGTCGCTTTTTAATCCGCGAGCCTAGACTCAAAAAGCATTAATGGAAAATCAAATTTTGAGGAACATTTCGAAGGTCACTTTTTGTCTAACTGATACAACAAACTTCATTCTGGTTGAACATTTTACGCATATTTTGTAGCTATCTGAAAAATAAGTTGTTCCTAAACCACTTGGACCCGATAAATTCGAAACACATGTGCCTTGTAGAATAGGCAATTCGTTTAGACCATCATGCCTTCAGAAAAACTTCCTGGTTTGTTTTCCCTGAGCGCATCACAGATTGGTTAAAAAAAAACAGAAAATCAGAAAATGTGTACAGCATCCCTAATGCCTGATGTTTTCAATTTTGCAACAATCCCCATTTGTTCCAGCGACAGGATCAATTAATTATTGACGAAACATTCGCCACCTCATCGAGTGACACGAAACGAGAAGGTGACGTGACCAACCTTTTGCCAAATGGCAACCGCTTCGCTTCCGGTAACCTCAGGTTTGCAGCCAAGTTGATAGTCTTCCGTCCCATTGTAGGAATCTTCCGGCACGTCAACTGTGTTGAGAACTGCTTCGGTCGGTTTCTCCCGATCGATTCGTATAAACTCGATTTTAGGTTTCTCTGTGATAGGTAAAAAGATGTGATTTTCGATAAGAACTGGAGTGAGGAAATTGTTACAGTTTCCTCTCGTGTGACTAGCAAAATGTTGATCACAACAATCAACATACGAGTACTTTCATTTCTCGAATAATTGGACTTTAAGAAGCGATATATCAGTTGTGTTCCTGTCCTACTTTCTCTAAATTGGTGGTTGCAGTGAGTGACTTGTTAATACTTTCTGTTTTTTTCAAAACGATCTATTTGGTTGCAAAAATGTTCGTTGCTATGAAAATTCGTCAACATTGTCTGACCAACAAATGCTAACTGAGCACAAGATGAAACTCATTCAGAATGGGGAACATTTTACAAGCGTTTCATGGAATTACTTACGCCGAACGTTCATCACAAAAGGCCTTGATGTAGTATCGAATGTGCTGTTGTAGGCAGCAATGCATCGGAACTCATAGGTAACTTCAGTAGTTGCCATGTTTTCAGGTAGAGTCATTCCCTCCAATCGAAGCTGATTGCTTGTCCAACCCTCGATTGATTTTGCAGGATTTTTGGGGCCAGATGTGCGAATCCACACACCACTGCCATCAGCAATGCTGGCTTCCCACTGATAGCCTTCTGGTTCAGTTCTTTCACCGGTGTCAATATCTACGGTAGTGAAACATTGGGACCATTATTAAGTCATTCACTCAGTCCTCTTCAGGTGCAGGGGCAGAACGGGCAAATTCAAATAAACTGTGAAATCATTTCTAAGGCAGGAGATAACAGTTACGATGTCTTTTTGGAATGACGTTCACACGTATATCCGGGTCCATCCAAGGCTATGAGTCTTATTTTTTCACCTAATCATCGGAATAAGGGATGTTCATTTTCGTATGCCCTACTTAGCGCAACATTACAGGAACTGCTCGGTGATTTAATTAAATCGAAACTGGAAATTTTTAATTCCCAATCACATTTGTACCACCATCTACGGGGCGGACGAATCAAACGTATGATCTTCTCGGAATCCAATAACTCGTCTCCATGATAGACTCGTGGATCGGGGTTCAGTATTGCTAATGGAAGTGCCTGAAGGTGGGAAAAACACTACAAATCTCATTCTATTTACTATTGTAAAACATGCACTTTTGTTTTTTTTTTGTCCAGGTGATTGCTGCATACTCTGGAGATTTTCCATTAGTCCATTCAGATTAGCCGACTGATAGATTTTGCTCCGGGAAACTTCTTGTTCCAGAAATAGTCAGACTTTGTTAATATCGTCTAAACAAACAACCAGATTCGGGATCTGACAATAACCGTCTCGTGTGACGTTTGCCGTAATCTTGTTACCGTTTTTTTTGGATTAACCGATTGTCTAAGAAAACAATGGATTTCATCCAGCAGGTAGCCCACCTAAAGTTAAAAACCCGCATTCCCGAAAACAAAAGAAAATTTTCCAACGGAAAATTTGCACTTTTTTCTACTCGAATCCAGTTTCCCTCATAGCCTGGAAAGCGAATGACGGTTAAATTGCAAAATATACATTCTCGGATGAAAAGATGCGGTGGTTTGCTTAAAAAACAAGCAAAGAAAGAAAGCGTTTTGACTAATGACAACTAGAATTGCATCGATCATGTAAACGGTCCATTATTTAATAGGTAAAACCCCCGGATTTGACTAACCGTGAGTGTCACAATACCGCTTCCAAACGGCTGATCAAATAGTCTGATAGGCTACACGAAGAACCGTTACCGGGGTGATAAATGTGGACAGTGCGTGATTAGAACAATATATCGTCTGGGCTTAGCTTACCGTCGACATAACAAGTCAACGTTTTTGAGGATTCAGCAAACGCATACGCTCGGCTTCGTGATTCTTCATCGAAGATGCGCACATTGAATTTCTCTTTGACCTCTGTTGCGGAACGGGAATGCATAAATGAATTATGGTCAAAAAGCGCACTAGTTTTAGTCAATCGCTGCAGAAAAGTTGTTTGTGGTTAAAAATTTCCGATGTTTAAAATAAATGAAAACAACTTAGATTAAGTACAAACAGAATCTCAATAATGTAACAATAATTTTACTGCAGTATATTAGAAACAGTGTATTCCCATTCCGAGGATGAATAATTCAGGAAAAATCGCTGGTTAATGCGGTATATTGTGAACCGTTTTGCTTTATTTGTGCACACACACACTGCGGTTAGCATGATCGTGTCTTAACCAGATAAGTATCTAACGAGGACCGAGACATGGCTGAAGTGAATACGAATTTCAATGACGAACGGAACAATTAAATCAAGAGGGTAAGCGGTTCAACTGCTATGGAGGGGTCAAATTATGATGACCCGTTCACTGTATTTTCGACGTTTCGGCATATGCGAACTATCTAAGATCTTAAATGAGTTGTTATGGATCCTACGGTGCCGGAAATTTGTTAGGCATCCCAAAACAAATATCTCCTCCCAACCTAACGGATCGACCAAAATATCTGTTTCAAGATAAGACAAGTTTTCTGGACGTTACCTACACTTTATAAGCCTCAATCCCGATAGATGGAAAACCTCGCCTGTTCAGAATTTGTTCCACAGAAGGCACGTTGTACGATGGGTGTAAAATCTAAGGCTAACACGGAAGTCCAGCAAAAACCTATCAAGGTTCATTTGGAAACATTCTTTTGAACAGCCTGGCATATAAAGCTCACCAGACAAAAGGAATAGAGAAGTCCCCAGGTAACTGTATGTGAAAAGCGGTGACATCAGCTGACTTCATTACAGTCGGAATGTAATTGACCGAAGGGCTTGAATTTGATCTTTTTTACACTAAATTCAAGTTCTTCCTTCGAATTCAACAGACAGAATACGCTTTATTGTACTTCTTGTCTTGCACTCCCTTTCTAATTTTCTATTTTGCTCTTAGCTATGCCGGATTGACAAACAAATAGTACCACCTAAAGATAACCGCCTATATTCAACAGTCACTACACACGGAACCGAAGATTTCATCGAATTACATCACCTTGCGGACGATTTATTTTGACCTCATCCTAGTGTTAAATGTTAACAGTTCGAAAACGCAAAAATATTCGGTCCCCATATGAATGCAAAATCGACTTACTGATTTACCAACTTTCGAAAACGGTTCTCACATTATCAATTCGATCTTAAGTTTAGTAATTTCTTATAAAAATCAAGTCAACAAATTTCGGAGCAGTGGCTGTAAATTAGTGAGTTTGCGCATTGCACTCATCGGGAAATCGGTTCACCTACTTTGTATGTATACTGTTTTGGAGGCTATGGGTACGTCAGCCGATTCCATATACGCATTGCAATGGAACTCCGCATTGTCGTCCCTGAATGAATAAGCATCAGCTCCAATACTGATTTTGTGATTTTCTTGGGCGCCTATATTCAATGTTTCCATTCTGGGTGGGCTAACCGGGAATAGCTGAGATGGTATGGGAACATCACCCGGTATTTCCGGTTGTCTGTAGTACCACACCAGACGTGGCAACGCTTCTCCCGAACTGGAGCGTGGACCGGCGGATCCTTCTTTGAAGTTAGCTCGGCAATTCAGCTGCAAATACAGATAGAATTTTAGGCAGGTTGCAAATTGTGATGGTTGCCAAATTAGTGAGCACATTTATGTTCGAGGTTCAATGAATTCTGGAGAAAATAATTGGTTTTCGCTTTCAGATTGTCTAGCGATGAGAAAAAAATTGATAATACAGACATCTACCTTTAAGGGGTATCTACAAAATTACTATGATGTATCAAAATCAATCACCATACCTTATGAAACCATTGTACAAAACACGGAGGATGGAGTTAGTTTTTGTTTTGTTTTTCTCTTTCCCGGGGCAAAATATTAAAGTGCTCACCTCGAATGGACGTTGGACTCGTGCCAGAACAGTATGTTGCTTTTCTCCCGTTTCGTAAATCGGATTGATTGGTGAATCCAGTTGTAATGTGAATTCTTGCTCTTTATGAGAGGGGTAATGATAGAATTATAGTGTGGTCACAGTGTTGTGTGGCGCAACAATTATTGGGATCGCGTTTGTTTTTCACACATATGAAGCGTAATAAATTTCGAGAGACAATTTAAGGAGATGCCACAGTTTTTCTGAGAGTCTAACATCGGAAAAGAGTGAAAACATGAATTAAGAAATTGTCATTCAGTTTGCTTGTGAGTGATGTATCCCTTGAAAACACTGCTCTCAATTTCCTGGTAACCGTGTTTTTCAGTTTTGGCTCAGTAATAGGCACTTTAATTATTTTATAGCATTGTTAAATGTCAAACTGTTATCAACTTTTGTTTGTATATCATACTAAAAATAACCCAGTAATTCAGGTAAGTGGGACCAGGACAATTCAAGACATTGTTTACGGTAATCGAACTTGAAAAGCTCTTTGACACATACTTGTCTGATGACACTCTATTTTTTGGTGATTTTTAGGCGGTGAAAAACGTAGAACTATACGCCGAAAACAAAACAGTCCCGGAAAGCGTTCTCTGCACTAGCTGACTTTTTCATTAATCCCCCTATTTTTTATCGGTTCCACCAGCTGCGCACCTGTTGCTTGCGGCTACCAAATAATTCTATCCTCATCCGACTTCACATTCTAACGGAAACTAGAACGTTATCCTACTTCACTTGGAGGTATTTTATTTGTCAACTACTCACGGTTGTCCAAGAGTACTGCCATCATGTTATGACAGCCGTTGCACCGGCATCCAAAGCTGTACACCAATTAAAATTTCCAGTAGACCATTTTTACAACCGGGCTGCGTGAGTTTTGGTGACAGTTGTTCACGGCTTGATTAAACTCCTTGCCTGTCCGGTCCCATAGGGTATCCATTATTTGGTTTTCCCGATTTGTAGCTATCCTATTGTTGTTCCAAAACAAATAGAATTCAAAGCGGACAACAGTCTGGAACAAAACCTAATTCGAATAATTAAGAATAGTTGTCTATGGCAAGCAAGCACACAATTTGATCAATTCGGATTAGGCTGCATCGACAATGCCAGTTATGCACGATACAGGCATAGTGTCGATTTGACAGCAAAACAGTGGACAGGCATACTTGCTGGGAATTCACTCTCGAGAAGGCTGGTCTTACGCTTTGGAAGACATTCTGTCCTGTCCTGTCCTCCCCCCCCCCGTCCCGTCTCGTCGCCGACCCCCAAAACGCTTCCATAATCATAACATTGGCAAAGAAAAAATAAATATGCGGGAGAAAACAATCACGATTTTTCAGTAGCGTATGCCCTAGCCTATGTTGACTCAAACTCTGGCTGTTGATAAACGAGCAGATCAATCAATGAAAAATTGGGCACAGGAAAGTGGACTCGAGTTTTCTGTTGATAAACCTGCAGAACTTACCAACTGGGCCCTCTTTTTCCCCGGGCACAACTTCCCCTGTTCCATCAGTAGCCCCTTCCTCGGGGCTCAACGTACTCACTTCACCTTCACCTGTTTCTTCTTTGCCTTCTTCTTTGGGAATTTCAGGTTCGCCAGGCACTTCTTCCTTAGCTGTCTTGAACTCGAAGTACGGAGACATATACTCCTGTGCCGGTGGCATATCCGGATGAATATCTTCATCTACGGGCATGGGCACGGAAATGGTAATCACACAACGACCACGGATTCCGTCCTCCTCAGCTGACGAACGATAATTTGTCAATTTCAGTTTCCTTCCTCCGACCACTTGAACCTCATCTGCCAATCGGCCTGGGTTGGCAGGGCGATCTTCTTTATCAATCAGTTGCCAGGTGTAGGCGTTGGCTGGAAATTCTGCTGGCATATCATATTTGTCTGCCGTTGTGTATATGGGCGAGAAAAGTGAAACGTTTTTAGCACTACCTCAGAAGTTCAAAAAAAGCACCAATTAGTAAAATACCATTGTCGTTAGATGGTGTAATTGACTGGTGTTCTGGTTACCATAGATGGTCTCATCAAACTAGCATTGTAAAAAGAAAACCAAAGGAACATCTGAAATGCCGGAAGGCCTTTGAATACAAGAAAGGTGCACATATCTGTCGAAAAATTCTCACTGTCATTTCATTAACTCAACCGATTAACTGACACTGCCAAATCACGGGCACTCTGGCTCCGTCCTGATCAGAAATCGATAAAGAGAGGCTAACTCTAATGGAAGCACCCGATTATCTCCGGACCTACTTCAAATGTCATCCTGTCAAATGCAACAAAGCCACTCGGTGAACCCCATAATAAGCAATGTCTTTTCTGTTCAAAACAATTGATGCACATCAATTTGTTGTAATGTATGCCCTTCACGCAACTAGCTAGCTGGTTAATTCTGTCAATCATTGATGAATTCTATTCTCGTGCGTCACTTTCATTCAACCTCTCGATCGACACAGTCAGTTAGCTTTTGAACTGTGGCGCTTACTTGATTAGATAGGGTCATTTTACGCTCGACGCAAGACCGTGCTCTATACGACTTCATGGTTGAGTCAAAAAGGGGGTGTCTTAACAAAATCATAGTGAAAACTATCCAAGAATAAGTCTTGTCCCAAATTTCTTTTAATGTGTTATTTTTCAAACTTTATATTTGACCATTTGAATGAACTTCGTCACGACAAACGAAATACTGGCTATTCGCAATTCCGAAGATAAAATTACGTCAAACTGACAGATGAAAGTGCTGTCACTTTGGAATTTGGCTCAGTTTTCATGCTTACCTTGCACATTGCACTCCAATTCCATGGACTTCTTTGGAATACCGACAGCATCACCTTTCTCATTCAATCCATCAATTCGGACTTTGTATGCTTTTTGATTAACTGTTCATGAATGGGAGAGAGTGGAAGAAGACTTTAAAAAACCGGACTTCAATGCATAATAGAGGATTATAAACAACTGTCGTACCAAAGAATTTCTCTAGGATATTATATAATGTACAACATTTCACCGCCCTAAATTGAGTGAACGGCGACTGGCCGTGGTCAGGTAGTCAGCAACAATGCATTTATAACTAGAGCTAACTCGTTCGACTTTCTACACCGCTAGTCATCTTCCTCGTTGGACAACCCTCTACTGGTAATGACTCCCTTCTGGAAAATGACGCAGTTAGGAGTATCATCAATAAATGAAGAAAACGATAATGGAGAAGAGATCAGGAAATGAAAACAAGCAACGCACTCACCATCATAGACTGGTACTCCACGGTCTGCCCACTTCGGTTTTGCTGCGTCCTCTGTCGCCTGAACCTTAACAGAAGCATAGGCCGACCGATAAATCAGTGGGGAACAGTCCTCTTCCAGCTGTGAACCCTCTTGTTTTGGTGGTATCTTGACAATGAAGCGCACTTTGATCGGTTTCGTGGGGAACTGAACTTTGGACAATTTCAATACTCCGGTCTGTTGATCAAATGAGATGGACTGGGCGATTTCACCAGCATGAGCCACTTGGCCAGACATGTAGGACAGCTCGAAGCTAAATCCTAAAGACTCTACAGGATTTCCGTCAGAATCTGAGGGCAAGAAAAGGGCGGTGATAAAAGTGCACTTGAAGGCTTAGATTTTCGCATGTGACGATTTTATGTTGTGGTAATGGCATCAGTTCTGATGCTAGGAATGTTGTTGAGGTTCAAATGTCAAGTTAAACGAGGAGACAAATTGCGAAGCAACAGTACAACCATGTTCTTCTCACCTTTAGCACTTGCAGTAATTTCTGTATCAGTGTTCACAGTTAACAGAATTTCTTCATCCACAGCCTCATTGACTGTTACAACGACTTTTTCATCCGTAGCTGAAGGGAACGATGGAACAGAAAAGTGTCCATTCAGTAGATGGGACTACCACAGAATGTAACAAAAATCGTTCAAATATAGCAGTTTATTTTAACTAAGATTTTAGAGGACAATAGTTAAAAAACTAAGAGGAATTCACCAGCACCAGAACAAAAAATAACAAAGTGTGACAGAAACAACAACAACCATGGCAGTGGTGGGTGCTTCCGCGGGAGCAACGGTAGTAAAAGCAACAATAACTAGTTTACAGATGCTCACACGCAAAATTTTTCGACAAACATTCTCACAAAATGGGTGGCAAAATGCAAGTAACTGGGGTAGGTCCCACTCAGATCGATTCAGAGTAACCTGTTACATCAATCATTTTTCCCAAAGCTGAGACGTAATTATGACTGGATATAAAGTTCCTGTTTACTAGAATCACACACTAGAAAGAAAAAAATAGACACCGTGTGTGTTCGCAAGTGTGTTTGTCAGGGGCGGTTGCAGTGGAGCAGTGATTGTGAGCAAACAAAAATGTATGAGGCATCATATTCGCAAATACAAACTGGAAAAAATGTTAGTCAGTTTGCACAAAAAGTGGAATTAAATTTGCTCACTACAATGGACAAGCACATCTAAAGTGGTTATTGTGAAGGCTAAGTAAGATGAGATTTAATGGATCCAGAGATGTGTTGCTTGCTCGCAGTAGCTCGCCCATTTGAGTTCAACGATTCAAGAGTGAAAATGCAAAAATTATGACCGGTACACCTGTGTTACAGCCGAGGTCGGTGCAAAGGTGAGCAAAGAAAGACAATGTATTTGACATCCTGTTATCCTGAGATTATTCGAGATTTGACAAAATAGAAACCCCTTCAGTTTCAACGATTGAAACAAGTAAATAACAAAAACGTGACCAGCTATTTTACCAACCTCCAATGGGTCGACATTTCTCTTCTGTCATTTTCGACGCGGGATCGAGCGGTTCCACGTCAAAGAAGAAGAAATCTGAGTAGTAGATAATAGGCATATTTTTGTCTGAGAGCACTTGTTCGTCCACGTCAGTACTCTTCACAACGGGACGCTTGATAACGATACATCGACCTTTGATTGGAGTCCGTGATCTTAACTCATTGATCGTGAGCTCTGCTTCCTTAGCTTCGATCTGCTTCCCGACCAGACCGATATTAGCTGCACTGCCGTCCAGATTGCGCCAATCCCATCCAAAGGTGAAGTCCGGCGAGTGGACTGTATAACCAGTTAGGGCATCTAGTATTTGGAGAAAGCAACATCAGTGTTATTAGCAGAAAAGAATATGTCACCTAGGTTCTGTGAATAGATGAAACAGTCCTGGGCAAAAAATCAACAATACGGACTAACAGAAGCAATTTAGTTCATTCATTCACTTATGTATAAGAAGTGGACTATTTTTCTTTCAGCTAACGTTAAATTTAGAAGTATCTTTTGTTGCTTCTGATTCCATATGGGAACATTACGTTCAGAGAGCATATTATCCCTCGATGATTCACGTTATAATTTACAAGCATTCAAACACCTGTCGGTTCTTCCTTCTCATTTCAACCAGTTCTGCCTGTGTTAACTGAATCTACTACCTCACCTAGGATTTAACCGTCTCAAATAAATACAAATTGTATTGTTTCATTTTTCCAATTCGGATTGTGTGCGCGACTAAACCGTATGAATCGCTTTTATTAGTTTGTGAATTTGTCCACAGTCGGTTATTTAGTGTTCGATTCGTGCACTGAGTAATCCTAGAAATAGAAGGTGAGAGGCATCTAAGACTCAAAACTCGTTCCGTCGTATTTTGCGGGCATCTACGAAACTAATTCTCACTTTGAGTTCACGCCGTGGTAGGTCTGAGTACGGCTGACTCCGAAAATTTTTTTCTTAGTTATTAGTTATTCCACAAGCTCCTTGTGGAACGGGGTCCAGGAGAATTTTTTAGGCCTCTTTTAGTAGTTTGTGACACCCTTTTTAGGGGGCGAAATAAAATATTCACCAAAACGAAAACAGTACAAAGTTACCTACCAATGGCTCGACATTTCAGGCTTTTCGTCTCTCCTTCAATGGCTTTGACCATTCCATCTTCGGTGAGGCCGTCCACTTTGACGAAGATTTCTGCAAAATAACGAAGAGAGCTGGTGACAGGTTGGTCGGTGTCCAGGTTTTGAACAGATGTCAACAGTGATTTTGCCTGATAGCCCAATAGTGACCTGGTTCCAGAACCGCAATGTGTTTACGTCTATTTGGCGGCTGTCTGTCATAGATCTTAAAAGTCGCGGTATTGAACGAGAAATATTCGTATCCATCTTGAAATCTATCCATCCCAAAGAATATGCCCCTGAAGCCCAAGCAGAATTAGCGGTCACTCTCCGAAAGCCGCTTTGTTAACTAACTTTATGGCAATCAAAGATGACAGCTGAACAACATGATAAAATGTGTTCGAGATGGCTTGAGGAACGATGAATTAGAACAAGCCTGACGAACGAATGACAAAATCCAATCGCAGATTGTAAGACATGAGTTTGCTTAAGTCTTACAATGCGAATGACAGAAAATATACTTTTGATACGTTTTGTAACCTCATATCTAATCTCCTCCAGATGAACAACAAAATCCATCCAGATAAACTGTATGATTAGTCAAGCTGATCTGGAAAATTACGGTATCCTATCCTGTGGACTCGTGTGCGAACATGTGAGCTTCGTGCACACCCTTTCCACTTACCGGTCAAAGTGAACCACTTGCTACTCCCGCAGTTGACCTAACGAGATAGCAACGTCCGAATTTCCGTTTCCACACTAATGCATTAGCTTTTCTTAATGCGACTACCTAGTCGTAATTTCTGTAATGCGTTTTTATAGTTGCTGATAATGAAAGCTTTAGTAAAATTCACTTACGGTCGGTCCGAACTGTAACACCGTGAAAAACGCAGTTCTTGAGAACTGCTGCCTGTCCAGTTAAGCATTCATAATTTCTCACTTGCGTTCATCTACCAGTTTGAACAAACGATGGTCTTTGAGTCGGATGTTTTTACTGGACGTGAGTCAGTGCATAGAAAAATCAGTCACAGTCTATAGCACGAAATGAATCTAATCTGATACGATCGTTTATGGTCTATTGACTCCATGGAAGCGAGTGGCGGATATTGTGCAGTTCAAAACGATACAAACAAATTAAGAGTACGAATGAGTTTATTACTTATTTATTGCATACTTTTATCTGTCCCTCACTTTTGCCAGTCGAACAGAATAGCTGGCTTTTAACTGTGCTAGCCCCACTTGTACACTGGTCCGTTTGAAACTTTCTTCACGCAAATTAAGCTCAATTGACAAGAGGAAATTAGAATTCTAATTCAAATCCATCCACTCACAGGGTCGTCGATGTGTCCGTTGGGCTGCTCTAGCGATCGGCTGTTCAACGAACAGTCTGATTACTAGGACGTCTACTTGGTTACAGTCAGCTGACTACGAATGGTTAACATGCTTCGCTAGTTTTGCGATATGCTATCAACAGGCACGCAGGAGGCCCGATCCGGTGGACACAGTTTATCGCATCTGGACAAAAACACGTACACAGGTTTGCCTTCACGCCCTGACAATCAACCACAACAGCTGACCCTGAAATTATCTAGCTAGACATGAAGTTTAAATGTGATCCCTCCCAACACCATTTGCGTACTTGCCTGCTGAAGAGAGTCATCTGAGGTCATAAACCGACTGGGCGACATGTACACTCTACAGTTCGCTGCTTCCTTTCTTCATAAAACGGGTTACCATAACAACCCCTAGTTTAGCTGATTATCTGGTGCGATGTGCCTTCCTGCTAACCCTAGTGAGAAGAACATGAAACTTTTCGTATTCACGTACCATCTCGGACACGAATTGCCTTTGGTAATTCGACAACCGCAGAATCTTTGGCCAATATAACCATTTTGAACGGTTTAGATCTGTAGTGTTTGACTTGTGCTTCCGGTTGTTTGATATCCACAACACACCATCCCCAGAGTATGTGATGTTTCTTCTCATAGTCTGGCAAATGTAACTCGTTCAGTTGTAGTTTTGAACCAGCCAACGTTTCTGACTCAGCGAGTGGAGTCTTCAATTCATCATTGACTGGATCTACCAGTTGCCAACCGTAGGTGGCCAGTTCACTGGACACCGGTTGTTTGGACTTCTTATCTGATTGAGATATATGAAAATGTGATGCAATAAGTGATCATGGAAAAGAGCGGACAAATCTGATAGCACAATGAATAGGACATCAACGATCAGATGAAAATCTTCATCCCACTAACACTCAGTGTTGTATTGTTCACAATCATTCATGGGTTGGGGGGTTGACATCGTCTCAAGTATAATCTCAGCCAAAATGCAAAATCTTTTGGAAGATCTGTCGGGGCGTTTACGGAATGATAGCACATTCTGCCTTATCTGTGCGCGCTTGTGTGCATGTGTGTGTGTGTAACAGTTTTGATAATTACCGGACTGCTGCGGGCATCCATAGGGTGAACGTCTGCGAGACGAAAGGGGTAAGGAAAGAATTTAGTCGGAAACCGTCTACTGATTAGTAGGTACGTGGGATTTTCTTACACTTGAGACAACTTCTATTCATGTTTATGGTAGCGTGATTTCGCGCACAACGTGCAACCAGACAACACAATCATTCTTATTGCCAGGATGTTAACCAACTGACTAAGTTGTTCCAAATGTAGCTCAGGTACTGGTGAAATGGGCGTTAGCATTTCCCAACCACCACCATACCACTACTCGCCCACTGTATGGGTGTTTGGCCTGAACCTTTGTGTTCATACACGTGAAGCAACAATCATCTATCATCGTATCCGCGGTCGGCCATGTGAAACGGGTTAATGGAAGTATGCAATTTCGTGTCTTTCACATGAAACGATAAACTTCATCCAGCACACCGAAACTGTTCAAAATCCAGTACGACACCCATCATTTCCATCCAGTATCATTGGGGCTCGGGAATTGAAATTGTCCGAATGGTGCCTAGAACTAAATCCAGTAGACAAGTGAATACCACGAGGAGCGAAACTTGATAATCCTTCATCCATTTTGGAAAGCTGGAAATAAAACATCTAACCAGACAGACAAAAACGTTTTTTGTCACTATCGGTTCCAATCATTTGGAGAACTGTTAATTGAAAACATCCGTTTGATATCAGACCGTGATAAACACCTGCTTGCATTAATGATGAATGGGAAGAAGAGCGCATATCTGCTACGCAGACAAATTTGTCCCAGCCCGAATTCCAAATGAATTAATCAGGCACTGATACTGATCATCATTTGGAGTGACACCAGAAAACTGAATTAAATTCGTTTGTTCTAATTCGCGAGGAGTGTCCAGTAACATATTGAAAAATCAACCGTATAGACTCGTTTTCATGGGCTGACAGAAGGTATTCGTTAGAAAACGGACGTTCTTTGATGCTCTGTGACGCCAGGTCAAGTTCTTTTTTGGACAGCTGTTCTTCACTGGGGGAGTAAATTACTTAGTGTTTGATCTTCACTCCCATCTAGATGAATGATGTTACCCATGGGACTTAAAAACCCTCATGAAACTAACCAGTCATTGGGAACATTAGAGAATTGCACAGTTGGTGATTTTTGACGAAATAGTAAGGACTCCGAGGTGGTGATTACTTATCATACGAAGTGTTCTTAACAAGTTAATCTGACCTTTGTCTATCCGTGTGTCTGAGGGAGACACTTCGTGATTTACCGATCAATCAAGACTTGTAATGTCGAGGATACCACCTAGAATAATGATCACTGTGTGGTGTCGAACATATTCAGCTCCGATAACTTTCACTTTCGATGACACCATGACTTACGCGATAACCAAAACTTACTTAGAAGCGCACCTCAACTCTTGGTATAAACGAGAGCTTTCAACTTATTGTGTAAGCATAAAAAGAAGACTACCAAGAAAAAGCGGATTTTTGCTAGACATGAAATAACCTTTCCGTGACGCTTACCTTAGGTGATCACGGCGCATTTGTACATGAACAGATCACATAAGCCAAATAAAACTAGTGATTTTATGGCTAACTACCAATATACAAAACAGTCTAATTTGAGATAGTTCAGCCCAGGGCCCCATTCGTCACAAGTCATTTTTGTGCTTTCCGGATTTGATTAAATCGGTTGTTTTGAATTCCTCTAAATCCTCGCGTTTCCAGGCAACCGACAGCGTCACTTCAGTAAAGCCATCAGGGCCGGAAAGAAAAACACAAAACTGCCAATCAGATTTATTCATATCCGTTGTTTGAGGTCGATCACTGGTTCACAAAATATAGCTAAGGTTGATTTTCTTATAAAAGTAAAAAACAGAAGCGAAAGTACAAATAATCCCAATATTTTTTTGACAAACATTTAACAGGCAATTCCCGATTAGCTGTTTGCTATATAAATTTGACAATGAAGCACTTTCTAGGCCAGTCAAAGAAACTATTTCATAAGGCGGGCAAGGCCAGTTGGCATCAGCTAACACCACCAGGCTCAATACATTATCAGATTATAAAAATCACACTCGCAGCACGTTTATTTCAATTCAAAGTCGCTTTTCCGCCGTTTCATGCAAGACATCATCCCAGTTGTAAAAAAAGACCACAAAAGTAAGACCTACCTCGCGCTTCACAATTAAGTTGCGTGGTAGAACCTTCTTCGGCGCGTTTGTTACCATCCGCATCCAATCCCTCCACAACCACTTCAATCGCATCGTCTTCATCGACTAGTGGAGAGAAGGTGAAGAGGAGGTGAACAGTGTGATATCATGTCTTTTTAGTAGAAAGGCTATTCCGTGACTTCATGAAATAAATACAGATACATTGAGTAATAAGCCAATCCAACTCACCCCAATATCCCTTGGGTGACGTCTGATAATCTTCCATTTCGCGAGTGCTTTCAAGTACTATGGGGAAGTACGGCGATCGGAAAACTTGTTCACCCAGCCGAACGGTACACCGTCCGTAAACCGTTTTTCCCATCGGTGGACCAGGACGTCTTACCGTTGTAAGCCTGAGACTACTCACACCAGCCTCGTCACCGGTGGATTTTTGTGACGGTTGGGTAATAACAATTTCACCATTGCTCAATTGGTTGTAATCTAACAGCTGTCCACCTGGCAGATTTCGCAGTTCCCAACTGAATAGGGGAGTAACCTCGGGACTCGGGACTATGCGACGCAGACTAACCGCATCTGTTTTGGATTAAGTCACGAAAGAGATGAGATTGGAGAATAGAGCCAAACAGGGATCGATACACTATACTGTAAAACGTTCGAAATGATCTATTGATGGCAGTCTGTCGAGCTTCAGGTGTAAGATGAAATATTGTGTAAAAACTGCACAAAAAAGTGATACATTCATTCTTCGTTATGTTTTTAATGCGACAGGGGCTTGGTTAAACACTGAAGCAACAAAATTGCTCTACTAATCGTTTTACTCATATTTAAGACAGGGACAAGAAGGGGTGCAAAGTGATTTTTGTTGACCATTTACGCTTGAAGGATGGATTTTTATCCTACTAAATTGTGAAAGATAATTTGATGATTGTCACACTAGACCTCATGCCGATATTGACAGCTCGGTCGGTGATGAAATCGACAAAACTAAAAGACTGCGTGACCATCAATCAGTGCCACAGATCCCGAATATAGGGATGCGCCATAAAAAACCAATCAAGATTATGTAAGCTCAAAACCAGGACTAATTAATTCTAACCGTGAAAATATCTTGCTCCCAACAAAAGTTCTACTGGAAGAAATCTAAAGAAGAAACTGAACATAAGTAATTACGGTCACTGGTCAACAGATAATGTGCAAACGAATGAATAACCTGTTCTACTCCATGAACAATTCAAACTGTCGGTCGACAAACAGAATCAGGGAATTAAGAACCGAGTAGAATAGGAAGACAACAGTATTTAAAATTTCTGTACCGCATTTGTTCAACCGAATCAACTAAACTGTAGGCACTGACAAAATTTTCTTTTCTGACGAATTCATTAATTATCTAACTGGTCAGGAACTCACCGAGTGCCATACACGTTAGATTCAACTCGGACCCAGGTTCTACACGTACGGAATTTTCGGCATCTAAATCGTGAACTTTAACAATGACCGCATCTTTCGGTTCTGGCAAGAGATGGGAAAAAGCAGGTGGGTCGATAACCGAACTATCATAAATTCTGGCACAAAAATCAACAATGCGTTAGCGAAAGATGTTTATAAGGCGATATCAGGGATAGACTGGGTAAAATATTGTTTCTTCTGCATCATCCCGCTCTAATTAATTACTCGTTAGTGCTTATTTGGGTAACGAAATTTCAGATTCCAATATGTCTTCCCAAAGAAGACAACTTAATAATTCGCAGCTAATCCGGTCAAATGGTAAGTTTATTAACATATATACAGATACAGCAAACTTTTGTCGTTGCATCAAAGCGCATTTTAACTGAGCGTTAAGATACCATTAGGTTTTTTGGTGGAAGCATACAAACCGAATCCACAATTGTAAGTAGTTTGCTTTTATTGTGAATGATATAATATTAATAACACAGCGTTGTTGGTAGATGTAATGCGCCAACGTTTCGACTACCGTGGGTAGTCTTTCTCAAGGCAAGTTTTACAATCAAATGACTGAGGGAACGTTCACATGCCATGTGAACGTTCCCTCAGTCATTTGATTGTAAAACTTGCCTTGAGAAAGACTACCCACGGTAGTCGAAACGTTGGCGCATTACATCTACCAACAACGCTGTGTTATTAATATTATATCATTCACAATAAAAACCAATACA
Source organism: Fasciolopsis buskii (assembly GCA_008360955.1). Classification (NCBI taxonomy): domain Eukaryota; kingdom Metazoa; phylum Platyhelminthes; class Trematoda; order Plagiorchiida; family Fasciolidae; genus Fasciolopsis; species Fasciolopsis buskii. Next base: position 747,214 of record LUCM01002098.1, on the reverse strand, counting down.
TGGCGCATCGATTTTTCGATACACTCCTTACGTCGTTTGGTCCGGATAGTTTGCTTTTAATCTTATCATTTTTCTCCAAATATATCGATTGATTTTTTTCATTAATTCACTCGCCTGTTGTTTGACTGTGTCTTATTCGAAGGTGATTAAAAAAAACAGATCGTTCTATTTGTCATGTAGCTGGAAACAACAAACACACTGTGCCAACCAAATGTTAGCTTGAGTATGCGTTGGTGATTCATCTTTCTTAAACTATCGTTCTGGTATACATGATGTATGTCCACTAGATAGAAATGTGAAAAGTCTCGAACTCCTGAGAAATTCGAAACTAACGGACACAAGTCACGCATACTTTAGCATCACACTTGCTCTACTGTCTGACCTGTGTTCCCATGTAGTAGTGTTCAGAGATTTCATCTAAGGATCACAGGTTCACCAGCACAGATTATCCAGCTATCGAAACCGGAGAAATCACTCAGTATTTTACGGTCTAGGCAAAGGCTTTTTGTGAACTAACCAGCGCCTAACCGTTAGAATTCCCGAGCATAATTAACGCCACTGGGGTCAATCTATTTATGAAAATATCAGATGAGGGTTTGCAGCATTAAATCGTTATTAATGAGTTAGTAGTGGACGTTCTTCGAGAGTTTTCCAATCCATAATCTATTACTTACCGATTTATCTCGTTAACAACTCGTAGAATAGTTGGAACACTTTCCGGACTTACTTTTGCCTGGAATCCAATTAATGTAAGGTGTGTCTTTAGTGTCCGTTGGTCTAGGTATTTCCTTCTTATCATCTGGTTCTTCTACATGGATGACAAATGCATCCGAGGTAAGAACCACAGGCTTTTCTGGATAGTCTTCTGGTTTCGTAAGTTGTTCATCCGCTAGCCTGACAGTGCAGTGACTCCTTAAGCCTCCTGTTCCGGGTGGAGTGCGACGTAACCCTTGTAGTACCAGTTCGCCTTTGTTAAATACAATCGTTTGAGCCAGATGATCCAGCGGGATCGGACGTCCATCTGGACCGGTTCCTACACTCCATCCTATGTCGAATTCGTCGTCCTCGATCGGTAATCCTGTGGTAGTATCTGTGAGTAGTTCCGGAGAAAAAAGTACATTCAAATACAATAAATATTAGCACGGAATCTTCAAAGTTAATAATGTGACTTGGCTTTCGATGCGGAACTAGGAATGTTTCCTGTTGTACAACATTAAGATGATGAATACACCAAACGGTTGATGCAATCTTTTTCGCCTCATGAAAGCCAACATTCTTAAAGAAGGAGATTCCTAGTGTGAATCAAGAGGTAATTACGGCCGCCTCGTTTTAAGCAAATTTTATTCCGCAGGTATTCGTTGCAAGTTGTAGCATCCATCTGGAGGCTTAAATTACGGGAACATTGTAAAGCTGATCTATCATTTTGAGAAGTCACCAAGAGTGCACATTCATCCCACCCGAATTGCAATAAGAATTCGGAACGATCTTTTGTAAGACAAAAGTCACATTTCTTAAGCTTGTCGGTTGACTATGAACAGTTAGTCAAAATTAAATATCACGTGTTTTAGTGCACGTTTCAGTTCCCAAACTTCATACTTTTCTGCCTTAGTGGAATTATCCGTGTAGTGGTAATAATGATGGTATTCGCTCTCCCATTTTACCCTCATCTTCGGCTTTCAGAATTGCTTGAGGAGAAAGCGGAACCGTTTATTTGTTTAGTACCGAGAAGGTCTTGCTACTCTTTTTGGGGTTTCGAAAATAAATGGACTAATGTAAAGATTTCACTAGTGAACTATTTGAAGTCCACCAAGCAAGTCGGCAGGTAACGGCGACCTTGAGAGGTCCAGTTTCAAGTGAAATACGAGACTTTGCATCAACATGTATCATGTTTATTGTAATGTGGTATTTCTCTATTATTTTTCAGATATTTAGTGTAGACATCCGAAAAAGTAAGCACCCTTCGATGCATCAACGAAAGACTTCTGTCGACACGATTACTCAGGTACTTTTCGGAAGTGCACAGTTTTCCAGTAATCCACCCTAGGAATAAGGCATTTTGAGCAGTTGAAACCTCGTGGTGAATGGTGCGGATTAAATAGGTAGCCCATGGGGTTTTGCAATCCAAAATAACAGCACGCCTTGAACCACGTGATTAGCCTAGCTGGCTGACCACGGACAAGTTTATATCGGAAGGCACAACCGAAGGCGGCCAATTTATCACAATTTTCTACAAGTTATACAAGATTGTACAGGAGATTTTTCGGACCAGAAACATGCCTTCCTTCCCTGGCATTTTCTATTTAATCGTAATACGGCCTTCGTCAATAGTCAAGTGCGAAGTTCAGTCGGATAATTTCGTGGCTTTCGGACTAGAAGGTCGCTACTTGGAATTCTTTGACCGCCATTCACACAGGGATGCACCTTACTAACAGAAAGATTGCATATTTGGTGCTGTATAAATAAAAGCCAAAAAAGACGTCACTATTATGATGATAATAATGTTGATGGACACTATTATTTTACCCAGGTTTGCTACACTCTCACCATAGTCTGTACAAATACTATAGAAACATGCTGATTTTACGAAAATATCTCAGACACCACATGTCTTGTTAGTAAAGCAATTCATCGCTTTGTCACCAATGTTAGGGACTGTTTTATTTTTGTCCTTTTACTATTTTCCCCTCGAGGCAAAAAAGGTGCCTAAAACCCAACCACAAAAATATGCCACCTTTGTTAAGCACTTGCAATACGTTCAACCTCTTTAATCGATCAAACGGTTGTTTGAAAATTTGCGTCATAACGTGCCTTCACGCGGATGTTATTTCATTCTACCCGACAAAATACACGGCTGAAAATCCGACAAAGAGAACTCTTTCCGTTAGCCATGTCGCTTATCCAAAGAGGGCAGAAAAAGGCACCGTAGTAACTTGTCCTGTCACATGTTTATTATTCAGTTATATCCGATTGTTTGCTAACTAACGGTTTCTACACTTCTGAAAGTTTAAGGATGACGATCAGATCACTTAAGCTAATTGATTGTTAAAATATTCGCAGGGCACAAAGAAACCATGGATGACCGGGAATGCTGAGGTTTGAGTTCTTGCCCAGTACCAGCAAGCTGGATTCACCATTTTGCCATGAAATAAAACCCAACATTATAAGCAACTGGGGTTTGTTACACGTAACGAGGCAATCACAAACAGCCTTTTGAACTTTGAACTTATATGTGCGTAAGTGTTTGGGTGCACTGACAAAAAGGAAAGGCTTACCGACAACTTTGCAATTCAAGGTGATGTCCTCGCCTTCCTTCTTGGACAAGGTTCCATCCGGATTCAGCCCAGTCACTTCCAGCTGCAAGTTCTCCGGATCTGTAAAAATTAGCCATAGTTAATTATATTCTCGTAGGCACCTGATGCGAGAAATTATAGTCTGAAGGAGGTAATTCTCAGTTTTTCAATTCGTGAAATCGTTAATCTCGCACCAACTTGTTCTGGTTTTGATTAACATCTGACTTCGCGATACAAGAAATAGCAAAGATTGACGGCAAATAAAAAGTTGAAATAAACCGGAGAAAAAGGATTTTGAATGGAAGAATGCAATTGAGTCATATCACCTATTTTCCCCAACCGTTGCTTCGGGAGATCTCGCAAACCCCAACCCAGTAGTTAGACTAAAAATACACAAATTAGTCCACTGACTTAGGGCTTTTGTGCTTTTTTCCATATCATCGCCTGGCCACTCCAAAATATCCTCCAGGAACTGCCTGTCTCCCAGAGCAGCATGCAACGAGACTGTGGTCGTGTGGACACGTACAAAACATATTCCAATCACTTCAACCTATTCTGATTCAATACCCCTTCTAAAGACTGAACTCTAGGACTTATTACCTTAGGTCTAACATCTGAGTTACTCACATAGCTGTCCCACCGTATTCTACCAACACTACGAAGACAAGGGTGTCCAAACACCAGCGGCCATGTTTCGGAACCCTAGAGTAATACCGATATCACTGCTATCGTCTATACTCGACATTGGACCGATAGCCAGATGCCACGCTGATGCAACAGATGCTACAAATTGGTGAATGCCGAATCGGGTCTTCCGTATTTACAAAGACACTTCTTCCGATGTATGACTGCTGGGTGAGATACAGCTCCTAAATGTGTCCACCTCAACTAGTTTTTCTCCGACGTGAACAGAGTTCGGCTTTGAGCCAATCCAGTCCTACAACAGATTTTTACAGTTTGCCGGTACAAAACCCATCATAACCATATCTACACCATCGTTCAGATGATCGAGAATAACTTGCAGCTTACTCGGGTTTTCCCTCAGTGACAAAACATCGTGTACATATTCTGAAACACCCAGTTTCCTATATGAATGCATATCAATGACGATGAGAGAAATTCTGTGGAAATCAACCGATAAACTGCCAAAACTGTATATTGGACCAATTGCGAAACATAAGTGCTTTGTTCAGTCTCTTCCAGCATCCCTGTTTAACACAACCGATGGACGAAATAGACACAAATAATTAACAACTAAACATGAATCAATGAGAATAGGATGATATTTATACTGTTACTGGAGCATATTATTTACGGAAATGGAGGTATTTTATCTAGTTATTTACTGGCTACTTGGAAAATTTAAGAAATATTTGGATATTTTAATAATGACAAAACATAATATTGACATTCCGGTGCATAGGACAATCCTCTGTAAGCCTTGGATGTGTACCATCTTAATGGCTATGAAACATGGAGATATCGTTCGTCAGCTATATTATATTTATCGAGCGTCAATTAATTACAGTTCCACGGGCACTTACCGTACTGGCGCTTAACCTCTTTCGGTGGCTCCACGGTGGGTTGATCTACCTCTGTTTTTGTCTCAAACGTGTAAATTGGCGAAGCATACATTGCCCCACGATGTCTCGTCTCCGGTGCCACATCTGTCCCAGTGGCCACACAGCGCAGTTTGACACCGTCACCGGTCGTGCGATAACCGATCACTTGAAATTCTCCACCGTCATCCGACAACATAGTTCCTGTTTCGATGTGACTGGAAAGCAACTGTGTTTCCAGTGGCATGTTGTCCGTGGAACGGAGTTCCCACGAGTATTTGAGTCCGTCGATTGGTTTGCCGGTAGGAACGTCTGACATGAGAAAGTAGTTTGTACAGCATTACTATACAATAACCATACATTATCAGATCCATTATGGGGACGGAGAGGTAGCACTTATGCAAAAACGAGGCCAACTTCATTTTGTACACAACATAACTCGCCTGGATTAGCAACGAACAAAAACTTGTCTGACATTAACTTACCGATAGCAAAGCAACGCAGCTTGATATCTTGACCGGCTGTTGCTGGGATTATGTCGTTCTCCCCGGCACCGTCAACTTTGACAAGAACCATTGGATCTGGGATAAAGAAATCAAATAGGAAAAAAAACAAAATTCATTATTCCTCAGACGAGCCGGCATTCCACTTGCCCTGGTTATTGTCATATGCTATCAGGCTAGTGGTTTGCTAACATAAAACTCAATAGGAACGTTTAGAGGCGAGTCGATTACGGAAAAAACCAAACAAGTGCTTTTCTTTCGACGAAGCATTTCTTACTAAATCACCCTGGGCTAATGTGAAACAAATCAACTGTGTGGTCAATAGGAAGAGAGAAATGAGAAGAGCGATTCATGCAGAAGACTGTAAATATTTGCTGCCGTTGGAAATGTGCTACTTTGTGTAGCCAATCTCAGAGAAAATAACCCTTTGGGCTCTGAAAAATTAAACAGCAAGATGTCCGCCATATATCTCACACAAGCATTTTATTTCCCGGCCGTTAGAATCCGTGAAAAGCAATTAAGAATAGATTAAGAAACCGAGAACTTGTAAAAACTAGCGGTGAGATTCCGTTGGATTTTCCGCAAACCAGTGAGTTAATTGCACTGCCTGAGCTCATCGTTAGAGAACGATAAGTTGGAGAAAACTTGTCATCCACGTTTTTCAAATAAAAATTGGGACTCTAAAAATGCAGTCAGTCCAAATTAAAAATAAACAACAGAGTGACTTAAATGTTTTCGTGTCGGTAATTTCATTTTGCCATCCGTTTTCGGAAACTGGGAATTTTTGTTTGTCGGTTAAAGTATCTAGTTCTTGTACGTTTGTGGTTGAAACATTTATTCAACAAAGAAAATCCTACCATTTTGATTCCAACTCCTGCCATGAACTCCTGGACGTAAAAAGTGAAAATAAGCTTGCAAACGAATATGAAGACGTATTTGTTTGTTCTGCTTCAAAATTCATTCACAAACGGAACCGAAGAAAAAAACTCTTGTAGAAAAACTGAAACGTTTCTGGTGTTAAGAAACTGTGGGAGCAAAAGCTGACGACTGATGGTTTATTCATTCTGTGAAAAATCACTGAAACTTATGGACAGTAGATACATAGAGACTTAGACCAAATAGCCATGGTTCTGCTAGCATAATAGCAACCCTAAATAGGAGCTAAAACTGCCATAATTTAGCGGTGGATTGAAAGGCATGCGCAGTACCAAGGGATGGGCGAATACCGAAATAAATTCTAAGGGTTTATCCAAATTAAGTGATTCACACTTCAAGTTCTAATTCAGATGAATTCATCTCGGGTAGACTAGAGGGAGCTTGAGTCCAGCGGGTCAGAAACAGGATTGGCCCCACACTGTTCTCAGTAGAAAGTGGCTACCAGAAACTCGGCCTCGTCTGCAGCTAGAAACGTGGTAATCTTTGTTCACCGGACTGACCAACGTCATGTGCCACTGCGGTCGAGGAATGTGAGCATTTTGCAAGGCTCAGTAAATTGAAACCAACAGTTTGTACACAAAACCTGGTGTCTCACAATGTCTTCCTACTCGGCCAACTTCCATCAAAACGTTCGTGATTCTAACACCGCCGTTAGTTTATACTGCATCTTCCGATACCAATATATTTTACATGCACAATTGAATGGGTTAACGAAGACGCTCACATCCTACCCTTTTTGATGTCCTCTATATGCTTTAATCGATGGTAAATCTGTGAAGTCAAACCTGCTTTCATTGATATCATTTCTCCAGAGCATAACTGCAGTTTCATATTTGCAAATATTCACAGTGAACTAGAAAGGACAGTAAATCATAGATCTTACCATGAGTGAATTTCCTGATGACCACAGGCTTCTCCTTCAGGTCTTCCGGTTTTTCTGGGGACTTGTCCGGTTTGGTAACGCCCGACCAAAAGTACTTCGACACGTATCGCTTCGGCGCCGTTGCATTCGTAATAATTCCCTCGATTGATTGTCCTCCCGGTATGTGTAACACAATGCACCGTCCCTGGAACCACGTGCCAGCCTTGACACCCTTAAGAGTCAACCTGCTCCCACCGTCTGGTAATGGTTCTTGTTTCACCTCTTCGGCTATGTGACCGCCGTAGACATCTTCACTATCTGGTGCGGCTTCGGTGAACTGGAAGTGGTAGATAACTTCGTTCTTGGGAATGATTTCTTTTGTGGCTTTGTCTACAATGTGGACAGTGGACAAAGATTTAACTACGTGCATAATATTCTCCCCTAAGTAGTTAGATAATTCCGTGATGAATATAACGGATCTTTTGAAAATGAATATCACAGCTTAAATTGACTTTTTTGTACAAGTGACAATTGCAACCGTCCGAAATAAATGCTACTTATTAATCTTCATTTAGTAACACCTGACTTTAGCCTACTGACCGTGATCCAAGTTAAAATGAATTTATCTTCTTTCACTGATAAAAGGATATTAAAGCAACTCACTCCAACAGCCTGGCAGCTTGATCAAATCCGAAAATTTACATATGATGTGCCATTTTGCTGTATGCAAGAGGTAGCAAAATGCGCTTATGCTACCCTACACCGGGATAAATAAATAACGACCGGAGACAACTAAGGAACAACGAAAGACTCTTGAACCACATCCAAAGACATAGTAGTCGATGAAAATAGCAGCGGATCACTTTGTGGATATGTGAGGAAATTCAGGTTGGAATAAATTCCATCTCCGAACTGAAAATATGGAGTGCTGATAACGAGCACCAGACCAGCTGTCCACCTCTACGAAAAAACAAGTTGTCTTTTAGATCAGAAAAGTGTATATCAAAATAACTAGATGACCAAGCAGTATGGTCAATGTTCTTTTATACAAAGAAAAATAACTGGGAAAATCTCGTCCGATCTAAGTCATTCAGCCTTTTTCCAAGATAATTTTGGAGCGAAGTGAAGAACGATACTCACCGCGAGCTTCACATTCGAGTTCCACATCATCTCCTTCTTTGGCTTTGAGCACGCCATCATCTGGGACACCTTTCACACTGACTTCGATTGGATGGGTTGCTGAAATCAGGAAAAATTTCAGTAAATCATAAAATCTTTGCAGAATAAATAACAAATGCATGGTAAATTTTATAGTTGTAATTTCACCCAAACAACTTCACTATAGTTAATGCGACTGGGATGTTCCCCCATAATTGTGATAATAACTCATTTCGATTTTCCGTGGTGTACTCGTTTAGTGTTTGTCGTTATCCACAAAATGAAACGGAAATAGTCCGAAACCAAAAGTAGTGTTGCTTTGCTCACCATCAATTACACCTTCCGGAGGTGGACGACGTACATCTAGATGGAAATAATCTGACTGATACGTGTGTTCCGTTTCGCTGTTGTATACCAAACAACGACCAACCCGTTGGCTGTACCCATCCAGATGATCCGTCGGTTTCAGGTGAACAAACGTGATCATTTGGCCCTCACGATAGACACGTTGTGCAAGTTCATCCACTGGCACCACCTTACCCCTTCGGTCACGAATTTCCCAGGAATACGTGACACTTGTTGCCGGTTCCCCCGTTTCGGTGTCTAAAGTGAAAGAAAGGAATTATGAAGTTCTCGTAGAAAGATATTCGCACTCGAAGAGACTGATGTGATGTAAATGTTTGTACTGTTCTCGCTTCGATTTGGCCGCCATTTTGATACTCACAGTTTTGTAAGTCAGACAGTCTATGAAGTAAAAAATAGGCTAAATCTTACATTGATCAGCTGGAATATTTTTATATATGGTAGTACGGAGACTTACCTGGGGGATTATGATGAAGCAGCTAATGACTGGGCAAAACGAAATCAAATTTAAGCTTTGTTCGACATCCGCTTGATAAGGTCGTCATTGTAAAGCTCATACAAAATAATGTGCGATCAACGACTTATTAGTTCAAAAACATCAGAATTAATTGTACGTACCAAAGAATTCAGTAAACACCGCTCTTTGAGAGAATCCAACTCTACTTATTGCGAACAACAGTTGGTATCGATGAGGAAGAATAGATTGGCAAAAATAAGGTATTTGCATATACCTCAAGACCAAACAGACTCATTTCGCCAGGCCACACGGACCGGTATTGAATGACTTAGTAGTTTGCTCATATCCATGGATGTGGCTTATGATTTTGTGGGCGATTAATATATTCTTTGTATGCCATAGTTCATGAGTCAATTGGACTATGAAATCCCCGCAGAATTAAACCTTCATAGTCTCTTAGCAACCCTTCAAAATGCTTAACGCCAGGTAAAACTATAGTCCCTGAAAGCAACCGATGATATTTTTTATTGGTTCCGTGCAGATTTCCCTAGTGAAAACCGATGGATGAATCCAAAGAGAGTTGAACTGAGTAGGCAGTGACAACAAAAACATTCATCCGCCCAGAAGAACTCCTTCCATTCGTTGGTCTCTAGCTGAAAACGACCTACCGTAAAATGCTGTCTACTCGTTAAAACAAAAGGAAGGGTAACTGGAAATTATCGACGATCTCCTAGTAGATTCGCTCAAATTTGAAGAAACCGAATACACCTGAGAACTTCCGCTACAATACTTGATGTGGATCATTACGTTTCACACAAACACAAGTGTTCCCTTCCAAAAGGTTTGAATATATGCAGATTTTACTGAGCCATACGACAAACTCAGTTAAGTATCTGGTGATTCATTTCTAAATCCATAATGGTTCACTGTTAACTGGCAACAAAGGGACAAACAGTCTGTTTGTGATTTCATGATATCCGCGTCTGGTTTGCTTAAAATTGAACCTCGGACCTGTTGACAGTTGATTCGATCACTACTCCTCAGGTATCTTCCTAAATGACTTTGTAATCTTCCTCAAATATCGAATTAATTCGCCAGAGATTATAAAATGTGCAAACGTTTAGCGACAGCGAAGACTGGGATGATGATGATGATGATGATGATGATGATGATGATGATGATGTTGAGATGATAATGAAAACAGTGTTGGTGGCAACGATATCATCAATATTGTAATCATTATCACTGTTACCATCCGGTGTGACTAGTTAAACCAGAGCCACGATACCGAATTGGCGAGTATGCTTTCAAACCCCTCCCGGCAACATATAGGTTTTAATAATTTTGGACAGTTGTCAAGATTTACGCTGACGTTCTCATCCTATGAATATATGTGCGAGTATGTTCGATTGATAAATTCTCTAATATATTCATACACTTTTTCTGCTGGTAACCTGATTCTCCTTCCTACCCTATCAGCTGTCTATTATAAGATTGCTTGAGTACAAAATTCCGGTAAATGGATATTCGATATTCGTAGCGTGAACATCACAATGCAATATAACCGGTTTCTTTGATTTCAACACATAGCAATACCGAAAACACTCAACAAAACTGAATTATCAGACCTTAATCTGACCAGTATAACAAGGCAAGATTATAAAGTTAAATAATCTATGATCCACTGATTTTCCACGGGCCGAGTTATTCAAGCAGTGTCAATGCTTAGCTCCACGCTAACGCCAATATAAACACCACTGCCTGCTTGTTTTACCCTTTCTCGGACACAGGTTGCACTCCCCAGGGGGAACCAGTCCGAATGCACGAATCTGGATGTCTGCCAGTAAAATTCACTGAGCCCAAATCTACTCATCATTCAAATTTGCGGAACGGTAGTTTACAGATAGTGAAGTTCCTTCTGAGAGCCAAATTTAATGCGGATCAATGGTGTGAAATCTCAAAACTCAACAACCTGCAAGGTGCAGAGAACATTTCAACAAACTGGAAGACAAGAAGAAAAGTTGTACCAAGAAATTATCAACCTACTTACCTTTGGCCGTGCATGTTAGTCGCACATTGTCTCCAGTTTCTGCACGTACCGTTCCCGCTTTGTTTAGGCCTTCAACTACCACTGTCGTCTTTGTTCCCTTAACTGGAAAATAAGCCAAATTGAGGGATTTTGAACTTACTGCACACAGAGTTGCCATTCACGAAATTCTAACATGTACATTAATGTGCTCATAAAACTATCTGCCAAATTAGGAATTGTGTAGTAAGTTCAATATAAATCCCACAGTAGTAAGAAAATGAAACAACTTTCACACACATACTCACCGTCCATTCCACCCGGTGTTCCTATAGCTGTTCCGTCCTCATTAATTGACACGCCGAAATTATCCGAGGTAAACAATAGCGTCTGTTTTGCATCTTTGGTGGTTCCGTCTGGAGCAGTTTCGGTTGCCATTAGCTCCGCGCGCACGACACATCGGCCTTTGACTGTCTTAGTGGCTGTGAGTTGTTCGGATGAGCGAAGTGTCCCAAGTTGCAGGGTACCATCTTTCTCCGATATCTTTACATTGTCGGCCAATGCTGTCACAGGTACTGGGTTTCCGTGACCGTCAAGGAACTCCCAACCACGAGATAGAACGGTACCGTCAATTCCTTCCTTTACTGTATTCCAAAATGCAAAGTGGATTTTAGTTCGGTTAACACTTCGTCCTTTAGCTTTGTAAAAAAATAATTACCAGAACCTCTGCCCAACAAGTGACCTATAATGGTGTAAACATTGCCACATGACTGCCAGCACAACATAGAGGGATTTTGTACGGCCCGTTTACCAACAAAATTAAAAAGGATTATGGTGTTTGAATAAAGTTATGACAAAATATCTATGGGAAACAACCCCGACTGTAACACCGATCAACAGAAAGATTGTCGTTGGGTGAACTTACTTGTCGCCTGACACTTCAACTGTGAGTCACTTCCGATTTGGCCAATGAAGTTTCCATCTGCATCCAATCCCTCCACTTCCACTTTGACTCGGTCATCATCAGCTACAAGCAAAATAGAAGTTAGAAATCCATAATATCGGCCAATCAGTGCCATACTACGAATACAGTCGAATTATTACACTCCCAACTCACCTTTCGCTCTAATTTCACCAATTTGTTCGGGAATTCGTTCTTTTGGCTCCTCATCCTTTGAAAATATGTTAAACGTGAAGTATGGTGATGCATCCCATCCATCCGCGTCCACCGCTAGGCAGCGACCTTTTATTGTTCCATAAATTTCCTTTAACCCTTCCAAACGAAGGGTGCCTCCTGTGGCGCTCAAAGAGTCGGTGACTATTTCTGTTGTACTCACCGGGTCACCATCCATGCGTTTCAGCTCCCACTGGTAGTTGACATCAGTAACCGGGACACCAGATTTTGCATCTTGTAGAATTAAAGAATTCAGTAAATGAAAGCATGTAACATCTTGGATAAAATTAGATTTATTATCGTTGTCCTACTCTCATTTGAACCAGTGGATGTGTTTACGGATAAACAGTCCATTTAAGACTAACGGCAGTTGTTTTGAAAGATCTTTTCAGGGTCACTCAAATCCATATTTTGGACTGAGGACATAGAAACGGATTTGGAATTCCAATCTAAACAAGATTTTGCACCGACGAAAGGATAGAAGTTTCTGTCGGTGAACTTCGTTGCATTGAAATTAACGTAAAGCCTAGAATCGAGTGCACCAGTTTCGTGCTTATTGGTGTTCGCTATTCTCTTTTGGCGTCGTTGTTAACCTACTCCCGAATCTAACAGTAACCTGTTCACATGTGCATAAGTAACCCACACGTCAGTTCTCTAGTTCCTGCCGAACAGGTAAACGTCATCGGTAGGTTGTGCTAGCACGGAGAAAGACTAAATGCACAATGAAAATGGCACAGTCGTTGTGCGCACACTCACAGAATCGGACAGCAGACAGCAGTTTGAATTGAACCGTTTTAAGAGATTTCGGTATCTGTAAATGTGCATTTACGAAAAATGATATTGTCGGTGGAAGCAACAATACCCCGACTTTCTTGGTTATCAGCCAAATTGAGGATGGCTTGCAAACAGGTTGGCAGCCCAAGTGTGTTTATTACTCCCACCTACGCCGTTTTAACTGAGATAAGTACACATTCTCATAGAACACATCGCATTACCAAACTATTTTTCTAATCCCTCTATACATTGTGAATGGTATAATGTTAATAACACAGCGTTGTTGGTAGATGTAATTCGCCAACGTTCCGACTTCCGTGCGTAGTATCTCTCAAGGCATGATTTCCAATCAAATCTTGCCTCTATAAAATACATCTGCCGACAACGCTGTGTTATTAACATTATATCATTTATAATAAAAACCAATACATGGCGGATGGATTTTTTGAAACATACCTTACGTCATTCGGTCCTGGTATTTACAAATTCATTACTCTGTACATTATTCAAATATGCTGTTTTACCGACTTTAGAATCGTCTGGAAATTAGGCGTTGTGTGGTAAAACAGCTTACCATAGGCTTTGCATGTCAGTTCCATTGTGCTTCCAGGTTCTGCGGACAAGTTCTCCTCATCTTCTAGTTCCATGACACGAACGCGGTACTTTGGATACAAAGATGGTTCTGAAACAAAGAAAACCGTTGTTTTTAAACGAAAAATCGAGGTGATCAGAAGTGTGCTTAGTAATCAGCAAGCGAATGTGTTCAGTTTCTCTGAACTACAATGGCATGTATAAACCGATCTATTTTGTTTCACATGTGGTTCAGCCTTTTCTATTTACAGATCTTTGGCTGCTTATTACTCGTGAGGCCCGAATCCATGGGCCTCGTCCTATCGATTAACAAGTGTTTAGAATACCGAAAATCCACCGCGGTCCATAGACAGGAAACCTGGGGAGAAATTGTCATTTTCCAGGATAAAAGCAATGATGGTACAATTCTGATAGGGTGGAAATCACTGGGTAATTTGAAACTGACCACGAAATGGTTCGCTTAGTGATAAATGTGTGGCACTTATTTGCCAACCAGACATATTTTATCCAGTAAACATGGATAAAATTATGGCTGATAACAACGATAATCTTATATTTCATTCTTTCATTTATTGTGCAGGTGAGAGGCCACGGCTAGTCACAGACTATTGATACGACGCTTAATTGAAGGTGATAGGAATGGAACTGCGCACACTGGCATTCGATCTCTGCAATGTTAGCCACGTGACCAATTACCATTTGTACCCCATAATCCTGGTCTAGAGATGAATGGCTATTATTTCTAAAACCAATTAATACAGTTGTAGTTGTGTCCTTTTCTTATCCTGGCAACCGTTCTTGTTATTCACCCAAATGAATCACGTGAACACATATGCAGATAGAGTTAATCTAGACGGAAAATGTTTGTATTCTTAGGTGGATTGATATGTGTGAGCCAAGTCAGTCCTCAGTTGTTTAATAATCCTTTTGGGAAGCAGGCAGTTTTAGTCAAGACTTTTTTCTATCCCTTTGACTTTATTTAAGCCAATTTCCGAGAAAATAGTACACATTCAGTTGCTAGGTGTGAAAGTCAGTCTCACGAGAAAGAACTATATGATGTTTCCTTTCATCTGAATAATCACAGCAAGGCAGCTTGATATATCGTTGATGGAAATGTGACATTTTACTGGTACTCTAGCTCTCAAGTTACGCTCTCCGTAAATTTTTACCCGTCTGATAATGATCTACGAACCTGCAGGTATGGTGGGCACATCTTCAGTTGTCACCAAGAATCGATAAAATGGAGACGTGTAAGTCTCCGTCCCGTTCACAACACGGCAACGAAGCTGGGCCATGCCGGCTGCAGACGTGTCTTCTGAAGCATAAATCTTCAACGCGCCAGCCTCAGTTTCGGACGCCTTCGTAGCGAACGGCCCTAGTGTACCGTCCAGATAGGGAGCGCTAACAGTTGGTCTGTATCGCATATCCCACCCGTAAATCACATTGTGCAAAACTTCTCCGGTCTCGGCGTCTGAAACAGGGAAGACAACAGGGTTATGCATCGACCAGGCAAAAAATAATTTTTACTCTCACTGAATGCCCTCCGGATTTCATTCTTAATACAGAGAAACTTCAGGTCGTCCGGTCTGGAAAAAGACCGGATAATAAGTTAGCAAAATATGTGGCTCGACAAGACTGAAGATGACACGTTTTCTGTTCATTCGTGATAAGCATCGAACATTTAGATTTACTAAACTCCCTTCTTAGACGTAAACTTTCCCGTCGAGATTTAGTGAGAATATTTTTTCCGAATAAAGTTTACTCTCGATAGCCCGCCTCCAATGGGCCGACGACCAAAGAATGATTATATTGACCACAAAAAGCAACACGCAGCGAGAGGGTGTTTGGCTAAACAGTTCATATCAGCTTTTTCCGACGAAAACTTCAGCAGCGACATCGTACGATAGACCACTTCATAGGCGGATTCAATTGACTGCTAAAATTTGGAAAAACTGTCGTATCAAATTTGTTTTATTTTGCACTCAGTTTTTGAACATTATTTTATATTTCGTCTATCCACTGGGGTTTGAGAAACTCCTTGAGACAGTCAATTTCTTATGTCTGGTGAGGAATCGTATAGATTGTTCGTCAACGCCTGGTCAGAAATGGAACAAGATGTGTTAGCTTGTGTGCATCTTTTCGCGCTTATTAGGCTATAGTTTATACATATAACGGGTTACTATGTAGTCGTTTCATTTCGAATGCGATTATGCTGCTGATCATAGCCGATGCATTTTATTCCGGCACTTCTTGAGTCTTGTCATATCAGCATCTGAACCAGGGTTGGCGAGATCAGGGTATCAGATGCACCATTTTTCCACATTACTAAGCAGGTTTTCGTAGAATTTGTCACTTGCACCTAGACCGTCTTGTCACCTATGATTTGGTCAGCCTACCGGTTTCTCGAGGTAAACGAATTGCCTTATTTCATCGAACTTTTTCGCAGCAGACGAGTAGTGTAATCTAATCAGCAACAAAATTCCTTCTACACAATCAAACGCCCGGCACGAATTTCATAATCTTGGTCTAATCGAAAACAACGCGTCATGTGCATCTCGGGATTGAGAAATTGGAATAAATTTTAATTGTAACAATAGTCTTGGTGAGGTAGGAACGCTTATAGTGATAACGAAACATACTGAGTCTAACTAGAAGTGCGATAAAAAACGAACTTGTTCAAAGTGCCATGAAATTAAGGACTCAAACCCGATATGGATACTGTCCAATAGGAGAAGCTGTCATTTGATCTGGCTGAAGAGAACCAGTAAGCGCTGATTGCAGGGGAGAGAATGTCTTTTTCTGTTGCGGTTGAATGGCGCAAAGTCACTCAGATTCGCCTTGAGTAAACTCCTTCAAACGAATTTGGTTATATATTGGCATTTGTAAGTATTGGATTAATTTTTAAGCTTAGTTCAAGAATGTATGTCGAGGTAGTTCAACAACAAAAAGACAATTTTCAAGGCATATAAATGTGCATTCAGTGAACGGCTTGAATTTATTCACTGTACTTACCCCGAGCTACGCATGTAAGATTCAGAACTCCTCGCGGTTGGGCTTTCGCAATCATCCGTTTTTCATCGATTCCACTCACAGACACCGTGATGCGTCCATCACCTGGAGTAAGGAAATCTTTTAGTAGTATATACACTGGTCATTGTGTCGACAAACAAAGATTTACTACAAGTTGCTCCACTTACAAACTACGACTTTTTCTTTCTGATACGAAACGTGTTGTCTTCTATTGACTCGCCATCATTATCAAAAAATAGCATGGCCCCCGTGGTAAACAAATAACACAAAATAGTACCCATTTTTAAAATAATACTACGGAGGAAAGCAATCAGTCGCTTCGAATGAACCTACTGCCTCTGTCTCCAGTTGGACTTGTACATTAAAGTTGTTTCCTAAGACCTAACACCACCCCCCTCAGTGGGGAGAGGAGCTTTCTCCTCCCTATTAGATGGTGAGTTTTGGAGATTACAAATGACCATATTCAATAGTTTGTCTTTAGTGTTTTCCGGTTATTCACTTCAAACTATTGGGCCAAAGTCTTCCACTGCAATTTCCTCGTGAAAAAAGCGCATATAATTTGCATTTTTGTTTTAACTTCTACCTCATTTGCAATAAAGACGCAAGCTGCATAGGCCCTGAACACAAAAATGCACACATAATGAATGGGCATTTTAGACGGCTGTATCAGAGTAAATTTCACATAAAATTATTTTTCTTCTACATTCCACGTTACATTCAGCCTTACAGGATAGACAAATGACACCAGCTGATCGAATTATCTTGTATTTGATCACTTCTCTGTAGAGTAGTCTTTTTTGAGGACAGAAATAAAGATAAAACAGAACTGGGAAAATACGTTAGTTCCGATCGACTGTTCGCTGATTAGGGGATATTTATGTGATAAACTCAGACGTCACCGGAAAGATGTGTTTAACCGAAAAATTCGATATGTTGCAATTTGCAACGTTTGAAGCAGTATATGTTTAAACTTAGTAACAAGGCAAGGCAATAAGGAGACGAAAAAGCTGAAATCAAACAACCGGAGAAGGTTAGTAATCACGAAAAACTAATGCTTTAACAATTGGAAAAAGTGTCACACGTTCGATTGCAAAAGTGAGAGAGTGAGAAAATCTGCATTTGTAGATGCAAATGAAAAGTTGAGGAAATCGCTTCAAAAGATGAAAACATCCTGAAGAGCAAAGTATGACTTCTAAATAATTACAGGGACAAAGGTTAGGACAAATTTTTATAGTAAGTCTATTCAAATTCGCCACTGACCCCGAACAAAGTTATTAACCATCTCTCTTCGCACACACTCAAAATAAATTTTCATAATTCAAGCATTCTTACTTGCTCCCGAGATCACAATCCGTACCATATGACAGAAGAACTCATTCTAAGTAGGGTTACTGCATTTCTTTAAAAAAACGATTTATAGCCAAAATATCAAGAAAAGTGGAGAATTGAAAACAATAATTTTTGACTCCCTTACTTATGGTGGAATCTATCAGCCTTGAGATCATGAGCTAAAAATATTGTCTTAATACCCTGATACTGTCGTCATGACTTGGACCAGACGATGCCGACTAAACAGTCCTGTGGCAAATGAGGACGAGTCAAAAGAGGTTAGTCAAATGTTCATTACAAATCTGAATTTCTCGTGCACTGTAGGAGAGTGGAATGTAGGAGTCTGTTGGACATGGAGAGCTGCTGAATTGTGCCTAATTATGATAAAAATATCATTTATGCAGCAGAACCACAGGGAATTACACCAGAACTAAATAAAACCTTGTTCACATCAATACATTCAGAAATCTTAACCTTAATAATGATTTTATCCAAAGTATCACTGCACTTGTTCGTACCTTGGGACATCGTCTTTCCGAAAGCCTCAAGCGAAAAAGAAATCCTAGCATGAAAAAAGACCCGCTTACTAATCCCAAGCAATCAAAAGTTTACAGCTACCGATGGAAAGACGTTCACCTCATGGCCTGCATGAGGAACAGTTAGGAATTTAATTGGGATCCTTTAGGTGATTCTGAATGACTAGCAAATCACAACTGAAGAACGTAAGCCTCGATAAGTGAACCTTTTGCGCTGCTTCAGCAAGGATGTTGTCCTTACTAGTATATCTTCAAAACGAATATTGTGGAATTACAGGTTAACAACTGTAAGACATCACCTTAACATGAGTGACTTAGGGTACTAAGTATGTAGTCGGTAAGACTCGCATTCCTCAATTTGGGATTTTCGACAGCATTTCGGTTCTAGAACGAAAATGGCAAATAAATTTAGTCCGTTGATGTCGTTCAGAATAGGAGCATTTAACATTTGTTAAAAGTGTGTCCTCTGAATCAAATTAGGAAGGTTTACACTTAGATTTTCTGAGGCAGAAGTTATCCGTATAGAATTAAATTTACGCAGGTTTCCATAGTGTTTATATTCTTTTCACTAAAACCTACTTGCCAGTTCATTGCAGACGTACCAAAGGAGAACTGATATTTGCTATCAGAAGCAACCTAATTGTGAATATTATAATATTAATAACGCAGCGTTGTTGGTAGGTGTAATTCGCCAACGTTTCGACTACCGTGGGTAGTATCTCTCAAGGCATTGTTGGCGCATCACATCTACCAACAACGCTGTGTTATCAACATTAAATCATTCATAATAAAAACCAATACGTGGCGGATCGATTTTTCGATACACTTCTTACATCATTTGGTCCAGAAGCAACTTACTCTATGGACAGCTTTGTTCTAACAAAGATGTGAACTGAGATACTATTTCAAAGGGTACGCACGAACACTCACAGTGACCTGCTAGACGGTTCGTTAAGTTTACATCACGATGTTCTTCGAGGCCACTGTTCAAAACCTCCACCTCGATCCGGGATTATTTTTTTAATATTAATTCCCCAATACCCGGAATAAGATTAATCATTTGCACACACCCAGTAAGGTTTAAATCTGTTTACAGCCGTCTTGACACTGTTTGGCAAGCCTGTATTTTTGCCATTACTGCGGGCTACTGATATAACTGCTAGTAACTAGCCGATTCCTCGCAAAAGTTTGGGATGTCCTCTAAACGCTAGAAAAAATCACCTGATGGAGTAGTGCCCGCGGGCTTTGTGCAGTCGTTCGTCAGACTCAGTTTGATGTACAACTCTTGAGGGTTGTACCTAAACCTCTTTATATTTGGCTAGTGATGCCACATCTTTAATTTCTAGTCAAAGGTGCTGCAGAGAACTGATTTTGCCTATATTGTTCAAGCCGCTATTTTTAACTCACACTCAAATCTGTGACTGGGAAAAAATTTCTACAGTCTGTTCGTCAGTAAAGCATGTCTGTTTTCGGGTTACTTTAGCAGTGTACAATGTTCTTCCGGTTCATTTCAAGAAATACCTGAGTTTGCGATTTGGTATTAGATGAGCCTAAGTGATGCTTCTATTGTAAGCGAATATTTCTCCGTAACCGATAATGAAACCGTAAAATTATAGAAAGAAAGCCTAACGATCGGTGGCTCCTATGCATCATCAAACAGATTTCAGAAGTCATCTACCGAACAGGGCCTGGCAACAAATTTAGAAGTTCTAAGATTTACAAATCATTTTGGTTATCAACCTAAATTCTTCTCAAACTAACCTTCAACTTCGGAACCCTTCGGGATCGAGGCCACCTTAATCCGGAAGTAAGGTGATCGATAGACTTGTCCATCTCGTTGGACTACACATCGTCCGCTGGGTTGTTCCTGATCCCCATTTAGGGTTTTCACTTGGAACAACTTCAAGATAGGACCATCCTGGATAACCTTGTTCGCCAATAGGGCCATATTTAACATCCCACCAGTCTGTCTGCGCAACTCCCAACCGAAATTCACGTCTGTCAGTTGCTGTCCAGTTGTGGTATCTTCACGAGTAAGAAAATTTCAAAAAGATAGGTCAGGAAGCAAGTGGATATGAACTAATTTCGTTTAGACTTATTGCACACTAGTTCTACTCATCAACACGGAAGAAGGCCGATAGGTTAGTTGTTAATTTTCTATTGTTTTTATCCTTCAGTTGCAATAAATTCACCACTTGAGACGGCAAAAAACTGATCTTAACGGAGGATATAATCATTGTTCGGGGCCGAGGCCGAAACTTTCCTGACTGAAATGGGGTTCAGCTGCACGCATGTGGCCCAAACAGAATGACTTAAGCAAATACGATTTCCTTGAGATTGTATAAGCACAAACCAAGTACACTAGCTGATCAATCCGATCAAGCTATTAATTTGCATATTACGGTGTGATACGATTTCGTTGCAGGACATCGCGGATTTTACATCAGAACCTGACCGCAACTGCAGCTTGATATTGTGCAATCCAGTCAGCAAGCACGTGCAAAATGTTGGACCGGATATCTGTGTGTTTCACGCCAAATACCGAAAGTATGCATGGAGAACTGAGTAGAGCGGATCTATGAAAATCACTTAAATAACCATGGTGTTTTATCATCCAGTGTGTTTATCATTGTTACAATAATTCAGCATAAACTCCAAATGAAATTGTTTGTTAGAATGTGCCAATCTAAACGGACAATGCACTCATATTTATATATATGTATATATGTATATATATATATCAGCGAGAAGGAGGGGATAGGGGGGTACCTTGGTGTGCACGTGTACAGTACAAACAGGTAGGTAGTTATGTGTAATCTTCCCTGCCTGAAGTGAATGAAGTCGGCATTTGGTCCCCGTATCCGAATGTTTCATAATATCATTCTTGCGGATGGTTGCGATCAGGCCGCTTGCGCGTCCTCTGTTGGTCACATGCTAAACAAATCAGCACCGTCTCTCCTGATTAGATTATCGAAACTCCCCGGGCTGAACCGTTGCGGAAACAGCACGAGTTCTCATTGACCAAGTGTTGGATGCTATTTTCCAAGAGCAATTTTGATTTATATTGTTCTCCAAAATCAGCAGAGGCAAATTAGCATGATTCTAGTCAATATCGAGAGCTACACCCTGAAGAGAATGTGCACAATGTGGGTATATTTTGCCCAGCTGGTTAATCGATCTCCAATGCAACCAGAGCGAAATAACTTATCTTAACACTGTTCTGTTTGGTAAGATATGTCTAAACAACTACTCCGTCCTGAGCTTCACCTGGCACGTGAGGTAATGGAGGGAAGACGATAAAGCTGGCTCCTAATTTGTTCTAGCTATACAGGCACTGTCGGCTCTAGCCATGCATCTGTGAAGACGACCAAGGAAGAATGGATGAAAAAAGCAGCTGTAGTTTCAAGATATGTCACGTTATACAGGCGTTGAATGGTTTCACTCACCATCGGCAATACACGTCAGGACGACATCCTGTCCAGGCTGGGCAGTGAGTGTACCGTCCGGTTTCAGTCCGTCAACCCGAACTCGAACCTTATCTCCTGTGACTGATTAAAGAAAACAAGGGGAAGAAACCATTTATTCAGAATTTGTTCTGCATATGCATGAACAACCAAAGTGCAAATCTACAAATGACTATGCAAGACATGCTTCACGTACTATCCGGAGGTGTTTGTCCCGGCTTCGTTTCTCCCGTGGACGAACCGTCTTTTCGCGTGATATCCAGTGCAAAGTAGTCCGAATTATAAGACTTGGCCAATCCAGCAGGTTCCTCGGGAGACTTGGGTCGTTTACTAACCACAGCCACACAGCGTATTTTAAACGGCAGACTTCCACGTCTGGGTGCAGTCAGACCACGCAATCTGAGATTTCCCGTCGAATCGGTAGTGATGCTCTCGGCAAACAGACTTGAATCGATCGAACGTCCAGTGGCGTCGGTGAATTCCCATCCGTAAAATACGGTATACTCAGCCCGGATACCTTCGGTCGAAAGGCGTTCATTCGTTGTGGCGTCTGCAAAAAGGTGTTCAGGAATACAAAGTGAAAAGCATATTCTGGTCAGACAAAGAACACACAATTGAAGCATGTCCTCGGTAGCTTGTTAATAATGAGGCTAGCATTAAACGGAATAGAATCGCGATAATTTTGAAATAGCACATTCGAAATTTTTAGTGGTTTGGTAGTTTTGCCTTATATAGTATTCAAACAACTCTGTCAAAGTGCTTTAGGCATTTTTGTATTCCTCAATCAGGTGTTGAATGTTTAACCGTTTATACCGAATATGCACTGCAAATTGCCTTGGACTGGACTTTTGAGAAAATGTATAATACGAGGCCTTTGCTGGACGAACTTCCAGGCCTGCCTTAATAGATCTCTGTTCTACTCTTCCAAGAACGGAAGACTCATGGGGTTGGCTCAAAAAAGTCAAATCATTAACAATGTCAGATCGCACAGTTCTCCTAGCACACTTACAACCTTGAAATCAAATCCGTAGTTCAAGATAAGATGGGTTCGGTTCAATCGACTGGACATGATCACTGACAACGAAACTATTCTTAGTTGATCAATTAGTCTGCGTAGGATTGCAGTTAGGAAATAGTTTAGACTGTCAACGGGTGAATTTTAATAACCTTCGTCTATGTATCAGGTGTCAGCCGTCAATAATCCATACGGCTAACTATTTTCAACACTAACCGAATAGTAAAACGGACAAGGTACCGGTGGGACTACCTGGTTATTTAGAAGAGGACAAATTTGCTTCCTTCCGTTTTTTTATTTCACTAGCGTCAAAAATGTAGTAGAACCGGAATAACAGTAGACAATAGCAAGTTGCTGTATATCTTTTTGGTCCGAAGATAATCGATATGACAACGAAAACGGTAAATAGGCACGTAATCGGGAGTAATGAACTTACTTCGAGCCTCGCATGCAACGGCCACACTTTCATCTTCTGAGGAAACCAAATTTCCGGAGTCATCCAAACCAGTAACTGCTATCTTAATTCCGTCTGAAAGAGAAGTGATTTGAATGAGTGATAAAGCTTCAAATGAAAATGTGTTCCGGATTGGATAACACGACATTTCCACTGCAGTGGATTGATCATTTTGAGTGGCAGGGGACATGATTGATCATTTAGATGATGACTCACCGCGAGGTGGTCAATTAGATTAGGCATCTGTCACCCCTAAACGTCAACAGTCCGAGATCCGATAATCATTTTGGGGGTAGATGATAATTCGCTATCGCCCGGCTCGTTACCGTGCCTGACATATTGGGACCTTAGGTGGTTCTGTTACACTCCATTTTTGGGGCCAGGATTGCCGGCTCCCACCCCGACCATGAAGTAGGCTTTATTGGCTACGGAACATGCTCCATTCGCAACACATAGGCATAGTGCTCGTAATTAAAAGTAACTAAATCCACCTCATTATTGAAAACCCACAAATACTGAGCAGTTGTTTCATCCTAGTCAGGAATTATCAGAAGCACATGTCTACCGCGCCAGAACTGAGGCGCAAACCCAGGACAAACAATTGTGAACTGAGTTTCTTAGCCACTAGGCTGGCTATGAGTCGTTTCGCCTTTGTTGGGATCGGTTATAAATGTTGTTCGCAAGATAGCGGTCCTCGAGATGGGAAGAGAGGAGTGGGTTCACGCCAAATGATTTGCCGTTGTCGTTTTCGAATTTTGAGTTCACCGTAGCTGAAGCGTACCCGTTTTCCAACACACTGTGCAATAAGGCTTAGGCTAAACTTCCCATTCAGTTGAAATCATCAACGCAATAAACGACTGCCCTAAATTTACCTAAATGTTGGTTTTCTGTCAGTTAAAGAAACCGATTTTTATCAGACAGACCGATAGACCAATGAAAGCAACATTTAGATTCGTCTACTAGCCTATGCGAATATGGGCTTACAGGTTTCCTTCAACTGGATTAGCTCAAAACGGGACACATTACGTTTTCCCGTATTTTTGGACCCTTCAGAACAATTTGTTTATTTACTGCTGAGTAGTGTCAACTAGAAAACCGCCCACTTAAGCTTTGGAGTTGTTCAAAAAGACCTTATTAGAGCTCAAATCACATGCCTACCAGATGGCCGTCCAGGGACAGGAATCGCATCCGGGTCCAAAGTGGTAGGCTTCTTGACCACATCCACTGTGAAATAGTCCGATCCATAGACCAGATAAGCGTCCGATGGCATGGTCGGATCCACCTGATTTGCCGGCACATGAACCACACATCGTCCTTTCACATTCCGACCCTTGGATCCCGGTGGGGCACGAATTCCCCGTAATCCCAAACGCTCTCCGTTCGCCTCAACAGCAACGGCCACATTTGTTGTAGACACCGGATCTTCATCCATATACCGCCATTCCCAACCATAGCGCGTTCCGTGTCCCGGTAATAGAGGCTTGCTTGTAGCCGTTACCACCGCCTGACATCTTAGGGATGCGTCGTCACCCACGCGATGCACGCTTATTTGTCCCCGTTTGTTCAGACCACTGATCTCCACACGAACGCGTTTGTCCGAATAGGATGGATTGACCGATTCCTCAGCTGTATATAGTGATCAGGAACGAAAAAGCAAATCGTGTACAGTTATTTGTTTTTGTTTTGGATGCAATCAGACAATAACAGTTGTGAAGAGGTATAAATTATGTAACCGGCGGTGGTCTTGGCATTTGGACGCTAAGTTCACGGGTTCGAATCCTCCCACCGCCGGTCAGCGTACTCAATCGGCAGCCCTCTGTTTGCAGCGGCTCCCTTCATGAAAACCCGTGTACACTCCTATTGCATTATTAAAGGGAGTAAAATATAGACATTTTAGGGAGAAAAGTAAGAAACCATTTTCTATTGGATTTAAACACGACTGATTCGAGATATCACCCTTATTGTTTGGTGCTGAGCAGAAGGGAGAGCGCTGATTTAGGATGCCTGCCGGTAACTGAGAGGCGCGGGAAATCTTAAGTAGATAACCAAGAATATCTTTGTTCCTCGGCACAGACAGAAAAACTCATTTGTACCTAAGTTATACTTATTCTTCCTAGGACACTGAAATCGCTCTCACCGTGATTTTGATCCATTGGGAATTGTGGATGTTTCATAGGAAAATAAACTCGCTTTCTGTCGCGGTCGCACTAAGGATAAGTGTAAACATTACAAGGAGTAACTCGTGTAGAAAAACGACCCATCGACTGTCAAATATCTAATGTTTCCATATTGAATGCACTCGTTAACTACTCTTGATTGCACACTCAAACGATCATGTATGTAGAAATCTTACTTTCTTGACCATTGAACGATTCCATTAGTTTTGTCTTTTTGGTTGGGAATAACTTGTTCCAAACCATAGGTACTCATTCACATGTTGATTTTGTCTTATGGAGTGATAAAGCCAATCCGATGTATCATATAAAAGTTACATATCTGAGCAAAATCTTAAACGTTGCCTATAAATCGAAACTGTTCAAACAACACTGATTTTTGCTTGCTTTGAAACAGGTTCCCCCGAGCAAGCTACTTGCAAACGAGTTGGCACTATCGTCCGATTGACTGGAAGGAATCGAAATTACTGACCCCAAAAATTGCTGTGTAGTTGACGCTCGTTCGGCTCGCAACTGATCTTCTAACATTCGCCTACCAGGGTGATTGATTAAACCTACGAAGGCTTTTGGGTCAGACAACGGACATGTTCATCTGTACCATTTTTCACATTTTTTTCGGAACTATATCAAAATTACTCGGAGTTACGCCACAATCACTCAGACATATCACCCAGATGACCTATTCAGGTCTCACTCACATAAGCCTGAAGCGTGATCTATCTTTCATAGGCGCATTTTTGCTTGGGCACTCTAAAGTGTACTAATTATCTATGCATTGCTCTATAGTCTGCAAGCAGATATGTTGTTGAGTTTTGTGAAACAGCTGAGTTCTTACCCGACTTCGAATATATTCGTTATAAACCCGAATAGTTTTGATACCGATTCAGAACAACGCGGAAAATGGCAGTGTTCCTTGTATTTTACAATGAGCACATTTTGAAGTACAAGAGTTTATTGATGGATGCGATGCATCAGTTAGCCTGTTTTGCTTCCTCTTCTATGCTTGGGTTGATATGCACCGGTTCCAATGCGAAGTTGTTTAAGATCTATTTTCAATTTGTATCCACAGCTTTCTCGGCTCTTTTTTAGCTAGTTTTCACGGTTCTTCACTCTTCATCTTTAGCTGCCCATAGATTCAGCTTAGGAAATCAGGTCAAATTAAATGAATTTCACGCAATCTATATTAGTTTTAGTCATTCTTACCCGTCTTCAGTCGACTGTCGTACGGGAAATTACCTAGTTCCATCTGTTTCCATACGCTGTCATTTCATTCACAATGGTTCATTCTTAATCAGTGAATCGATAGATATTGTGGCCATTTCCGAGTGTCGTTAGCTTTCTAGTGACCCACTTGGCACTGTTTTTCTGGCCATGTGATTTTTTACTGCCTTTGTATCCATGACCGACAGCTCCATTGGCTGACTGGCCTCGGTTCATATGTTCTGCTCAACTAAGTGCCACTTCATATTCCTGTCTCCGTTTAAATTGAAATTAGTTACTATATGCCATCTTCATTTATATCCATCACTAACGCGTGATCGTTTTCATCATTGCCACGTCCTTTGCTTACTTTTCGTCGGTATCCGAAAAACATGCCAGTGATATCATTTTTGTTGAAGCAAATAAAAGCACTTAATGCCTTTTTCACCCTGATGGCTAAACTTATTAAATCAGACACAGTCAGTGGACTGGGACTCAAAGTCCTTTCTTTAGTGCGGCATTGGCGTCACAGTTTCTGAAAGAAGCCCTAACATACTGGGTACTAAACTGTGAAATTTGACTCCTAACCAAAGAAAAATAGGTTAACTTTTGAAATCAGAGTGTAGCTTCAATCTTGGTTTGGCCTAACGACGATATGAAAAAAGTGTGTTAGCATGGACCATACCGTCCAGATAAACATCTATGAATCGCAAACCAGTTTTACCAAGTAAGTCCTACCTGGTTTTCGAGGACTGCATGGGGCGAATGCCTATTCTCAAACAAGAAGAAGCATCCGCATTTTAATCCAATGGATTTTTAGAAGCGTGATGAGCTTAATCAACGAGTGATTTCAAGAACAGTGATAAATAGGCCTGCTCGTTACACTTCGGAAAGTCAATGCCATGAGTTAGAAGTTAACTGGTGAGATTCCGCTTGTTTGGCAGGAGTACAAACACTACCGCAGTTCAAGTTAGAGGGTTGTAATGATGGCAGCTTAGTGGCAGAGCATCATTCCAGCAAGCGGATGACTTTCGATTCGATTTCGGCCGGGAGTGTTGACTTTTAAACACAACAAGTAAGTGGATTTTTCACTCTATGTAGAAGCCGTCTTACAGCACAGTCTCGGACAACGGTCTACGGTCGATTACTATGTATTATGCAAACTGCTAAGCTTGTACAAGAATAATAACCGTGTTGAGGTAACTTTATTTCTCTTCAGAGTATACTGAAAATGGAATAGCCATGGCATACTTTTGCTTTCCTTTTTTGCGGTTTTACATAAAGCAATCTTAGCGCACTGAAAAATGTCTGCATGCAACATATATCATGTTACTTACGTCTTCTCTTCTCATCCCCGACGTCGAATGTGAAATATGGCGAGCTCAAAGTGACTCGTTGCTCAAGCGATACTACACACCGACCTCGTGCATTTGGATTGGGGTGGAGATGAGACAGTATCAGCTCATTGTTTTCAGTCTGCTCGAATCGTGCTGCTAGTTGTCCGGTATTAAGTGGTTCTCCTGTGTCACTCAAAAAGTCCCAGCCGATTGAACTGTTCACAATCGGTTCGTTAGTGGTATCATCTGAGAAAGAAATGCACGGGAGGAGTTATCATTTAGACGGACATGCTTAAGTTTCAGCATGACAATTTTCAATACCGCCCGAAAAAAAAACCCAAATTTCTCGTTTGCTAAGGCAAAATAAAATGGATGTGAAATATTCCAATTCCAGGATTGTTAGTTCCCAAACCAGTAAGCTAGTAAAGAAATTTGTCTCGAGTGGTGACAAAGAAATTTCATTGGTTTAACAATCAGAAAGGTCTTTGGTAATTTTGAAACCACTTCATCCGTGATCTGTTAGATGTCAGTTGAATTGTGTATGCCATTCACCCCATATGAATTCAACGGGCAAGTGCCTGTTAACATTCTGACGTTAGCATGCAGTCACTTTTTGCACTCCGACAATGCTATTTTTTCTAGACTATATTTAACTTCGCTAGGGGATTGGCAGTTTTACGCAAATTTATTCGCGTGATCATTTTTGCGACCATACTACTGATTGATGACCTTCACTCGTCGTATTCTCGGAAGAGTTTGAACGTCCACTCTTGCATCATCTGACACATCATATTTAACTACTGCTTTTTCACGTCCCAGACTCGATCGGCTGGTAGACTTTGAACCGACACAACTTGTTGAACATGTCTATCACAACCGATTCACATGTTTGCTGAGGATGAAGAAACAGTTACCGTTTGTCAGCTACTGTTGCGGCCATGCGCGAGCCTGGTTACTGTCAGTTCCTGATCCTGTAACTAAACTGTTAGCTTTCTAAAGTTATTCAGCAATTTTTCCACTCCGTTTGATTGGTTTTGAAATGGGTCTTGAAATGGTTTAGTTTGTGGGATCACACAATTGTGGTTTCACATGAGGTTATCAAACAGGAATTCCTGTCTCTAGTCTACATAAAAATTCCTTCTAAC
Source organism: Fasciolopsis buskii (assembly GCA_008360955.1). Lineage (NCBI taxonomy): Eukaryota > Metazoa > Platyhelminthes > Trematoda > Plagiorchiida > Fasciolidae > Fasciolopsis > Fasciolopsis buskii. Next base: position 717,837 of record LUCM01002098.1, on the reverse strand, counting down.
AGCCCCTTATTGATACCATCTATGGTACACATGAAATCGAAGTGCTGTTGTGAACAGTCAGCGAAAACGTTTGTGGAACGTTCTGTCAATTAGGGTCATAGTTACGACAAGGCGTAATTTTGACACTCTCTTAGACTCACTCAGCGCGGTGCATTTGAGTGTAACATTTTCTCCCGGCTTGGCCACAACTCGGCGATTTTCGTCCAAACCATCAATGCTGATGCGCACCTTGTAATCTGTCATAGGTGGTGGATGCTCTCCCGGAATGTCAGGGATCACAACGGAATCGTCTAAAAAAATGTACAGAAGACAGCATGCAGTTTGTTGACAGAGTTTACGTTGCTATCTCACAAAAGTCAAGTGCCACTGAGTCCAGCTGGTTATTGACATGCAAGAAAAAAACCATCCTTTTTTCACTCTTGTATGGGACCGGTGCTATTCGCAAAAATAGAAATTAGCTGATTACCAACACCATTAAACTTGGAATCAGATGCAGTGTTTGACTGACAATCATCCTCACAGTTTCGGATTTAAACCAAAGCTTGTTCGCTGTATACTGCTGAGGATTCCCAGCGTCTGGAGCTGAAAGCCCTTAGGGAATATGAAACCACTAGACATGTTTGCAGCTCGTCAAATTTGTTCTTTTATTTGTCTATCAATTCTCACCCGGCAGCTAATGGTTTTATATTCCATGGCCGATCTGTTCACAAACAAAGAAATAGTTCAGTGTACTAATGTATAACTTTGGCGTCACTAAATGAGAAGGGAATGACTTTGTTGATCTGAAGGTGGTGGGAGAAGGGACCGTAATCCTATTTGATCAGGTGGATGCTTCAAAAGTACTTGAATTTATACCTTATCGATCAACACTGCAACTAAAACCTTGGACAAACAACAAGGAGCAACTTTTTCCAGTCGTAGACGGTTTCATGATGACCACAGAATAGACACTTCTATCCTCCTGTTACTCGTTTTTTACGAGTACATGAAGCATCGTTTCCTTCAGGCGTAATTGGTTTTTCGATTCATAAATGTCTATCACCTGTTAAAACAAACCCATAAATGATTACAACTCGCGATAATACAACTTATATTAAGATGAACACAAACAGATATGAACTTAGCTCGTTCGACTTTATTCTATAGTCATCAGTCATAGAACAGGCACTAGTAAACCCGCGTTTTTTTTTGTGTGTTTACTAGTAGGACACACAGCAAGGTTTGTGGATGGTGGATCCACGAACGGAGAAAAACACGAAAATCAATAACCGGAATGACGACAGCTGACAATTATGTCCACGTTGTTATCATGTTTTTGGTGTCATGACGGGCGAAGTGACCGCAATGTTACTTGCACGCTTTTGTTGTTTTCCAACTGGAGCCGATGATTTTTGGTTTGCACTGAAAAGTCTACTAACTAGGCGCCAAACACGGTGGCTGGGGCTTTTTGTGCAACAGCGTGTATTGATGATTTGGTCAGGTCAGTTGTATTATTCTTTGGGGAAATTATCTAAGCATCACAATGTAACCTCGTTTCATAGATAGCAGATAAACGTTTTATGACCGATGACGGTATGAGAGTTTGAATCTTAGTGCGTCTGATTATAAGAATGAATTTTGGACTGGTTTAGGTTACTGATAGCCATCGCGGTTAGAACAGGAGTTGCTGTTTAGATTGGAATAACCAACAAAACAAATAGGGCGCTTTTCCGTTATATGCCATTTACACCTACTCCCTGATTCCGCCTATGAACGGAACATTGCACATGAGTGGCCTCCTATTTGGAATCAAAACGGTTTGATGTGAATTGAACGGTATGTGTTTGTTTCAGTGGGTGATTCATCGGCAAGTGACCGAACCAACTTTGAGCATTAGCTATTCATCGAGATATCCATGGGAGAGGCTTTTGTCTTGTTAAACATGAAGTACGGATAATTAGATGATGAATGGTGTGCAGATGTCTTATCACCCGATTAGGTCGCTGTTGTAGTTTTTAGTCAACAATAGCAACATAATGCGATTCGAAAATTTCTAGTAAGCTAAACCTTTGACTTTGTCGCCGGAAAAAAATCAGTTCTGTGCAAATTCCTCAATGAACGGCTATCCATAAACGCGCAATGAACCATCGTTTTGCTTAACTGTTGATGTCCTCATATTTCACGTCCTCCACAGTTATACTTTGATGACAAAATGGCAAATGATAGATTTACATTTTTAGCATCATAACCGGCCAGCCCACATGCAAACTTCGATGACATGCATCGACGATGAACGTGTGGCAGAATTAGTCACCGGACTATGCTTGTCAAACTAGATCATACTTTAGGGCTTCAAGGAAGGGGGATGTTTACGTGACCTCGTGCCCCTTGGGGAACCCTGAGAACCATAAGTACTTTCGAACCATTTGGGATTTATGACGAACTTCGCCATGTCTTGTCAAGCGGCAGTAGACTTTACCACTTAAAGTCACATGTGCTTGGATTGGTCGTTAAATCTATCTGGAAATTCTATCAACTGTGTGACGAGTTGAGGCACTTAACTCCCTGGTCATCCCAGAAGTGAACATGAATTCTCGGTTCGATGGATCATTGAGGGAAATCAGGTGAAATGCCCAAGCTGGAAGCAGACGAACGTCGTCTGGATTCCAGCCGTTTTATGATCTCACAGTAACCTGAACTTTGAACACGATCAGCCAGTGTTCTTTGGTTGACACACGATTTGCAACAAAACCATTCTATTAATAAGGAGTCTATGAGATAGGAATTTTTCGGTAGGCTTATCTCACCAAATGAAATTCTAGGTCATCGTGTGGAAGACCCGATCAAGCCTTAAATCACAGTTTCTATGATTTTTCTGGCCCTTCGATAAGTTGCACATGATGGCATAACTGCGAATAAGCCATGGACGTTTTGTCGATTTTGTGTACGACAAGCAAGCAAACCCAATTTTAGAAACCTACTTTGAATTAGAGACTACACATTTTCTTTCTTCCTCGATTGCAAACCATCCTTCTTATCATGGTGTACTCTGTACATTCCGAACAGAAGGATACCATAATTAGAGCTATTGTGGCCAACTTTGGATGGCTTCCTGTGGTGAATCAAGCCCAGGTGTTCCTTGAGGAATCATTTTTATGGAAAAGATACCATAACTTGTCGTTCTGATTGTGGTTCTACTTCGCCCTAAATATGAGTGGAACTAATCACCATGGAATGTAAAAATAACGATGAATAAATAGTGGATATTTGCGTGTCCGGTTATTTGGAACTCACTTGGTCCACATCCGGGTCCATGAGGACCAATGGTAAAGTAACCGCTGCTAAATCGGAAACATTTACCCGTGGTCTGGATAATCATGCAGCGTCCGATCAAGATGAATCCCGGGTCCAACATCTGATATAGTTGAAGTTTGTTCCCCTCTTGTCTCACCGCCCTGGCAAGCAGGTTCACATGAGGCAAAGGTTGCCCTTGTGGGTGTCTCAGTTCCCAACCATATATCAAGTTGTCCAATCCAATTCGTGTATCTTTTTTAACAGCCATAAAACCAAAGAGAATAAACAATAATTAAATGCATTTATTCAGCTGTCATTGTACAATGAGCATGCCGAATTATACTTGGCCTGGAAAACTGACGTCATCTGGTTGAGTTACGTTAATCTTACAACCCCAAGAAGAAGGAGCGTATGCACCTATGAACATTCCATATTTGTGTATCGAGCCTCGTGATATTTTTCAACCGGAGTAATCCTTTACATTCAAGTAATAAAAAAATGCACCGTCCTTATTAATTTTCGATGTGTTAGTTAAACACGATGGATTCGACGTCTACGTTGGTCAGATTGTCATGCTGGCCACTATTATTCCACGCAATATTCCATTTATCTGACTTTGAAAGCAGATCATTAAAAGAGGACAAGTACAACCTCCATCTAACCAGACAACCAACAAAAACATATGGTCTTGACATTTGTTTTCTTTAACTTGAAGGAGAGAGAATTGTCATGTGATTTGCTAGCTTCATTGGATTGTTTGCAGGTCCGCTTCACTTGATTCGATTCTCAAATCTACGGTGATGTGGCTTATTTGCTCATTAAATTTATTAATTATGTCCATGTCATGAACTCAATGACTCCCCAAGCTTTTGTACCGCGAGCAGAGCTTTCTGAAGCTCACCAGAATCCGCTGACTTCGTTTTCACTCGCTTATGTAGGCAACAGAAGAACGAGCACGAGAAACGCCTGTCCAACGGAACATCTCAATTTCTAGTTACATTCACCAAAATCAGATATTGTGCTGTTGCATTCGGTCGCTAGAGGCCTATCGAGCTAATACGCATGCACACATGTCGAATTAACCGTCATAATGAACTGTTACCTACGGATTGCCTAGCAGGTTTGTTACTACTGAACTGAAAATACCCACTTTTCAACTGGATAGACCCGATTCAATTTCAGTCATTCCTGAAGAGCCTGGATAAATTGGCGTCATGGTTTCACTGTAACCAGTTTCCCGGGCATCACTCTTTTACAGCAGCTTATCAGACTGTTACTTTATTAATTTTCGTGATTGTCTTCATCGTCAAACTAAATTAATTAAGAAATGCAGAGTAAGATAATCTTATAGAAAATGCGACCGGACAAAAGTTATTAACAGAAGCCAATTAAACCTGGAATCCGCGCCAGCGGAGGCAAGTAAACGATATATCCATTCTCTTATTACCGCGCAGCACAGGCCAGTATTACTGCAACTTTCAGTTATACTTCTGGGCTTGGACATATCATCCGACCATCATTAAGTAATAAAATCACCCACTAGTGTTATTCACAAACGGATGCTGTATTTTCCTTGGAGAACTCGCATGATCTTTATTGCTTGTCGGTTTTATAAGTTCTGATACAAACCAGTGGTACGAAGTGCCTCATCCAGCTAGTAGCGGAGTCTGTTCCATGGGACACACTGCTACTTTCCTCACGCATTTCACGATTATGAATTCGGATTAAAAAACGCGACTCCGCCCACCTTCGAGTTGGATAGAGAAATTTCTCTTGCACAGCCCAATTTATGGTTACCGTAAAGTGAAGGAGAAAATAATTTACATGACCCAAACTCAAGCACAGTGATAGTGATCAACTGATGAAAAGCTAGTGTAATGCGATAAACCCAATACTCGTACCGTTCGGACGACAAATGAGCGTAGCATTCTCTCCAACACTGATTGGTAGATGGCCGCATCGATTCAAGCCATCAATTACTGGGTGAATTTCTATTTGAGTTTCTTCCGGTTTAACTGCAGAAACGAAACGGGGAAAAGGAAAGCTGTATTATTTGAAACTGACTAAATATTTTCGCCATTCTAAATTACAAAACAGATGAATCAAACTAATAATAACAATAAAATTACAACAACCTGGAATTACCTCTTTGGTTACCAGCTCCAGTTGCAATCAGACGATTCACTCTTATCACTCGAGAAAACAAAAATAGGTTAGATAGGATAGGTTAGGACCGAATAGAGAAAGCCGCATGGATTGCACAAACAACGATGAGTTGACGTTCGTTTGTAATTGACTTTTTCATGGTACATCATAAACTCATCTGAGCTTAGGTAGTCACTATGAGCTGAGCATAATAATGTGCTTTATTTTATGTAATTCAGTCAGTCAGGAATGGCCAGGCGGACAAACTCGTGATGCTCGGACTTGAGTGTTACCGATATGGATTCTCATATAGTCGGCAGTTTTCCTCATAAATTGCGTACATTTACCGTACGATGATACTTCCATCCAAACCCCTTGTGAAGAGTCACCGTGGCTGTTATCCTCCGTAATCTGATCATTTGTTCGTTTGTTGAGTGTTTGAGGAGTGGCTACTTACCCACGGTAACCAACAGACAGCACCCTTCGTCCTATCTTCCTTTAGTAACCCAATTCATGAGTACTTCACTCTGCGACCGGGTATTAACTTTGCCCGTCGATACTTTCATCACCATGTGACCAGAGTGAGGTGCACAAGTGGGCTTAGGAGTTGCTGAAAAGGGGAACTGTTTGTCAGTTTTCTTCATCGTCCGCGTTTTTGGATTCGTTCGGTCCAATGAAAATTTGCATCACTAAAAATCATTTCATAAATGACATGTTTTTCATTTTCGTGTGCTCAGTAGATCCAACATCATCACTATCATCATTATCATCATCGTTTAAGACTAAACAGTGGGGGAAGCGCCGTTGACGGCCGCCTTCCTCCTAGAGTTTAAGTTTGCTATAGGATAAAATAATACCCAGTGGACAGAGAGTGGGTCCATGGGAGCCGGAAACGAAAAGAACTCCGTAGTGGCTAACACATGGAATGCAGTCTAACTGTACAAGTTCACATGATTTCAATCACCCTGATTCGACATAACATGATAAGGCCTAGCTTTCGAGACTAGTTGATTATCCTATCACTGGCAGATGATAAACCGAGCGAGTTATGATATATAATGCGTCTTGCTGAACTTCACTTAGCATTCTTTCATTTATCTTTCAGCTAGTCCCTATTCGCTTAAGATTCTACTTATTTTAACACGACTGTTTATCTACCACCTGTTCTGTTAAATATGGAACACATCGCGTAACCACTATTACCCGTAAGTTTCATAACAGACATGTTGTAAACATTTCTTTTGTAATGCAGGGGCCCTTGGATGAACATGGATTGATTGAAGGACACGGTCGAATTACCATACTTCGGTGCTCATACGACGCTCTATGGGATTGTGAGAGTGTGTGAATTATGAGGTGGAGCGAATTTCAGCTGGGTCCACAGTCTGTTGCTATTCATGCAACAGATAGAAAGTAAATTTGGTAAACTGGTGCAGGTCGGGCTGCATCGGTCATCTAACTACTAGAATTTGCCAATGAGTAAAATCTGAACAACGTTATCTGTTCTTGTAAGCTTTTACGTTGATTCAAACTATGAGCATTCAGTACGACAGTATCATTTCGATTCAGTCACAAAAAGCATGCACATGTTGACCTTCATGTGAGTATACACAACCAAACCACTCACCAGGTCTGTCTTCCTCACCCTCTTTGAGGATAATCACATCCACATAATCTGATGCGATCCGCGTAGTCTTCTTGCGAGTAGCACCGGTTTCGGAATCCGACTCAGGTAACTCCACCTCACGCTCAACAACAACTCGAAACTGCGTCGGTGGTTTCGTTTCTCCACGCAACCCGTTCAGATTAACCACACCATCTTGACCGTGAATTGTGATCGAATCAGCGAGGCCAGAAAACGGAGCGGATTGTCCATTATCATAACGCGCCTCCAGACCGAAATGTGTGATTTTGGGATCTGTGCTGATCGACGATAGTTCGTTGGTCAAAGTGTCTTTTGAGAAACGTAAGGAGAAAGTGCAGGCCCGTGTAATCACCCGTGAGGGTTTCATTAGTATTAAAATAGGCTAAACGAACAATACTAGTATAGTGCAATAAACATCATTCAAAATCACTTGTTCAAAATGACTGGAAATTACAATTTTGAACTTACCGAGTACTTTGACTTCCAGTTTGACATCGTCACCTTCTTTGGCTTTTAGGCGCCCATGTTCGTCTAGCCCCCCAATCACAACTTTGTATCGTTTGTCTTCCTCGTCTAGAATGAGTTTGTGTTGGGAAAACGACCAAAGAATGAGTGAACAAAACTTGGAAAGTGTTTAGCAAACTGATTCTAAGGTGACTTGCAGTTTAACTCATCGGAATTCGAACACACCCAGTACCTGAGGTACGAGATCATACCAGGGTGGTTTAGTTGTTTCATATAATGAATATATTGGTCACACGACCAAATTATGCAAGCATACAACATTCATAAATTTAAGTTTATCCTGATTTTGGGAACCATACCATTTATCGCAAACTACTTGTTATCTCATGACATCAAATTTGTCCTAATTGAGCAAAATGAATTCAAGCGAAAATTTTTTTCCAATGGGCCAACAAATTATAAAAAGGCTAAAGGTCTGTAAAAAACAGTTCTAGTCCTGCACCGAGAAATGAATCTTAATTTATACATGTTTGTTTGAAATGGTTTGGGAACAGTCCTAAAATCGATCCTCCAAGTTCCTCTTGAGTGCATTATTAACATTTCGTGATTTCTTGCAGTGCCTCTTATGTAACGTAACAAATTACTGATTCACATACCAATGGTGAAATCTTCATTTCCTTTGTATTGGTCCTCAGATCCTTCAGCTCCCGGCTCCAATGTTGGTGTCACATCAAAGTCGACGAAGTTTGATGCTATTTGTTCGCCGCGTTTCATGGGGACTAGTTCGGCTTCCTCTCCTTCCATTCGGTTTGTGACTACGCAGCGTACCCGTAAACCAGCTGCTCGGGGTCTTACCCCGACCAGAGTCATCTGGTGACCCCCAGGGCCTTGAATCAAGGTAGCTTTCTTGGCAAGTGAACCAGTGTCCACCGCAGAACCGTCGCGTTGTTGAACCTCCCAAGTGTACGATAGTCCATCAATCGGTTTGGATGTTTTTACATCTTCCGGGATGATGATGTAAAAAAAATAAGCGGAGACGTGTAACAGTCGTCAGCCCTGATTCTTCTAATGCAAACTAATTAGTAATATCCATAGACGAGTAACCAGTTATACTCATTTTTAGAATTATGCTCACCTAATGCACCGCAAGTAAGAGTGACTGTACCACCTTCAGGAATGGTCACAAGGCCACGGTCAGCACCGTCCACGTAAACGACAACACGGTCATCTGTAAAAAGCAGGAACAAATTAGAGCATCTGAACTATTCCGAAATAGCACATTATGATGAATGAACCCGCTTCGTGTTATTCCTAACCGTGCCAGCATTAGCTCTGATTTGTTCTGCGGTGTAGAATGACGCAGGATTACAGTCTAGATGGTTCAAATCTGCCCAAACCTGTGTTTGTATGCTTGTAGGAATTAATTAAAGTATGAAATTTACAAGTACGAGAACACCGTTTACACTTGACACAGAACACTGGAATCATTCTTAAAGCTTTATCACTTGTTGATTTGGCAATCCTGCGGACATCTTTCGGACGAAGGCCGTAGACAATCTTTTCTCGGAAAAGCGCGAAAAGAATCGAATGGCCTCGGAATATGAATGGTATGTTACGATTCGCTTTACCCCTTCGACAGTAATACGACTGTATGCATCATTTTTAGAATGGGGGTCATGCATGTTGAATGCCGGACAAGTGGGGAGTTTGTCTGGCATTGACAGGAATCGAAACCTCGACCTTCAGTTTGAAATGTTGCGATTTTAATCGCTTGACCATTGTCGGGTGTCTTCGACGCTTGTTTTATCGAGATAATAATTTGCACCACTCGCTGTATCACGTGAAAAAATGGGAAATCGAGTGTTTCGTATATCTGATCGACTGTAAACAAACGTAGTTAGTTCGGGTCTGTGTCACATTAATCAATGTGCTATCACGTCAGTTAGTGTCTAAGATGAGTTTTCTTTCAATAGCTTGTGCCACTTAGGTCGAACAGTTAGATTTCCTCACCACGGAGAACTTCTATCGGGCCCATTTATACCAAATGAACATCGTTGATAACAAAAAAATATATTTAGCTCTTAATTAGGAGTGTGGTGGAAATTCTGGAGTATGAACTTTTATAATTGAGTTGTTCAGTAAAGAATCAATCTCCGTTACAAACTCATCAAGTTTATTATAATTTGCTGCATTGTTTCTTAGTTTTCTGACTTTGTTCTACCGTAAGCCGAAGGGTGATTTCCAGAAAAATAAATCGTCCAACGTGTATGGAAAGCCGGTCTGCTCCTTAAGTGATATTTGCATTCTTTCAGCACGCGGTATCCACATCCAACTAACTATTGAAAACTATAAAAGCACTATACGATTGTTTCATCCATGTCACTAACCGCCATCAGCGCATATCCACCGCGACCGAGCTAGGACGGGAACCCAGGAAGAACAGTTATGCGCTAGACGTCACCACCATTTGGTTAAACGGGTTGATTGTGAATGATCTACCGAACTTCTACACTACAAGATACAGCACTCGTCCGTTTTTGGTTTTGCAAGGTCTGTGGTCGTTTTTCACAGTAATCGACTATTGCGAGGACGACTTATCTTCATGGAACTTTCATACCACATAAACTTTTACGTGACCAATGCAGTTTAACTGCTGGATCAGTAATACCTAAGTCTACAATGTCACCTCCAATTCGGATTTTCTTGCATTTTAAGAATAAAGCTAATCTTTTATCTTTGTGTCCCACTTTGTTCAATGCAAGGGTCACATTAAATTCATTGGGAAATATCTCCAACAAACCAGAAATAGTAGAAATAGTAGCATTCCTGGATGGATGACGCTGCTCCAAGGATGAGGCCGATAATGGTCGAGTCCAGAGCTGGACCACGTAGCTTGCGACTGTAAGAAAATAGCAAATTTCGACCGTGCACACATGCACAATAACTGTTTTTAATGTTCTATCCGTTTATCTGGCCATATCCGCCTTGCCTAATTGATTGCCCGCAACACTGCTTATTTACGTGAATATGAAACTCGACAGATTTTTATGTACACAAATCTGATTGGAACACGAGATGCCGATTTCCGATCCCGGTGACAAATGAACCATTTCGGTGGTTTATTTTTACAGCAATCAGGTGAGAATCCAGGGTAACCTTATAAATTATCTTTGTCAGAGAAAAAATTCGGTTCGTTGATTGATTGACTGATTTATTCATTCACCCATTCATTCATCCATTCAGTTATTCATTCATTCGTTTGTTCATTCATATGTTCATTCATTCCTTCTCCCATTTACTCGCTTTTAAATTCATTCAATCATTCAATTACCTTCGCGCAGTGGGTCAGGATGTTTGATCATCTCATCCGGATCCGAGGCCATCGGATGAATCAGAACAAATGGGTTTGATTGATACATGTTGATTCTTTGTGAGCCACTTAGATCGCCCGCGTAAGGTTGATATAGGACCAGACAACGTCCTTCAATTGGTAACTGATCTCGTAGATGTTCCGGTAATTGGAATGCGCGCTGACGTTGGTTAACTTGGAGCTGATTTCCGGACGCCTCAATCGAGTTGAAGAAATATCCTGGTGAGACCTGTTCGTTATTTGCCGCGGTGAACAGCCATTCGTAAGAGACATCTGTCAGTCGACTTCCGGTCTTCACATCTGTAAATTTTTGTGTTGTTGTTGTTGTTGTTAGGAGGTGTTTGGGGAACAAATAGTAGTTCTGTTATTACAAATCGTCTTGCATCATCCACTACAACCAACGCGTTTCGACTCTGAAAACTGAAATCGACAAAGGCGTTCACCAACCTGGTGATCTTAGTTTACCCAGAATGATAGGGCAAAATGCATGCAGAATTTGGAGGACCTCTTGAACTCACAGTCTATTCATACATTAAGAAATCCGGTGGTTATTTTTACCCATTACTAAAATGGATATTAGATAATGTTCAGTGTGCATTTTTGAAAGTAACCATTCTCCAAGCAGATGATAAAAAGACGTTTCCATGATATCCATTTTGCTTTACGAGCTACGAAAAATGGTCGGCGAAATCGAATTTAACATCCTTGAGGTAGACGGCTAACTGTTATTATCGATAAATTAATACAAGACAGTCGCACCTACCGTCCTAATTTTAGCTGAAGCAGCATCACTGCTCTTGTGACCAGAGTAACATCAATTAAAAATTGGATTAAACAGTAACTATTTTGTACTTCCTAATGATGCCGTCCATCATCCAGGTGATAAAGACATATTCATTTTGGTTAAACTTAGTCCAAATTGTCTTATCCTAATCTCTTATTTCCACAATAATTACTCAGATCAAATTAAGTGGTTTTGAGACCCTTTACCCAGTTTAACAGTCACTCACGATCGCTCGTAAAACTTCACCAATTAACTTCAGTTAGGCCAGCAGACGTTTATCCCTATTTTATTCATTCTGGGCATGAGTCACTAAGTCTAATCGTCTACATTTAAATCGGAAGTAAGGCCGTCCACAATTACCAGTTCCTCCACTTACCGTCAACTCATACGTAATAGGTCATTCCACCGAGAGCTTTCTTTTTACTCCAGTACGCTTATTGATTGAGTAATCAACTCTCGAGAAAGATTAGTCCTGGTAGCGTAAACGTCGGCGCACTGTGACTTCCGTGGGTAGCACTATTTTAGGTGACTACATTTCACACTAATTGGCAAACTATTACTGACAATTAATTAGACGAACGGGTATATTTCGGCCCATTTACCCGTCGCTCGTTCGGTCCGACAGGCCTGGTTATTTCACAGTGCAGGCTCCTGTGTAAACATCAACTGTCCTCACATGTCACGGTCCAAACTCACGGAGCTTCCTTCCTTAAATGGCAAAGTTTGCATTCCTTCGGAGGCCCACTGCTTCCGTATGCTACCTTCTACAATATTCAATGGTTCTTGGCTCGGAGTATGGGGTGGTGGTGGATGGGAGAGTGACTAGTGGCGTGGTCCGTCAATGCTGCGAAACTTGACCTAGTCCAGGGCTACACCACCCACCAATCGGCGATCAAGTCGTGGAAGTGATTCACATCTCAAGCGTGAGTCGGGGGTGATTTTTGGGGAAACAGTGTGGAAGAAACTGAGACCGTGTTCCCCGTGTGTGCGTTAGTGTGATAACAACCAGGGTTCCAGTTTCTGCTGTTGGTGTGACGCTTGCGTCGGCCGCCGCAGACTCAGTGTCAATCTCACTCGATCGCGATTCCCGGTTGGTTAATCGTTTTTGGAGGACAATTAGTTTTGCCCATTGTCTGCTCTTAGAGTCTAAGCGAAAACTGTTCGCAAAATGTCTAACGTCTTTTGAACTTCAGTGCAATCCGGAGGGCACGGATAAAAAACAACACATCCGTTAATGCTTTGCCTGTACTCAATGCCAATTGGATTTTGAACTCTGGGTAGCACCTAAAACATTTCAAGACATGGTAACCATGTGAACAGCAACACCTAGTCTTATACTAACGGGCCAACAAGAGCCATCTTCCCATGGGAACATGCAAGCATTGAATAAGTATCATCGATGCGGGTTTTCTTCCATCGTTTTATCGTTTTACTTCATTTATTAATGAAATAACAATGTACGTTATTTTCTACGGCTACCAAGTGGGGAAGTTGATCGACGGGCGGGAGGATTCGAACTCGTGACATTAATGTCTAAACGCCAAAACCTTATCCGCTTGACCATCGTCGGCTTTCTTTTCGGTCATACTCGTGGACCTTTCTCAAAAGTGTTTTCATTCGAAAAACTGTCCTGAGAAAAGTTACCAGTGGCAACTAGAACTTTGGATCATGATTAATTCCACCGACAGCTTGTTAATCTTCAGTTGCTCTGTTCTGGCATAAGAAGCCAGATGTCATATGAAATGGAAGATCCATTTGCGCTCTGCAGTTACGGAAGCAGATGTGTTGGTCCGGAAACGAACCAACCTTCTAGATGCTATATCACTGCGCTATCACAAACACCGCTGTGAAAGGCAAATTACATATGTGAACATTCAGTATTGTGCAAACCATTATTCTCGTTACACAACAACTAGCCTTGTGTAGCACAAAAAGCTGAAGTTCGATTTAAAACTTTCAGATGTACTGTTCGATGTCATTGGGAAACACTGACTAGACCAACCCACTGAGTGAACCTAGGTTAATTGATGTGTCAATGGAATGGTGGTTCACTTACGCAATTTACTTTTCGAAGCCGTGTCGGTGATAGCACTGCGGTAAAATATCTGCTCGCTAAGCGGAAGGTCGATGGTTCGTGGCATTGGCTTCTGTATGCCCATTGCGTAAGTGGACTTTTCATTCTATGTAATACTGCATGATTCAGCTTTTTGATTCACTAGATAAGACTTTTGATTGTGATAAAGAGAACTACCGTCGTATTACAACTTCAAGATCAATTTGTTTATCCGGAGAACATTCCTTCCTGATATTGTTTTCAATGACTGGACGTTCAGCGACATCCACCGTTTCCACTATCTTCGGAGATGCAATCCCACGTGGTTAACCTAAATGGCTACTATAGAGACGGTTGGAGAAGTGAATGATAAACTCCGGTGAACAGATTTGAATGTTAAGGGTAATTTCAGTCAGTCAGTCAGTCAGTCAATCCGTCTATCTATCTAACTTTTGATATGAGCCGGTTTCCTAAACAAACTTTTGCCAATATTAGTATGAAGCAGACGACATGGAACTTCAATCGTTCATCACTAAGCAGCTTAAAAGTGTGAGCTTTGTTTTCTTTAGTTGATTTGCATTGCTTAGCCCTAATTGCACTTACTGTACGCAGCACATATGTACTTTCGATCGTTAGGTGTACCGATCTCCTGCACTTCGACACGAACCCGTCCATCGTCACCTGCAATGAGGATTCGGGAAATGCAACAGAGATAGGATAAATTTCAACAGTCTGAAAAGAATTGAGTCAAGTACACAAAAATGAGAAACAAAGCTTTCTGTCTATCAAATGCAAAAATCTGAATTGACGAAATAAAGAAGACACTGACTGTAATCTCTGTTGTCTTACCGTCGAATAACCCCTGTTTTGTGTTAGCCGCTACGTATCTCGTTTTGGAATACTTTGAATTAACCGCATGCATCAGAATCTCATTTGAATTGCTAGGAGTGTGCATGGATGGTGTGTTCATTTATGAACGGGAATTGCCAGTTGGTCAGCGGCAACCCTCAGAAAGTGATCACACGGTCCTTAGATTTCGGTTTTAATCGCTCTCTTATTCATATGCAATATTATAACTATAACCTCATACATCTTTCGGAAAACATGGGTACAAGTAGAAAATAGTCAAGCCATGCGGTACGGAAGTGTGTGTTCCGTTACCCAAGTTAATCCGATATAAGTACGATCTTTGTAGACAGGCTTACTCGAGACTATGGAAACATATCAGTTGGACGAGATGCTCTGCAATGCTGTTAGCTAATGCCGATTCCGTTTTCAGTAGGAGCATTGCGAGACAGGCAAATTTCGTTAACTTACTGCTGTGAGGGACTAAAATTGGGAAGTGGCGAGAATAGTAGTACGAAGTTCCGTCGTAGTACCAACATCTTCCCCGCAGACCGTCTACCAAATCGTTCCGAATTCCGTCCATTTGGATTTGTTTTTGAGTGAGTGATACCTGTCTGGCCAAATCACCCGGGTTGCCGATAAAATCGCTGGGATACACAGGCAGTTGCCAACCGATCATTTGCCGTGGACTGGACAAATCGACTAGCGTATCGGTCGTGATATCTGCAGGCAAGCACAGAAGATGACTAATTCATTTCACCGGAAATGAACAGCTTTTTAAAAACGGGCACGAGGATTTTGAATACGAAGTCCAGTCAAGGGCAATAAGACTTGACAACAAGACTTCTATGACAAATGGATGACTGCATTGTCCGTTAACTAAAACTTTTGTATGATGCACTGACTGACCTATTTATCACAAATGCAAAGGTAATTTTTCTAATAGTAAACGTCAGAATCAACTTTACAGCTGGCTTGACCTGTTTTCATAGAGTTCGCTCCTAAAAATTAAAATGCGTCAAGTAAGTTGTGCACCGGTTCAGACATTTCAGACGGAAGATGACAAGAAAACGGTATTATGTTATACTTGTCTATCACATCTTTTCAACTTATGGTGATGTTGAAAACGGACAAAAGATAAAAGTTAACAACATCGGGAGGTTGGGAAAGCGTTCTTGGACCGCATTCATATTTTGCCTTCATATTTGCTCCAGCCGCTGAGTCACAAAGCTGTGCCAAAGTACTTCGGGATTTTTCTAGTGGATCAGATTGGTTACATGCCCGAATTACTTAAACTCAAATCACAGCGTAGAGGATTTTCGCACGCAGTGCTCGAGTGCTGGTTTAGATCTTTTATCTGTTACTTCCTTTACTAATGAAATAACAATGTACATCATTTTTCTGGACGAGGGCTGCGGTCAACAGAGGGCCGCCAAGTGGGTAATTTGACCGGCGGTGGGAGGATTCGAACGTCCAAACGTCACGGCCTCATCCACTTGGTCACCGCTGGCACATTTACCAGTTAATTCGACCTGAGCAGATTTGTTCCGGTCACATTTGATCAAGTGTTGTAGGTGGAGTTCGAATCACAGGCAATTCCGTAAGCTGGGATTTTTTTCAGTTGATACTGTTACTGTTATCTCAAAATTAACATGGTCCATTGGGTGAAATGGAAGCAGGTTTCATGGACCCGCCCCCATCCTGTGTACAAGAAATTTGGGGGATAAAGTTGTTTAATACTAAAACGTCTGATGCTGGGCACATGGCAGAAAAACCACTGTGAGGTTGCAACAAACACGTATTTACGATTTCTGCCAAGTCAATGCTCACACTATGCGCAACCGATCAACTGAATTTTGGGGCTTCGGCCATGCTATGTTACTCAGCTGATGGCGGAGATGAAGTCCAGAGTAAACGGAGAATTCAACGTGTAATATTCAATACAGGATCTACAGACCCAGGTGTTATCACGCTGTTACACAATTTGGTAAGATCGGTAGTCACTTTTGTTATCGCAGAAAGCATGGAATTTTAAACCTTAAACGCCAAGCCGCAGACAGCAATACTCACTGAATCTCACTCAAGCTGAGGGTACAAGGGGAGGATTGAGTTCATCTGGGGAGTCTTCACCGGTGCCCTCAAATGCGGGGAAAATGGAACAACAAACGCCAGGCGATGCTTCCATAGGATTCCACCACAAATCTGTTAGGCGAGGGTTAAGTCTACCAAGTTTAAACAGTTGAGTGATATATCACATTACCATGCGGGAAATTGTTTATCTTTAGGGGACATCGAACGAGCATTGAGTAGGACAATGTTCTCAGCACTTACCTCGGACAACGCACTCGAGTTTGACAGGTTGGCCTCTTCGCAACGGGAGCGCACCATGGTCATTTAGTCCACGGACAGTTAGCTCGTAGCGACCACGGTCGACTGTCATGTGTAGTTGTTACGGGAGAACATAAAAATATCTAAGTTCAAGTGAATATTGAGCGAAGAATATCATGGTAGATAAGCATGCGTGATTCATTCATTGTACTATCGGAAGAGTCAATCGACTGTTAGGAACAAAGTTGCAGACACATGAAAAACCAGTTAATTTTACTAAACTGTCGGCAGTAGTGACGAAATTCCGGTAAACCAGTGGCCAGTTTTCGATTGTCTATACAAAATCGCTGGTCACAGGAACTCAGGCAAAAACTATCAGATCGTCAATTATTAAAACCAAAAATTGTAGCAGCATGTGGTTGTCAAGCCACTCACGATCCAGATCTTCTGATGCAATATCATCTTTCGGGGGTACATTGATCACGAAGAATTTGCTGGCCATACGGACTCCCTTTGGACCCAGAGGAACAGACAGATCGTCCAGTGGCTTTCGGATTAGTTCGACCACGCACCGGCCAAGAGTTCGGTTCTCTGCTGTCTGTGGACGCAAATCAACCAGCCGCAATGTGGTACTCGTCGAGTCCATCTTCGTGTCACCAGCTACATCCCCGATGGTGGCAGGCTGACCATTGAGCTGTTGGAATTCCCAACCGTAGTGAACGGTGTAGTCTTTCGATTGTTCCGTGATTTGCTCTTCGGTGGTCATATCTGAATAATGGATGGAGAGCACAAGTGGAACATATTTGCAGACACTTCAGATTAGTCATTAGAATACTTTTATATTTCAAGAAAACTTATTCTTGTTTGGCCCGTACTTGAATGGCGATAGTCAAGCAGTCACAATCAAGGAACAGGAATGTCACAACCGCGTCGGTCACTATTTTCCGAGGTAACACTTCAGTGGTCGCCGTCCCCTTTCACAAAGCACTTCACGTTTGACGTCCTATCGACACAAGAAGTAGGTAAGCTAAATGATAATCCATACCATTTAACCCTTTACTATCCTGGATTTAGATTTTGATTTCCCATGGCAGTTTACTACTTTTATTATTCCAAACGATAAAACAGTTAAAGGAATCAGCCTAACAATTTAAAATGGGTTCTTAAACCTTGAGCGAGTATAACTGCGTGGCTTCGCGAGTGGCTACCCTGTTGTTCCACCTAATATCATGCTTTAGTTACTCTTTTCCGTTTGTTTTTTAGGAGTAAACCCAGCTGTATAAATAATGCAAGATCTCACGACAGCGAATGGTACAATATCTGAATTTTCTTATTCTTCCTCAATGTCTAGGGTCATTTCTGGACATTCTATGTTGGGAAGATAGTTCCATCATTTGCTCACAGTTGTTTTGGGCAAGTAATCATCATTTTGGTGATTTTGAGTTGCTGGGTTCGGTGGAAGTTGGCCAGATATTTTCGCATCAAAAACGTGTCCTGACGACACCTCTAAATGATATTTTATCAGTCAATAACATGCCAACTTTTCGATTTCGCACTGCCTATTCCAAATGAGGGTTGACCTGGGGAACACGGTTTCGATGGTGGCTGAAGTACACGGAAAAGAGCAGGAATATTGTGCTGTCTGAGACGGCAGCAGAAAATCGATGGACTTACTGAAAGCTTTGCAGTGGATTTCCGCGTCACCACCTGGCATTCCCGTCAGATGTCCATTATCATCAAGCCCGGTAACTTTGATTTCAACATCCCACATTTTTTCTCCCCTTTCTGAAACACAAAGAAAGAACAAAAAGCTTTGAACTCTTGGACAGAACCGATTTCGCTCTCAGGCGACCAAGTGAGATGCACTTTTTTATTCTGAACTCGTCGTTTTATGGAGATATAGGCTCTGATTTCCGCTGACAGCAAAACACCACAGGGTTGCTGTCAATGATGATAAACTATATTTTAGTCAAGTGATTAAAGTTTGAAGTGAACGATATAATGTCAATAACAGCGTTTTTGGATTTCACCCTTTTTTCCATAATCCATATTTTTTTCGTACTTTTCAAAATTTCCATAAGCTAAGATGTTTTTTGAACAGCATTTATGAACGTAAGCTGGTGCGAACGGAAAGAAATTCAGCACACTGCTGTCAGGCGTATCAGGGAGTTGAATTGTCCCGGTCAAGATTAATCACCTTTTTGCTGGATTCATGGCTGGTTGAAACGACAGCGGCAGTTTCTGAAATCTTAGTGAGTTGCATTGCTGTCTGGAGAGATTAATTATCGCGATTTGTCAATTGAAATGGAGAAACCATTTTCATCCTTTACTGTCCCTTGCTACGCCGACTAATAGCAGTGTGAATCCTCAGATGTTCAGACTGGGTAGAAGAGAGAATCATTTGCGCCAACGAATAACCCCTTTGGCTACAGAAAACAACGAACGGTTTCTTTGGCCGATCGTTGTTAATCGCCTCACGGCAAAACCAAAATCTTTGCATGAGCCCGGTGAGAGAAGTTCTGCGTCATTCCGAAAAAAAATATTACGGTTAGATTATAAAACGGAAAAAAACTCAGAGCTACTCACTTTATCTGATGATATGACCACTCAACTAGACAATCGAAGTCAATGCAAACAATGTCAGTGGGTAAACAAGTTGATTTAATTTCGGTGTTGAATCTTTAGCTCAACCATCCCCACTCGTGAAAACATGGAAATTAATGTGGTCTGAAAGTTCCACAATTTATGGCTGCGTTTTATCTCTAGGACTGCATAATCGGTTGTTCTGATTGTGACAGACAAGTGGTGAAGTTCCAGCAAAAAGGTTCTTGATGCGTTATGGGAAATTAGTGGGTTTACTTCAGACCAGTATGCGTCGTCAGATTAAGAAGATACATGCAAGTAGAGAGCCGATTCTCTGTAATAATAACTACACTGGTATGATCACTTTCAACTTAGCGTTGATGAGATTCTGTGATACATTCTTATTATCACTAAGCTATACCATTCGGTAAAATACCGGTTGATGCTTTTAATTTACCAGGATCAGTGGGTGCCACGAAATCACGTGTATTGGCATCCGTTCCGTCAGTCACATCAAAACGGAAATATGGAGAATAGAACTTGTCCACGGTAGTTTCGTCGTCGTCCAGACGTTGAACACGGCATCGGCCACGCACGGAACTTGTCTGTCTAATGCCGGTCATTGTGATCTCATTGTCTTTCAGTTCGATAGAACCGGATTCAGGGTCTAGTATAGCACCGGTATCAACGGACGTTCCGTCTAGTCGGGAGAATTCCCAAGCATATTCCACGTTGTCTTTAGGTTGAATGTTGGTTTTGCTGTCTGTTATACACCAAATCAGAAGGGGGGAGTAATTCTCGTGTTTACTGGCAATAATAGAGCACCGCATACGGCAACGATTCTATTGACTTTACGAATACGGAATGGTTCAAAGGGTGCTCAATACCATAAAATAATCCAAGCGAAAATGAATAAATAAATAGACGAAAACACAGGTGGACTTTGGAAAAGCATTTAGTCATTGCTTCGCATTTATTTACGAGGTATATTAAGTAGTGTGTATAATTTAGATAAGATCCACTGTTCTCCCCAACTATGATGCACTCACGTTTTATTCACGTATTTGCTTCATATCGGAAGGCTCTACTGCGATTGACCCCTCGGTGCGATTTGCAGACATCAAAATATGAATCAGAATGCTTAGAAGCACACTAGGACAAAACACGTAACGAATCCGTGGGGACCGACTATTCATGGCGCTATTTTAATTTTTGTGGTGACCATCATTTACTATTTTTGACCAACTTGTACGCAAATGTTCTTCAACCATCTTAATGGGTCCGTGGATGTGCTCCATATGGTCACTGTTATGGTGCCGTACTATCAGTAATTAACCAATGGGAGTGTCTTTTCACCTCTGAAATCTACTTTGACTGCTAAGTCTGAGTACAGATAAAGTAGATGAGAATAAAATCAAAGCATCGATGGATTTAATCTTAGTGCCATTTCGGCCGCTGACGGCTTTCTATCGAGGCTCACCTTATCCACCAGAAGCTTCCCATCGAATTGAAGGATGCATGCAAACTGGGGTGGTTATTTTAAACAAAGATTCATGAGAAACGGCCTTCAGCACAGGCTGCTGTAATATAAACGGAAATCGCTGTGCAGTAAGTTAGAAGGGGTTTTTATGGCAAAATAAACTGTTCGATTTTAACACTGGTGTCAACTTCATCAAGCTTGGTAACACTGGTACGCATTTTGACCAGCATTGGTCGTGGAGACCACCTGAGAAATCCTTAAGCTATACATTACGGAGGCTCATGTGGAACCTTTATACAGTGCGAATTCATACGTAATCAAATGTGCACCGGAGCTGCAGTATAAATATATAATGGACTAGCACGTAGTTGGATGGATCTAGCTTAGATAACCGCAGAGGTTTGACACGGGGCCTACAGTGAGCCAGGTATATTAACCGGCGGTACTTGGACTTCTTTTGTGCACTCTGAGATTCTGTCAGTGCCCATCGATCGACAATTCATGTATACACAGGAAAAAGAAACGAAAGTGGTTCAATCTGAAACTACACACTTACCAACAGCTACGCATTTCAGTGTTCGCACAGATCCTTGAGTGCCAGCCAGCATGCCTCTTTCATCCAAGCCGGCTACCTTCACACTCAGACGATTTCGATTTGCTGAAGGAAAATAGGATTTGTGTATATGTGAGCACTTTCTTCGATTCATACATTCCACAGATGAGAAATCAATTAATGCAATCATAGTTGCACAAATGTGCAACTGCGACATCCCATTAATGTCTAAGTTGAGAAAGAGTACCAATAATTGAGGGCACTGCACTGGCATGTAGCTCAAATAGCAAGGCCAAACAAGCGAAGCCATAAGTTTGTTATTTTTAGTTGTAAAACAAACTAATAGTAACTGCACATGTTGCCAGAAGACTGACTGCATCCAAGCTCCGAGAAACGTTCCTCTCGGTCATTTGTCTCAGAACAATTAGACCTCTACCAATGCACAGCATACGCGGCTTATGTTTCTGAGTGGTGTCGTGAACCGATTAACTCTAAACGAAAATTAGCTGTACATTTGGACAATTAGTTAACTAGATGAACAAAACAGACAAGTGCATAATTAAAAATCACCAGGTTTTTCTCAGTGCGCATTCCTACTCCTCGTGATGTGGCCGATTTTTCTATATTTCGTTCTAATAGATAGAAAATGTAACACTTCACACAAAGGGACATTCGTGCGTTTGCACTCTAGAGTGCAGATTTGCTGCCTTTATTCAGATAATAAACCGGGCATTGGTTCATTTTATTGGTTTTTACTCTCGCTATTTGTGAAGAATCGGCTATCTTCTATTTTAATCATCTTTAACAAGCCAGGTAGTAACACCATGTGATATGTTGTGCTACAAAAACAGACTACCAGTAAGACTGTCCACTAGCATTTGTTAAAAAAACAACTGCTTTCTAAAGATTTATCATCAAAATTTAACAGTTCAAAATCATCATGGGACGTAGTCCTAAGGACTAGATGAAATAGTTTTTACTGGTATCAGTGGAAGTTTTTGGGCCACGTTGCTTCTTTGAATTCATGATATGCTCGCCTGGACTTTTCTACCAAGATCTGTCTACCCATCGAGCAAATTCTAAAAACGCTGGTAGTTTAAAATTTTCATTCTTGTGATTGACCCTTTTTGTTTCTAAGCTCAAGGAGTTTTGGAAACTGATCGTTCGAGCTTGTAGGGTAAATCCGTTTCATTTTAGGAACTTCGTTGGCTAGCTATCACCACCGGTAAATGATGATTTGCCTTCATCAGTCATCCTGGAGAACATTTTCAGGTCTTGTGTTTTAATGATAATTCTCGACCTTTACGATCTTAATTCTATTTCACTTGTAATCCGGTTTTTTAATCTCTCCTCCAACACTTGGTACGTAACCTTCAGGTCTCCACTTTCCGGTAATTAAGACCTTCCTACTTGCCAGACCATGTGAACGGAATGGGACTTTGCCAAATGCTTAGATAAATTGAAAATCGATACAAGCTCACGGTTGGTGGTTAGGAAGACGATTTTCCAAGTCCTAGCTTTTCCTGAATTTCTGGATCACAGTCAACTAGGCAATATGAAGATTGTTCTCTCCACCTACCGGTCCAAACTTGCCCGAATCAGTAAAGTGTAGAAATCGAACGCACGTTCTACCAAAAGAATTTGCGATAAACCCCCTAGGAAATTATAGTGACAAATTCTCAACTCGGAGGTGGTGAGATGGAACGAACCAGTAAGTGCTGTCCATTATTGCTTTATTGGTATTAATATTATTTTTACTCGATGCTCCCTCCTCACGAGACTGAGATCACTCAAAGCAAACTGGATGGAAACTGATGTGACGGCATCACATGAATCAAATCAGTCAAACCTAATACAGACAACTGATTTTCTCAAATGACAAATTATTTACCACGCTCCATCTTTTCAGCTTCAGGATCCGGTTCCTTGCCAGCAGGATAGACAACGAAGTCGATCGGTTTCGTGTAGTACGTGACCCCTTCTTTTCGGTGTGTGGCTAGACATTGAATTTGAGCAGACGGTCTCGGTGCTTGGTCAGATGACTTCACATCTTCCAGTAATAAAATACCAGCTCCGCCTCCCTCAGACAAGAACGAGTTGACTGTTCCAGCTGCTAGCATTTCTGGTGCTACCGTCTCTCCTTGCATCCCCGTAAATTGCCAGCCGTAGTAGAATTCACCACTTGGGAATGGTTTCGAATTGACTGAGTCTGAAAAGGATGTATAGCCTCTCAGTGAATATCATCAACAGCGAGGAATAAAAACGGCAAATCTGTATTGATTTGAAAACGGCAGTTTGCACTAAGCCTCCTTCATTAACCAACACCCTAAAGGCCAGTTTGCTATGAAGCAAGGAAAAATTTCGCATGTGTAAACATCCACACAAAAGCAGTAACGTGCCTCTTATGCATACAAGGTTAGTGGTAAATTTTCATATCCAGGAACCTATCTTGATCACGTAGCAATCAGTCATCGTTGAATAAACTTCTCAATTTAGCTTGGTCGATTCAGATAAGCGGGTGGATTAATTCTATGGGACAATGACTTAGTTCCACCGCTTTATAAATGATCTACAATGCTAAATCCGAAGTGTGTCAAAATCACTCAGCTAACAACAGTAGCTTGCTACCCCCAAGTCTGATTTTTACAACTGTCCTTATCAAGCTTCTTCATTTGATGAATGGCTTTACTCTTTTTTTTCTAGTGCTGTACTTCATTCACTCGGCTGATTACAACTCACTATGTCTCCGCGACAGAGTTCACTGGAGAATAAACGTACATTAGCCATTCATTAGTTTATCTGTTGCATCACCTGGATCGATTCTAATATAGCCGGCGAACGGAAAGCACTGCTGTCCCAGCCATAATTCAATAGGTTTCTTTGTCCTCCGGTCGATTCGTGATTTGGAACCCTCAGACCCCAAGCCCGATCACACCTTCCGATGTACAGTCTTCCGCACAAATGGTCGAGTATTAGCCAGTGACCTGCCACACCTTTCAAAACAGCAGGTTTGTGAATCACATAAAAATAGCTAAACATTGCAAAGCTGAACGTTATTGCAAGGCCATGCTGAGTTCGGGATTAGGCACTCCTCTTGCTCATCGCGAATTTGCAAATAGCAAAATCGTGACCTTGGTTAGTGCATATGCAGTCCTGTGGTTCGAATCTTAAGGAATCGAAAGACGACAGTGACATTTCATGTTCCACCGTCTCGGTACAAAGGGCATCAACCGCTTTCATCAGTTGTGGGTTTTGCTTGCCACCAGAATCGTCATCATGAAAATAACGATGTGTTTTTCAGTGCCTAGCATCGCGCCATGACCAAGCTTAAACTTTCGTCACCGCTGAAAACCAATCACGAGTGGAGGAAATTTGAAGGCGAATAGGATCACAGACTGTACATATCGCACATACTACTCATGTTTTTAAAACGGTTATTTTGTCGGTTTTCGGTTCATTTCTTCTGAAATGTTGAAGAACCACAACTGAGCTCCCAGGGTTGAATTGTTTTCCACTATACTCCCCAAAGGTTTTGGGAAAACAGAAATGCCGACCTAAAGAAGTCATCTATAAAAAATTTCAACGTGCTCTGAGCTTGAACTAAAGTTGTCAATGATTCACGTGGTTTATGTGATCAGGTTTCAAATTAAACTGAAATTGAAGCACTTGAACTCTTCTGACAATCATCTTGTGCATCCGTTGCTCGCGAATACCGATAAAAACCCAACAATCTTTCAGGGCAGCCTGAAACAACAACAAGGTGTGATTTGTTAATACGGTTCTTTCCAGTCGGCGAGAAATAATTCCGTGGATTATGAAACATATGTTCCATCTGGACCGACCGATTCGATTTCAGTCACCCAGACTTCTAATTACGTGCAGAGCGGCAAGAAGGACGAGTTATTTGCAATTTTATTTCACCGGCACCGGCACAGTTTCGATAGTCTGCTATTGGCTGAGCAGTAGAAGAAACACCAAAGTAGGACTAAAAAACGAAATAAAAGTCCGAACGACAGTAGATAGGCTTCGGAACCGCACGAGGCGGATTAATGCTACTGAGAAGAGAATGCAAGCGAAACAGTCACTTTCTTTCATGCAAGACTCACACAAATCTGCGATTCCCTGTGGCGTAACTAATCTAGAAGGAAACCCAAAACAGTCCCCCAATCATGTGAAAACGAGAGCATTTTATGAGTGCACAAGCGGTTGACATATATATATTCTTACCGAGAGCCACGCATGTAAGATTCGCGTTGTCGCCATCATTCAAACTGATGTGACCGGTAACGTTGTTCACACCGTGAACGACAAGAATGACACCTTCGCGACCATCTTTATCAGGAGAAAATCAGAAAAACAAAAAGTGGAAGGAAATGATGAACCAAAACCGCATTTGTTAATCAAAATCACGATTTGTATGTTGGGATAAGCACGAATTAGTGTACAAAATTCACAATTTAGTGGGCAAATTTTAGACACTAGTTTTAGTCAGAAATTTAGTCCCACCTTTTCTAGAAATCGTTTCAAACCTGCAAAGCCGAGATTCTTAAAGGCCAGTGATCATAAGTCTAATCAATCGATTTAAACCAACGAAGGAAATTACAGCGTGCAATTTAGATTCTTAATTAGTATTCTTGTATTGACTCTCATCTCTCTCGATTGCTCGGCCCCTTTTGGTTTTCCATCGTTAGAACCTCTGATAACTCTTGCAACAATATCGCCTAAAGTCAACGCCCGACTGTCACTGTGTCTATGGATACGACCAGTCGCTAAGATCGACAATGTTTCCTATTTGTTCTGTGCCTAATAATTATCATTCAATTTTTTTCTTCTCGTTGTCATATTATGCTCCAACACATTCTCGGAGCAGTGGATTTAGTATTTTCTCCTCTTTTCACTGGTCAGATGCACTAACAAGGTTAATTCGCCACAGAATGAGGATCGACCTGCCTGACGCTTGCACAACATCAAAGTTGGTCAAGTGCTGATTGGATATCGCCTTTATTCTTTGTTTGTTCTACTCGGCCTAGCGTGGTCGATCAGCTCTATGTAATGCCCATGCAACTGTAAACTTGTAACTGATGCGCTATAGAGACACGAAATGCACAGTAGGTTACAGGTTTTGCGCTCTAAGTGTGTACTTATTGTGGATTAAAACATCACTGTGGTAATCGGCTACCGCTCGTAGTGCAAACATGTGCAGCCTCTTGGGATCTTACGTGATCCTTCAGTTTTCATGATCCAGTTGTTTGATGACTTGGTGGATCTTTTGGATAGTGGATGGGGTCTGTTTTGTTACATTCATGTGGACGTGTGGAGTAAGCGAAAAACTGAGGTTTGTCTGTTCCGTGTTTATCATCTTTGTGGATGTTTAGTGTGACTCGGAAAACTACATGACCATAGATGAAATAGGGTATTATTGTTAGCATTACGCAAGTGATAATTACCTCTAGTACTACAAACACTAAATTCGTCCGTCCTCTTATGTGGAGACGGATGAATGACCAAGCTGAGCCCACATGAGAGAACGGTTTGCACTGATGTGTTGTATTATATTGTGTTGCATGGCATTGTACTGTATTGTATTGCATTGTATTGTGCAGACTTTCGCGTACAAAAAATAATGTCAAATTTCAGCAAAAAAGTGAGGGTAGAAAATAAAATAGGAAAAACTTTACATTCATGATGCTGTAAAAATGAAATAAAAACTCCTCAGGGAATAATCGGACCGCATAAGGACAGGTTGCCCAGGAATTCAGCTAAAACACGGTCACGGTTTTTCAAAATGCGTGCTAAAGATGGAACAGTGGAGTTCCTATAGATACTGATTTTACGGAGTATGGAACGAAAAGCGGATCGTGTCGAAATATGAGAGCGACACTGAAAGGTCGTTGTGCAGAGGATGCGTGGGGTCAGAAAGAATTTTGTGAGCAAATTTCTTACATGCTGATAAGTACTGATCACATAGACTGAAGGATCAACCAATTAGTGGTATGAAAAACACACGGCTAATAACTGACAGCCCCCAGCGAAGTATTTTAAAATCTTTTTAAGTATATTTTGAAAAATAATAGGAGCACAGTAAAGAAGAAATGGAAAATACATTCGTATGCAAATCGAGAGATAGTGCTTTATTTTACCTTGTAGTGTCGAAGCTTCCTGATTTGAAATGACAACCGTCGGAGATTCTTTACACGGGTATAAATGTGAGAAGTCTACTTCAGAATTTTACCAATAGCAAATCCTAGATATTTCACGAAATCAACCCTGACAAAACACTTTGAGTTGGTGGAAGACGTTTCGAATGGTTAAGCCGACCGAGGGAGAGAGAACAGACATTCGAAACATTTTGATGTGTTGAGATTTAAACCAACTCGTGCAGAGAAATCGTAAATGGAAGATAGGTTGTTGGAAAAAACTTTGAAAATCAGCGTTGTTCAAAATGGCTTGAGAGAGGGCATCATCAGCATAATTAAATAGATGAGAGCGGGAGCTAGTAGATGAGTCGCTGATGTAAGTAGAGAAAAGAAACGGTGAAAGAACATCACCCTGTAGCACTCCTGAATTGTTGATCAACTATTTTGAAGTTTTACGGTAGATTAGCTGAAGCCCGCAGCTGATAACTACGGACCTAATATGGTCCAGCGATATTCAAAACCGGAACTACTACGTGCCGGTTATCTAACACAATGTTGTACGTCAACGATAAAATGGAACTGAAGCTGATACCATGTTTTTGAAACTGCTAATTAGGAAGAAGTCCTGAGTTAATTTTTCTCATGAATTTTTGTCCTTTTTGTTGGGCTGGCAGTCAATCGATTGGGTGATGGACGTCTATACCGACTGACAAAATCTGACCATGAACTCCCTCATTTCTAGTGATCAGCTCATTAGGTGGATTCCGGA
This sequence comes from Fasciolopsis buskii, assembly GCA_008360955.1. Taxonomy (NCBI): domain Eukaryota; kingdom Metazoa; phylum Platyhelminthes; class Trematoda; order Plagiorchiida; family Fasciolidae; genus Fasciolopsis; species Fasciolopsis buskii. Next base: position 689,406 of record LUCM01002098.1, on the reverse strand, counting down.
GACAAATGCAAAACTGTTGCGGACGTACTGGTAATCATAAACAGTCTAATGTGTTCCACATATGCCTCGTTCAATAAGGGTTTGAATCTGAATTGATCCACCTTGAATCAAACTCCTCAGTTGGTTGTATAGGACGATAAACTTTACACTGGTATTAGCGAAAGGAAAACATTAGGAAAATGGACCAAAAGAACCATACACAGATGCGAAGATTTCGAATCAACAAACGTCACCAAAAGCGACAGTTGGCTTGGTAAACTAAGGCCTGCAATCGTCACGCTGAGGTATTTCGTTAATTCCAATCAAATAATCTAACTCTAACAAAGAAAGCATACAGGTTAGAGTTGCTTTAAACCTTTACCATGTTATGCAGTGACCGCATCCTATCAGGCATACTTTCTAGGGCTTCATGGGTTTACTGGTGGGGTAAACATTTATAAAAGTGAAAAGTTGTTATACAAATAGCACCTTGATATCTGTGGAGTGCCTAGTCACAGTGAAATGTATTTACACAACTGTATTCGAAGCTCCCAATGCATGATAATTACGTTTTGTTATATCATTCACAAACAGCGTACAAACACGAAAATGACACCAAAACATTTACTATCATATTTCTTACCCCCGAGTACTTGTCTTGGGACCCCAGGTTCCGTATCAGGTCGAGTGACCGGACCCTTTGAAGTACGCTTTATGCGAAAACCGAAGTCCGGCGACACATATCGGGCCGTATTGTTGCGCGCAACACATCTAGCACGGAATGCATTAGCTGCAGGGCTGATACTGGTGTATTTGATGCGGTTTCCTTCGATGTTCACATCTGTTGCCAAAGAATTCGGATTAACTCGGTCACTGTTCGCCCTTTCGAACTCCCAACTGTACTGAGCCTCCGGAAGTATGAAGTCGAAGTAGCCGTCTGCCAACGAAACCACAATGGGATGCGTGAAACATAAAACATTCTACAACCGTGGTCACTGTTTCTGGTATTGTGACTATCAGAAATTTCATTACCGTCCCACTAAAGGTATTTTAATTGGTGACAACTCAAATGAGCAGTCAAAAAGTTATGTGATAATACTGGAATCAGAAAATGTCCATGCGGAAAAGCGCAAACTCCGTTTTAGTGGCGCGAAGAAGTGCTCGTTAAGTATTAATTCATACCTGTATTCAGTCCAGTTCATTTGGGACAATTACTAACCTTGAACCAACGCACTTTGATTGTGGTTGTTATCTCACAGCATCTTCTGCTCAAACGGAAAAAAGCGAAATATAACGAAAGACCTACCACAGAATAATAAGTTGGAGAAATACACAGAAGAAAAAGGGTTTCTAATGCAAGAGGGCGACCGACTGCGGCGCTGAACCATATCAACCATTGCCTCTAAACATTGCTTCGGTAGTTTAACTGTGCTTACACGAGCCAGTCCGCTGGTTAAAGCTTTCATGCTTTTTACTCATGTTATCGACTGGACATCTCTGATCATCCTCCAAATATTGAGAACCTCGAAGAACAGTGAACGACGAGGCAGTCGTTTTGTGGACATGCAAAAACATGACCCAACCACTTCAGCCCATTGAGATTTAGTGCCTGTCCTAAAGACTGGACCGTAGGACTTAGAACCGTAAGCCTAACTTCTTAGCTACCCACATAAGTATCCCACCATATTCCACCAACAGTAATAGGACAACGGTGTTCAAATACCAAAAGTCTTCGCATTTCTTCTGCCCTCAATGACCATATTTCTGAACCATAGAGCAATACCGACCTCACAGTTGCCGTGTATAATCCATATTTGATCGGCAACCGGATGTCACTTCAATGCTACAGATGCCTCAAATTAGCAAAAAAAATCGGGCCCTCTTATGCGAGAAGACACTTCACCTGATATGCGACTGCTAGGTGAGATACAATTGCCCAATTAACTAAATATGTACACCTCATCTAGTTGTTTCTCCGCAGGAACAAGGCTCGGCCTTGAGCAAACACAGTCCTAAAACAGCATTTTGCACGTCAAAGGTATAAAATGCATACCAAACACACCTTCAGCATCATTTAGACGATCGAGAGAAAACAGAAACTTACTTTAATCGTCCCTCAACAGCAGAACATCGTTCACATATCATAACTCAGAAACCTTCCTGTCTGAGCAAACATTAGTCTCACTATTCTCAAATGAGGATAGGGCTATCTCTATAACCAATTCAATGAATCAGTTAAAAATGAAAAGTAAAGAGGGCGACCCTGATGAATACCACTTTTCCATTTTTCAACAGTTTCCTATCTACCACTGCGCCCGGTCATTTCTCAAACTCTTGATCTGTGGAAGTCTCACAGACCTTCGTGCCTCATTTTATGTTGCACTCGATGCGACAGATCTGAGGGGATCTAACAGTGAAGCTGAATTCGAGGATATCCATCGTGTCTAGGTTTTCTGTGGCAAGGAGTCTTGGTTGGCAGCTGACGCTGAGTGTAGGACTTCTTTGATCTGGTTCGCTCTGACCCTGGGCACTTTGCTGAGGCGATAACCACACTGAGAGTTCCGATTGAAATTCTAATAGGTGGTTATCGTCTAGAGTCAGCTGTGCTTGACAAACTGTTTATGTGTTGGTGTGACCACGGACTACGCGCAAACAAAAGCGAGCTCGGAGCAAAGCATGGTTTGAGTCCACAGGTGTGGACCAGGATTACCGACAATCCTCGATTGATGCACGCCACTGGTGACCGATGGCAATGTGATCAGTCTGAGTCCAACGCTGTGCAGGCAAAGGAGGGCGTCAGGCGAGCGAATGTCGCCTTTTATGCAAAAAACTGGTATTCATTGGGGTTTTTGGCGAAAACCCTGAGGGAGTCCAGCCAATAGAAAAGAGAACAATCAGGGTTCCCAGCAAAAACCTTAAAGTTGACAAGAATCTATCCTCAAGGCAGGGCGGAGTAACTGAGTGGAAGCCCATCTACTTAGATCAATTATTCTTCCACTCAACTGTCCGTTGAATTGTCATCTCGGATAAATCCGTAATCTGGAGACAACCTTTACCAATGATCTTTCTGGCATGATTAGATCTTGGGCTTTAATTAAATCATCTTGTATAACTTGTTAGATCGTGGAGGCATGCAAGTCCTCCCACTACATAAAGGTGTAGTCTCATTGTGATGGTCATATCTGTATTACCAAGACAGTGAAAGACGTCCTGCCCCAGCATGGCCTGGACAGTTTCAGTTTGCCTTGGATATATACGTTGCATTACAAACACGCTGATAACAGACGAGCCATTTTCTGCTTACCATAAGCATTGCAAGTAATTTCGCCATTGTCACCTTCAGTAGCTTCGACGAATCCGGCATCATTCAAAGGCTGAACACGTACATTCACTTTGTGCACTGCAAGTAAAAAAACGAACAAAACTGGGAGTTAGCATGACTGATATTTTAGTTCCCTGAAGCTTCTGTTGCTGACTAGAATGACAATTCGTACTTGGAAATGAGCGGTTTTTTGATAAAATCTTTCCTAATGCACAGAAGACCGGCTAAAGAGAGCAGATCAGACTGCAGTACTGAGTGTGATGTAGCTCATGGGTGATACGAACGAGGTTGCAACCAGACGCCGGAAAACTCACGCTCTACGCGAATCAGACTCTGTTTGATTACGCGTCCGTCTTGGGACAAGGCTTCACATCGGTACACTCCGGCATGTCGACCCTGTGCGTCGAATTTGGGTGTCTCGATTTCAGACCAGTAATGCCGACCTGAACGCACACGCAATCCGAGCATGGCAATCGATAGTGAGCCCATCAATTGGCCCTGTTCATTGATTCGCTCAACCGACCATTGCAAGCCACCGGCTGGTGCTGGATGGCCGTAGTAAGTGCATAGTAACTATTAGGATTCGTATGGAAGGGAGAAAAATAGAGTAGTATATGCGGTCCGGTAAGCGTCCAGTGTATTTCGAACTTTCGTGAATATCTGAACAAAACGATCCAACAAATGCTATCTAATATACCTGTTACTCGCCTAAGCAGGATAGGCGTGATAAAACATCAAAAAATACATATTGTGCAAATCGACATACTAGCCATCTGATCGGGTTTTTTTATTCCAACATGAAAAAGTTAATGAGCTCGCTGCATTATCTACCATAGCTTGATACACCCTGCGTCCCACATCAAGAGGCATGAGCTATTGGTTTACACTACTGCTTGACTCTAACACTGGTGGAAAGCTCTTGAACCGTGGACTTCGGCTGTTGAACGTTAGAAAAAACCATAGTATGAGACGCTATCCAAAGTGAAATTCGTGACCATTGCATGCAAAAATTTTCTTCTACCTTACGAAGATCATCATCAATTTTTTTGCGCTAATTTTCGCGTTTGAGTACCACAGTTTTTTTAACAAAGTTTGATGCCAGAAATATTTAAATAAATTTACTGATTACTTTCGTGTATAATTTCTAAAAATACATCCTAATTTGATAGGCCAACTGTTATTCAATTACATCCAGCATGTCTTCGGAGTTTCACCATTGTGCAATGCAAGATATATCTCCAGAAATAAACTTTGTTTGAAGCAACTGAAAACGGTTAGAGTGTACGGTATTTGCTACCTAAGGAAGCCGATATCTGAGTGCATGTAAATGCGACGACTTCATAGGCCTTTTCAGACACGGGTGGAAACATGAAGTTGAAACAACTTATCTTACTGTTAAACAAGTTATTTTCCCTGAAACTTGTTATTCGCTTAGGCGGGCGAATTTAGAAAAATCTTATTTGCTTCCCAACTCCAACTCTAACCGTCAACGTGCAAAGCACATTACACAAGAAGAACAGAACACCGAATCTCTGCTAGAATGAGCGAAAACCTATGTAGGAACCTAGTCTTGTATGGCGCCAAACTGCCAGGAGTTTTATTACCCATCCGTTGCTTGGAACCGGTCACCAAGCTTATTCGACTACCGTGTTTTGGGTCCTCATACGACCTTGGAATTCGAGTCTATAAGGATTTGTAGTTGCCAACTGACTTTGAACGAATATTGCTACTTAAAAGAAGTTCACGATGCTGTTGCTCCTATCTTGGTAAGTGCCAGACAAACTCCCATCTCCCCTATTATTTCCTTCGGCTGTCCCATTCTACAAACGTCACTTAAAATGATCTCTTCCATTAGGTTCACTCAAACTTCTGTTTTTATTTCAACGGCAGCAACCACTACGCGTGTCTGTTGTCCTACCGGTTGTCCTTATGGTGATCCATTCCAATTTTACAAGTTTCACATAGGTTTCGGTTTGTCGAACTGTCCATTGACTGTTATTGTGATGACTCGGCCACTCGTCTGTGTGTCACCAGCAGGCCGAGAATGCATTTTGCAACCGTTTTATTTTTCTTGCTTTGTTCCAATGTAAAATTATTACTTAAAAGTTGTGCTTTTCGTACCCAATCATTGACCGTCTTCTCACACTTACAGCATTATTTCGCCAATCATTGTTCCACTTTTTGTTCCAAATGTATTAGTTAGCTGGCTTATAAGACATGAAAACTGAACTAAAAGGCATTTCAAGATCAGCCAGACTTACTTCAAACGGACTGCCTTGAATCACCCGGGTGTATCTTTCTCCATTCTCAAAGAAAATTTGGTTCACATCAGAAGTAATTTCCATCTTATGATTCGATATCGGGATTGGTTCTACAAGACAGATGCGAGCAAACAAGGTCACTGGTTGCCGGGACCACTGTAAACACTGAGTTAAATTAACGGAAATCTTAGACTTCTTCTTTGAAGCCCACGAATTCACGAACAGATTTTCCTTGATTAATATACATATATATATGTTTATTTATACAAACTTGTGAATATATTTATAGTTGTTGTCCCCGAATACACACTTCATCTAATCAGAATCGCACCATTCAAAAGTAATTCTGCTGGTAACAAACATTCGGAGTTTTCCTGAGTTAAAATCGAATGAGAGAGGAGTAGTAGATGCGCATGGAAATGAGAGGAAATAACTGAGAAAACGGCTGTTTGTTTGTTTTCGCTAATCTTTATTTACTCATCTAAGTACCAGTAACTGAAACATATATTCGTATTCTTATATATATATATATGTATGTAAATATGCATCTGCATATACATATATATATATATTTAAAGGTGTCTTTGCAGTTGTACTGGAGCTTCAGAAATTCTAGCAAAACCTGTAAAGCATTGTTTGAATTGTTTTATCTTTCCTTGGTCTGAGCACCCTTGCTCGCAAGCACTAATTCATGTTCACCATAGGATCTTGATTTGACAAAGTTTAAGGAAATATTTCTAACAAAAAATTACTAAAATTTGACCATATTACCTTTGGGCATGATGTCCTGCGGAAGGTAGAATTGCTTCACACTGGACGAGTAGGCGTTCGTGGCGCGACATACGTACACTCCGGCATCACTCTGAGGTTCAAATCGTTCAACACCATCGTGAATCCACGTTAGAGTAGCTGAATTTGGTTTCAGTTCTACCTGGTCCTTGTCAGCCGTAACCGGAGGGGGATGAAGAACGTTGACAAGCGTGAATTGGTGAGCGACAAGAAACGTGCACAAACTCTCACCTTGTGGCAAAGCCGATTTACGTTTTAGTGACTACTTACGACTAAATGAGAAACAAATTAGCCGAAATTGATTAGTGCTTTCGATGCCCAGAAGAGTACAATAGGATGCATAACGCAAAAAAATCAACCTTTCCAAATGTGCATTATGAAACACTATTCAAAACGCTTTTTTTTCCTAATTGTCAGTCCTAGCAACCAATCGATGCGAATATGAATACCATCGAAATGAATGTTTTATTCCAACCAATCAGTTTGTCGTCAGCTTGCCAAATATTAAGTGTCGGGGTAGAACGGTTACAATTTTATCAGCTTACCTACCTTTGCCAGGCTTGAGGTATATCAATAGGGTCTACTAAAACACCTCTGGAAAATTGAGCGACCAAGCAGATTCAAAGCTGACCGTCGGAAGACGAATTCAAAAAATGACATTTTTCAGTCACCGTCAGATCATTCTTTAGTATATGCCGTGCCCTGGTTGCGGGTACAAAATCTCCAGTCACCGGTCCATTCTCCGATCGACAGCCTGAAATCCGTGGCAATTCTTTCCCTACGGTCGACATATCCATCCGCAATGGTTCATTTTCCAGTTGCAATTGGAATTCACTCTCAACATAAACACTTATCGACGAAGGTTCTTAATCGGTCGACTTACTCCCCTTGGTTTGCTGAACTCGATATGGCGACTTTCCTTCACTGTATTTGAAAATTAATATTTGTTTTAACTAGAAAGCTTAATTCCCAAGCACAGACTTCTTCAAAATCACCAGGAAGGTGGTAAGCAAATTCAAACAGTCATTCTACTCAACTTCCATATTGTTCTCGACTGTGTGATCCATACGGTCACTGGCATAGCCAGTCTATATGCGGAAACAAACTGGACCGTTTCTTTGATTCATTGAAAGAAACCCATTATCCATAAAGTTTGAACATATGAAATAAGGATTCCCAAATGTCCAAGGGAGCATACTTGGACGGAAAGAACAAAGTAATCTGTGCAAGGGATGGTTTAAATTAGAAGTGATTTTTAGCTGGTCGCCAGGTTCAAACTGACCTTCGAAGAGCTTTCCATGTTTTGAACTGATACCCCAAAAGTGCAACACGCAACCATTAATAGTTAACGTTGACACAGCATAGGCAGTACATGAAATCGAACTCAGACAAACGGGAAAGCCCCAGACGTACATATGTTTGTTCGAATTTCCAAAAGAGCCTCTCCATAAAAAAAATCAAAACTGCATTTTAATGAGCAAATCTAGCCTGCAGGTCAATATTGCCCAGACTGGTATTTCAAAAGCGCCCTTGGTTTGCTGGTACTCACTTGCGGAATAGTTCCCTGCTGCTTTGTCCAGGTCACCTCAGAAGGATTATCCTCGTTATCGTCAATACATTTTACTTGGGTTGGGTAGTAAGGGAACTCGGGGTTTGGAACGGCTTCCAAACGCAGTTTTGGCACCCTCATTACTGAAATAGACAGAGAGAGTGACGATCTGCAATATTATCGATTGGGGTAATTGACCTAAATACCTGTTCCAAACGGGAAATCTCCGAACGCAATCAAAGTAAGTGTTAGTCATGTTAGCAACTGCAAAATGTTTATATATTACGGTAGGAAACGAAGCATGCTTTATTTAGGCGGGAATGTGTTGGGTTTAAAATAGGCTTAAGCACAGCTAAACAACCACTTAAGTTTCTGTATTTCAACAGTAAAAGAAAGAGACAAAAAGGTGAATGCAATGTACTGTCAAGCACTTACGCGTATCTCCACTAAGGACCTCCAGTCGAACCCATTCAGATTCTGCCGAAGCATTGGATATGGGGCTATTTGCCAGACAGCGAAATTCACCTATCCATTCCTCTCGGACTCGAAGGCCACCGACCATTAGGACATCATTGTCTTCACGAGTTCCAAGCCAAGGAACCTCATAGCTGTTAGGTTTTCTGCTCTCGTCAATCCCATAGACTGGCCTAACTCTAGTTTCCCAAGTGATTTGAGCGTTGCGAGCTGGCTTTTGATGCCATAAGTCTGGAACACGAAAAATAAACAAAAGTATGGGGCTGTTTACCATGCTGAAACACATACTGTACCAAGTGTGAACCTAACGGTGTCGTTTCCCAAAGGGCGACTCCGGAAAAAGAACGTAGTAGGCGGAATAAAATAAAAACTCTAGAAACACGACAGAAAACAGCGTCTAAAACTTTGCTAACAGATACCACGAGATTTTTTCTGGAAAGTTAGGAGAGAAAGGTCGTTTAGATCCGAAAACCAAACAAATCGGCCTAGAAAAATTTGTTGACTACCTGTGACAGCACACTTGAGGTGCAGTGTTTGTGCTTCCACTCCCTGTACAACTCCGGGACGGCTTATCGGTTCGACCACAGCGGACCATTTTGGTTCACGCACCCAAAATTCTACCATTGGCGATGGATGATAAGCATCGACAGCGGTCGGTGTGTCCACCGGACGAACGACACAGAAAATTTTCGCTCCGATCGGTTTGTGACTAATCCGGTTGAAATAAATGTGACGTCCATTGTCCGTGACCGAAATCTCTTTGGCAAAACCACTGTCAATTGCTTTCCTACGGCGTCCGGATGCAAACTGCATATACCAATCGATGCGTTTTATTTCCATTGGTTTACCTTGCACGTCTAGGAACGATGTTCAACAAAGATAATGTCATTGATGCAGGGATATCTTGGGTGGTAGAAATTCAGTAAGTAAACAACCACTGTTCAGAAAACTACTAAACCTTCTTGGGAGCAAGATGAAAAAAGCATTTCGGTGTAGATTGAAATTAAATGCTCCACTTTCTTTCTTCACTCGTGCCCATTCATGTGAAAATTCGTTCGAAATAGCCAACGGTTTGAGAGGAATTAGAAAACATAGAAATAGGGGAAAAAGACAGAAATCAAGGGTCCACGTTACAGTCGAATTGTGTCAGTCTGAACCTCCGTGGCAAGCACGATGGACCATTGTGCCACGATGATTTTACACGATCGCGATAAACTACAGCAATCCTCGGGAGTACTTTTGTTTAATCAAACAAATTATCGGGTCTGGGTTGCTGAAAACTGCTTGCCCACTGGATTAACCAGCTGCGATGGGGGTTGACTAGGATTCGAGGCCAGTAGCAAACCCTCATTTTTTATGGCACAAAATTTTAAGGGAAATCCAAATTGGCAGGCTCTTTAGATTCATATCAAGACCAAATGTTGTAAGAATTGTGTCGAAAAATCGATGCGCCATGTATTGGTTTCACTTGTGAATGATATAATGTTAGTAACATAGCATTGTTGGTAGATGTAATGAGCCAACGTTTCGACTACCGTGGGTCATCATCATCATCATCATTCAGCGTTAAACAGCAAGGCAAGCCTCACTGACCGCTGCCTTTCCCCAGAGTTACACGTTTATATAAAAAGAGTGAATATCCAAAGGGAACAGGGAGTGGACCTACACAGGCGGGAAAAGATAAGATGCTGCTGCAGCCAACACACGAAACACAGTCTAACTGTACAAACCCACGTGTTTTCAATCATTCTGACTCGATAGAAAATGAAAGCACGATCGCCACTGTTCACGGTTCACTGCCATATCCTCCAGTGTATCCAGCCAGCAAGTCGACGAGTCTTTCGGACCCCAACCACGAAGGCGTGAGACACTTACTTTACCTAACTTCGCTGTACATTTTCTCATCCCACGTTGCCACGTCATCTGTTGACCTCCACATGGCTTCTTTCACTCCTCAGGAGGAACACAAAATAGGGCACGATATGGTACACGAGTGTTTGCCATACGCAACACGTGACCGAACCAGCGTAGTCTACTAAGTTTCATACGCTGAAACAAGCTATTCTCAGAAGTGGCACCCAATACCAGATTCCTAACCTCAATATTACTCACCCGGTCACTCCATCCAATCCTAGCCATACTACGTAAACATCGGTTGTCGAAAACCTCCAACCGACGAACATCGCCCACACGCATACCCCACGTCTCGCAACCGTACAACAGAACTGAACGCACTGCAGCACAGTACACACGACCTTTCAATTTCACTGATTTATCAGGCCGACGCCACAAGTGCTTCAATCCAGCGTAAGCTGCACGAGCCTTCGATTTAAGCATACTTACCTCTACTCCCGAGCTACCATCGTTGGACACGCAGTTAACAAGGTAGGTGAAACGGTCCACAGTCGTTATTTCCTCTCCATTCAGTATCAAGTTTGGCGCTGCTGTCGTCCAGTCCTGTAACAGTACTTTGCACTTTAAAGGTGCAAAGCACATGCCAAACCGAGCAACCGATCTCGACAGTCTATCTAGTGTCCGTTGTGCATGGTCCGCAGACTCGAACAGGCACACGACGTCGTTGTCTGCGTAATCTAGGTCGCATAGCTCTCCTCCATTTCCCAGTCCGACTCCTACGTCCCGGAGACCTCCTAAAGCATCTTCTATCACCTCGTCCATGACGAAGTGGGTGGTCTTTCTCAGGGCGAGATTTACAATCATTAGATTCATTCCAAAAACAATTTTCTTAGTTTAAAATAAAACTGAAGTTTGGGTTTTCATTGCCAGATTATTTCGCGAGTTGCCCACTGGTGATTGAGAGTTAGGTTTCCGTGAGTATCACAATCTGTACGGTCGAAGTCGATTAATGTGAACAATGTTTAAAAAACCATTCGAATACACGAAGATGGTAAATAGAAGAGAAACGTAGAAGTGGACAGGCAGTGAAAAGAGCAAAAAGTTTAAAGATTGAACTTTTTCTCCAGGCCTAGATAAACCGTTATACTGGGGTAAAACAAAATAGGACTAACAACTGGATGGGTTAATGAATCAACATTTACCAAACGCCTGAACCTCGGAACGTGCGGAAAGAAAAAAAACAGCCGATCGTTTTGAGTGACCACCTAAAACATTCGATTTACGAATCGGCCGTTTTAAGCTCATTGAGGGTTTTTCATCCTAAACACCGGATCACCACTGTCGGTTCGTGTTCACTCAGTTACCTTGATATACGGTAATACAATTTAATCCGAGAAACAAGAGCTATAGGAACGAGATCATTTCAGAAACTGTCCGGAACTGTTTGCAAAAAACGAAATCATTTACGTAGGTCATCCGTGAGCGAAAATTTCCTTACCAACTAATCCATAGCTGGTCATGTCTTCTAAGGAAATTTGTTTTCGACTCGAAATGATTAAAGTAGAGTTCCATTCCACGCAGACAAATATAAAAGTTATACTCATCGTTAAGGAGTCTCAAATTCCAACCAGACTGCAGCATTTTATTTTTTATTCGAGGGATTCTCGTCCTTTTAATCTTTTACATGCTTGTCAATTGTTAATGTCACTGTCGATGATGACGATGGTTCGGATGATAAGGATAACTCGTAAGGTGATAATGATGGCTCGGATGATGGTGATGATTCGGGCGATGATTGTAGCTCGCATCACTTAAGAATAAACAGTAGACTGAATTTTAATAATTCTTGGAGTTTTGTTCATGAAGGCTTGGCTACATATTATCCAATGAAGAAATATATAGTTAAAGGTATTTTGCTGCGATTTTTTTCCCGTAGCAATGTGATAATCTAGTGTAAACTTACGGTCAATAGCGCAAGTCAAATTCACGTCACTTCCAGCAGTGGCCACGATGCGATCTCCTATCAGGTCATCACTGAGAAGTCGAATTTCTGTTAGTGTCTCACCTTCTGGGATTACTGAAACCAGAAAACCAGGACGAAACCGTATGTCATTGGTAAAATAACGACAATGAATAATGAAAAGGATATCAGTTGCAATCATTTGACAGTTGCCGTGCCCTGAAAAACAGCAGTGAACTCCCGGCTGAAAAATTATGCCTAATTACGTAAAAGGAAATATAGTTCAACTAAAACAAGTAATTTTCAGTTAGATCAATGTCATTCTTCGCTGTTGAAAGATGAAATTGTAACCTCTCGAACAGTGGAAATTTAGTCCAGATATAGCTGATAACATGGACGGATTGCCATCCATTACTGAATTTATTTATAAGAGTAACTTTTTACTATGCTATCAGATAGCGGGTTGATGCATACATAAAATCACATTTTCCGGTCAAAACGGGATTCTTCATGTGTTGAAAGTACCTGACACACCTGGTTTTTCCGTATCATATGTAGTTCATACTGATCGGGTCCAAATCGGGACTCAAACTTGTGATAGCTGATTTTGATCAGAGGACCATAGTGAAAAGCCTTCTTTCATCCGAGCATAAAATGAAAAGACAGCCACGATAGGAGCCGATTGCTGTGGCCGCAACATATACTGCCTCGGAAGTGCTCCGTACCATGTGAGGTTGGTGTCTACTAGTTGAGAGCAAACTTACTGACAGTTTGACGAGTTTGCAGTTTTACTTGCAATCATCCTCCTTAGGAGCAAGTCCCAGTTCTGACTCGTTAAATATGCACCATTGAAGGGCCCTATCAAGGAGTAGAGTGATTACTTAATGCCTGCGTGGTTTTCATTTGAGAGCTGGGGTTCGTAGGCTCAGTTTAAATCGTGAAACAGAATCGAAACCTTAGGCGAGCACCCATTTCCACCAAATGCCAAAAATGATTCGCAAACAAGACACTTTCCGTCAAGTAACTGAAAGTGAAATCAATTTCTTGTTCTATTTATTCTCAAGTAACGGCAAATTAGCGTCAGAATCAAGCCGATCGCGTTCATGAATCGATCAAAGTAATAACTTCAACTAGGACCGAAAGTCACCTTTCACGGGCATATCCGGAAGTCAACACCATACCACTGAGCTACCTTAGATGCGTATTGCTCAAGGGAATTGAATTCCATACGTGGTACCAGTCGCTTCGTGCTGTATTAAAACACTTGAATTCTATTTGTTTCCCAGACTGTCAATATTACGTACGAATAATGATACAACTTTGTAGCCAAAGCCAAATATGTGCTTAAATCCATCCTTCGAAATTCCCAACCGCAATAGCTTAAGTAGTATAAGCTGGGAAGAGGATTTTTAAAACCAAATAGCTTTTTACATATCATAATTATTAGTCCACAGAAAAAATTGATGGAAGAGAATTTTTCAAGTACAATGCAGTCCCTTGTTTGACAAAACCCGCCTCAGCAGGTAAAGCCACCAGATGCATCTCTGGTTAACGTAGAAGAAACTTGTGTAACTTATCTATCGAAATATTGTTACTATCTAGGATAAAATGCCGCATGCAGAGGGTAAATTACCATTCAGTTTGACACGTTTTGTGCGGTCACCGAAAGCGCACTCCAAAATCTGCTCGTCCATTTCCTTGCTCACTGAATCGATCAAGGCCAAGGCAGAGTAACCGCGTTGTTCCAGACTCGCACCTTGACGAACAGGCTCTGATTCGGTTCGCCATCCGTAAAAATCTCCCAACGGACGAGAATCGTAGTTGCAATACAACTGGGTAAGCGAAAATAAACGTGTTATTTAAAGTCTGCATCATGTCACCGGGATGAAGTGAACAAATTATTCCCTCGTAGTAGTGGGTAAGCCGTGGGGGGGGGCGTGGGATTTGCAGACTGGTGAGAACCATTTTCTTTTTTGGTCAAGCTAGTTAGTTAAATTTAAAACATCCTTAACGAATAATCTGTCCCATCAAAATTTTTATTACCTTAACCGGGTAAAGGGACTCAGCATTTGGAGTTTTTTCACCACTAAGCAGATGTTAGTTTGGCTCAACTGCCCTGTAATCTTTAGTTTTTGCAAAATTATTAAACTACATGGGCACATTACAATGCCAGTGAGCAAATGAATTTGATGTTGCGAAACATTTCACCAACAACCACGATCGGTGTTTAGAACGGACGAGGGGGTTATTCTGACAAACCTTATTTCGTTATAACTGTTGTCAGATACCGTACTGCAATTGGATTGTCGATTATCGACTCAAGATTTCATTTATATCCGAGTAAAAAAATGCAAAACGAGTTTATCGGCAGTGAATAAAAACTAGTTTCGAAGTATACATGCACACATGTGCATTTGCAATTTCACTTCCGGTCAACAGATTTCAACTGTTTCACTTGAAAAAAGACAAATGTCGAAATTCGATTTGCGCGAATATCCAACCCCCATGTGATTGTGAAACAAGCATACTGAAAGATGAGGTCCCATAAACTCACCCGCAGTTTTTGTCCTTCTCTCACTGTGACTGTATGCAGTCCTTCATCCTCCGGTCCGACGTGCACATCCGGTGAGTAAATGTAGACACGTGTGTACGGATCCTTTGGAACTGCGAGAGGGAATAATTGATGATCACATTAGGCACGAATGAATCAGTTAGATAGCAGGTTCAATTTGATGGGACTTCCATTGACGAAAAAATGTTCAATGGGTTTGGTCTTTCATGTAATAGTGTTCAAAGTTGTTTTAAAGGGCACCAGCAATGCCAGTGACAGTGTGAGTAACAATGCGGAATGCTAACTCGTGAATATCTGGTAGCCGTATTTGTATAATGTACTGCTTAAAGGATAGTTTTTCGTTTGCGACACCCACCTCCACTACGAACATGACACAGCGGTTCATGTGTCGTTGATTATTCATGATACTAGAATCCATTGGCTATCGAAAGTTTTGAGGAAAGTTAAACAAACTCAATCCCGCATCAACACTACCACAGAAGCCGTTCGAAATGACGGCCATGCTACTTTATCGGCAAGGATCATGAATCATATTTTTTAACCTCCGAATTTGTTCCACGCTAACCCTCTACTTCCATAATGAATTTGGCGATCTCCCTTTCGACTCGCCCGGAATCGCGAATGAATGGGCGAATGATATGGTATGGCCATAGATTATGAACGACTAGAAGATCAGGTTGCACGCATCATTAGCGTTATCTTGCAGCTGTCATGAGTCTCCTCTTGCCCTATTCCAAAACTTTTCTCTCGAACAATCATTCAACCTTTTATAATGTTTACACGGTCTAGGGGAGATTTGACAATTACACGAAAGGCACGTTTAGCTTGATTAACCATGTCCATTTCATCTTATGTTTTGTGGATAGAGATATCTGTAACTGTCTTTCAAAACCCAGGGATCATTTCTAGTCTGTTTGTGGTTCTTCCAAACTTCTTACTGGCATTTCCAACAGCATGGCAGTGGATTATTTGGAAATGCGATATTAGCAAAGTGATCTGATGCATGGCTATTGACACAGTGAAACACTGGTACATAATTTCGGGCAGCTGGCACATTCATCGACATACACACTACTTTTGTCAGGCTACGTAGTTATCACTCCACCAAAGTGTACTACCGTTAACGAAGCATTGTTTTGGTGAACGGTATCTCTGATGCCTGCAAAACAATACAAGTCACCTGAATCGCCAAATTAGAACAACAGTTCAGTCCCGTTAATTCGTTTGAAAAATCTGTAAAACGTACCTGTAACTGGGACGTCCTCGCTAGGAAGCACAAGCGTTTTTGACCCGCTGGTTTCGCTGTTGTTCACAAAGCAGGTGAATCTCCCTGAATCGGTAAACGGATCAAAGTCTCCAATACGTCGCCAATCCAATTCTAAATGCCTAATTGGTACATCACCTGGCTTGTAGACCTGTTCTGGAGTTATGACAGCCAAAGCGTCCTACAAGAGAGCAGTGATTTTACAGAGTTGAAGATGACACAATCAGTCAATTTGTCAACTTGTTTAAAGGACTGCTTAGTTTCACAGTCCCAAAACTCCAATTTATCATTCAGTAAAGCATGAACGGTTGACCGAATCTGAATTGTTTTGCATAAGATAAACCACCAGTCTTGAAGTAGTTTTTTTACTAACTTTTATCTTTCCGAGTGAACTGTCAGTATTGCGAATGATCTCAAAAAAACGTTTGCAACACCCAAGCCATGGTTTCAAAATAGCCAGTTAATGTCCACGATCTATTGCTTTTTTCTGAGCAACACGAATACTCCAGCGATCAACATGGATTTCATGCAAGAATTTACAATTCTCATTTTTTCAAAGTGAATAGCACCTATTCGGTGAGACTGAAAGGGGGATACATCTTTTCTACTTCAATTTAACATATCGGTTCTGCTCAAGTTGGTCGTGCGAATTCACAATTGCATTTGGACCATGACACATGCAAAACAAATCATGCGCTTGATTCCGACTTCCTGATGGGCGTCTTTTCAGGACTAATTCATTATAATTTTGTTTATTTGAATAGCTGCGGTAATTCCACCTGTGAAATAGACTTTTATGGGTGCACGATTTTGTCACTGCGATACCGAGCATATCACAGCTAGGGTGTAGATATCACTCGACCATATAAGTTAAGCAGGTGGCGGTAACTAGCACGCGGCAGCACACCTGGACCTGGTATTCTCGAATGTTTGTGGACCAGTACAGAACCTATAAACAATAACGTGCTCAAATGGATTCAGTAACAAAGTTGGATTTTACCCAAATTAAGTTAGCTGTGAGACTGGCGGCATTGTCTAAGCGATATCCGGTAGGTAGGCTTTGCAAAACAAAGGTACAATGACGTTTTCCAGCCGCGCACATTTGCTAAAAATATATGTGCTGTTCACCGTTCATGCCAAGGTTTACCGCGGTCCAAACCCGACCGCAGGAATTTGGCTGCATTATGGCTGGTATTTAAGTGATCCATTATTGTCCTCAATATGAAAGCTGACGAAGCGGTGAAGAACATGGCGTTCGGTTTAGAATTCTTCAGCCACAAGTCTTCCCAAACCTGGTCTCCTTCTTTACTGAGAGTCTACATTTCACTGGCGGCAAAAGTTCTTCAAATATTTCAAGGCTGTCGTAGAAAAAATATTATGCTAATGTACTAGGATTTTTGTATGGATTGTTAACCGCGGCAATGAAATAGGTTTATGATAACTTAGTTAGTTCATTCTGACACTGTAACTCTCATATCCACCGGTGAAATCAACTCGAACTTCTGGCATGTCAACCGAGTGCGCGTATACGGTTAGACAATATCCCGTAAAATGCGTGTAACCAGATATCGGATGGCACAAGTCCATGTCCACATTTAAGTCACAATTTGGGGCATGGAAACAATCCATTGTGACCCAATAAAAGGCTGCGTATCGACCTCTGATGATATTTGGCCCTGTACATGGTCGCTAACTAAGGAATGTAAACATGCTCGAGATGTTTACGATCACCGAATCCAAAGTTGGGGAGGGCATTGAATAGTGAAGTTCAGTAATTTTGGCATAATTTAGTAATATCATTTTTCTATCCTTACTTATGATGATAATTTGACAGTGAAATAGGTTTAGAAAATGCCGTCCCAGATAACTGGGACTTCAGTTAATCAAATTCCTCACCACCAAAGCGATATTCTGTCTGGTGAACGTTGACAGGAAAAATATTTTCACAGGAATCTTTAAAATCTTCTAGGTAGTTTGTCTTTCAATTGATCAGTCTGTTCACAAGACACACGGCGTCATTAACAAATGCCTTCTGATTTCCACTAGACATGGCATTTTTTTCTTTCACCAAAATATAACATCATCCACAAACTGTTTTAGTAGTTGAGGATTCGTCGGTAGTGGGGATAAGTTAGATAAAATTACGGAATCGGTATTCGGTGAGAAACTGGTTAAGCCCCGTGAATCACCAAGATGGTCGTTTGTTTCAATCCCAAGAGCATAAAAACGGATTTAGTTGCAGTTTAACACTTCTGTCTGCACACTTACCCTTATCCTCTCAACTGTCATTGTGTCCGAACTGATGTTCACATCTGATGGACGGGATGGATTAAGATCCAGACAGATCAACCTCGTGGGGAATGTGGAGTTCGGATTGTCGTAGACGGTTTGGAATACAATCCGTGGATCGGGAGAAGCTGTGGTCCAATTCAAGAAAATTGACAGTTCAAATTAGACGAGTACATTTCACTGATCAAGCAGTAAAATATGCGCACACAAACATCTGATAGAACGTATACTTAGTGACATCATTTAGTTTGATTTTGCATCCATGCTTATCATCTTTTTATATAAAAGAAACACTTCTGAGTAAGATAATTGAATAAGTAATGACTAGAAGTTGATTGGACATTTAGACCACAAACATTTCGTCCTTCGTGAAACCAGTTTTATGGTAGAATCGCCAGTGGTAAACCTTTTCACGACTTTTAAACTAACAAGGAACATCTTTTGGATCAGAGTTATTTCACTGAAGAAAAATACTCGCGTTACATTTGAGGACTTTGTATTTGCTACAATAATGAAGCTTTCGGTAGCTTTGGTTGTTCGAAATGTTCCTAAAATTCAACATCTATGGAATCGATCTTTGCTATTCCCCATTAATTGGTGGGCGACGGTCGGCCACAATGTCGGGCCTGTCACAACGGAGTTACGTAAATCTTAACGGTTCATTGGTTTCATTGTATGTTTTGGAGATGGTTAACCAGTACAAGAGACTTAACCCGAGTCTACTTAGTCGCATTATAGCAACGAAAAAATTTTGGTTGGAGAGACTAGATGGTCGGTCCATTCATTTGCTGTTCCGCTCGAAGTTTCAAATCATAGATCTAACTCCAACGTTTGCATCTGAAATTCGTCGAGATTGTACAAGGGAGAAGTTCCCATTTGGGCTTTCATTGGGGAACGAAGATGTCTCTGATCTTTTTGACGACATCGAAATTTTCCATTTCATCGCGTGAAGAGCAAGTAACTGAAACTACAATGGAAGCACATCTGGGATTAGACCCATTTTTCAAACATAGTGAACAAATATATTTTTAGTCTTTTGTGAGTGGGGTGTTTCATGTGGCTTCCGGGTGACTCGCCAGGAATCAAAAATGCCCGAAATATAAGTTGTCTTATCTTGGCATAAATCAAATTTTAAGAAATAACTTGTGATCCTGCAGAATACCAGTGACTGAGTGATGTGTCATATATTGTTCAATAAACCTTGGAAGGCGATTCCAGAAGCCCCAGGAACCATAATATTCATTTTCCAATAGAGCACTGCTAATTCTCATCGCAGTTCTGGTGTAATTGAAAATCACAGCTGTTGATTCAAACCAAGGACAAAAGTTGCTCGACGAATCATCAGGCCTTGACTTAAACCTACAAAACCTCACTCGTCTGTCGAATGATCGTTTGCATTTTGCCCTGGTTTTCAGAAATTGCCCATCATATGATCAATCATGAGGAAGAGTCCTATTGTTTTGTGTTTTTCACGCTCCGTTTTTGGAGAGGGGTTTCCCCACCAAAGTGTGCGATAGAAGACGAATGTTCGGCGCTTCCCAACAGGTAGATTTATCTGTGGTGGTAAATTTAGGTAAGATGGCTAAACCCCGATTCCAATCCAGACTTAGTTCATGGAGGAAGCACACGGCTCTGTGCTCACCGACTTTCGTAGCGTAGGGATGTACAGTAGGGCTCAAGATGCCTAGTCCTATCCGAAGGTCTTAGGTATTGAACAGTCAGTGACAGGTGTCCAGTTCCTGGTTGGCTGGATTCTGAATACAGATCATACTCGTCGGAACTCCAGATAACGGGAGGAGCAACGAGGAAAAAGGAAGAACAGAGTAAGTGTTATACAGGGTGTACCACACATACACACACATGGCTGAATCGTTCTTCGCATTCATGTCTTTGGTTACGCATCTGGGTCCTAGTGGGTTGCCAGACCCTCAGATAGTCCTGCTATCATCTAGGATGGACCCACTGGTCAGAGTCAGAGTATATCCGTCTAGGTTGCGCCTTTATTGCGGTTTTGGCAAGTAGACAGTATCCAGTAGGAGGGCGAAGCATGGATCACAAGGAACAATCATTGATGTTGATATGGAAACGGAAAAGCTGGGATATGAGTAAAAATCCCTCCTCTGTTTCTTCTTTCCTTTGGTCTTATCAAGGGCCACGGTTCTGTTGACATAAGATCTGACCACAGATTTATGCAGGTTTGCCTGTATATGCAGTACGAGACAAATCGGTGAAACTTCTGTCATTCATATTGACTGAGCTGACAAAGACTTGGGGCATTAAACTAGAGATCTTCTTCAGTGGGTTTTGACCACTGAGTTTGCCGTTCAAATCACAAAATGTTGGTGCCACTGGAGTTGATATCATTATTACATGGGCACCGTTGGGCCTGGCAATCCCTGTTCAGAGAAAACTTATCCCTAGGTTTGTCTCTGTTCTGTTAGATGACGTTGAACATGAACAAGTGTTTTGAAACCACTGAGAATAAAGTGTTTCTGCGAGTGGAGTTTGGCATGACTGAGGCTGATATATTTTGCCAACAAAGTATTCACCGTTTACACTGCATCGCTATTGATCGAGAGAGATGATAGAGCGAACGTGTAATTTTATAATGAAACACACAAACCGAGTATCGCCTAATCATCAGGACAAATATTTTTACCATTTTCCTATCTCTTGGTACATGGGGACACCCAATCATCTTAGAGGGTGAAACTATCCAAAATCCCGAAACCTTTCCACCAGACCTAGTGGAAAAGAGAATAGAATCAACATTTGTGTCCTTCAATATTGGTAGGCCGATCAGTATATCGGGACGACATATTGGCGTTTGGATCGCGAACATTCAGTCACCGGTCAGAGTGACACTGACAAATATAGGATAAGTTGTTTAGCAAAAGGAGCTAGGAAACGGACCAACACCCCGAATTTACCCTCATTCGATAAATATCATCGACCTATCCTTACCCTAGGCACATTGACTCAAAGGCACATTGCCGAATAAAAGAGGGTAGCAAACTAAAAACTATGAGGGATCATCTGGCATAATCGTAAAAGAAATGCATTTCACTGAAATTGTACAAGTTGCAAACATAGTGTAATTGTTTAACTTGAAAATGCAAACGAACTAATCCGTATGTGGACATTAGAACAAGCTTATAAACTTTTTACCAGTCCGCTACTGAGTATTGGAATTGTTATATGGTACCGACAGATAGTGCGATTCCAAGCACCGAGTATACACATAACTGCATTCGGATTCGGAAAACAAATCAAGCAAATGCCGATAAACTCACAAATGTTAAACTTGATCTCTCCAGTCAGATTCGATTTAGGTACCGGTTGACACTGGAATCGTAGATATATGCCACTCGTCAATGGATATTCCACTCGGAAGTTACTCGGTGATAGTCGGTGGACTGCGTGGGAAAAGGTGAGCGGAAAAATGTAACTGTTTTCTTTTATGAAACAAACTATTCGAAGTTTTCGGTTAGAAAATCACCATAATATGCACCAAATTTGCCTTTACGGTGCCACTTCCTATTGCGGAAAACAGGCGACTGAGTAAATAAGCTTCAAAACGGCAGAACAAAAGAGCATTGATTGCGTGCCGTTTACGTTATTAGATATTAATTTCATTTGTTATCTAAGTGTTGGGGTGAGTGTAGAGATACTCAAATAATTCTTTCACATTTTGTAAATTTCTGAAGCAAATGGTCTTGCTTCATCTAAAAATACCTTGGACCATCGGTACCCTGAATAGATTCGGTGATAAGTTTAGTGTGACCAATGTAGGTGATAAACTAAGGGTTTCCAAATATCCGCATTTGCAAAATAGAGTATTTTCGGATGCATAAAAACAGTGATGACTTTACTACGCATGAAATATCGTCCCAGATAATGACCACCAGTTGAATGTGAATGCTTCAAAATTACGTTTAAGACCGAGTGGGAATCAACTTCGCTCAATCAAAACTCCGGTGCTTGCCCCAGGACTACACATTTTGACAAACAAATGGCGTTTGTTTCTACACCAATTCTGACCGCTTTTTCTAGGGAAACTCGTGACGATTGCTAGGAGTTTTAATAAAGAATAGATCAGATGTTTTTAGCATAAAAAAAATTCGGACTGTGAGTCCCAAAACTTAATCATTTTGAGTGGAGATAAATGTGAACATGGGAAACAAAGCAGAATGTACTCCAAATCTAACCTCTTTCGGTCACATCCGTGATGGTATTCGTCTGGTAGTCAACCATGGTCCATGTTGGATATTCACAATATTCGGCGTCCGGTGTAAAGCCCTGGACTACAAAATCCCAGGTCACTCCAGGTTTCGGAGTTACTGTAGATACGTTTTCTTCTTTTCTTGGAAGTTCTTCCGCTTTCCCGGGCGGAAGAACCACTTTATTCTCCGGCACCATAGGGTCCACACGGACGGTCACATTGAAACGGGTGATTTCCTGCTGATCGCTATCTCGGATGACCACACCCTCATATACGCCTTCGTGTTCCTCACTTGCGGCCCAGATAATTAAATTAGTCTCGTCTTGAGTCATGCCTTCAGGAAGAGTATTTGGAAAACCGTCCACCTTTGTGAAATCTTCAGGCAAGGGGCCGACTTGCCACCATACTACGTGAACTGGGGCTTTCCCTGGAGTAACCTTAACTTGAATTGTATGCGGCTGCATGAATGGGACGCGCACTTCTGGTTCCGGCGGGGTGATGTCGCTTGCACTCACTATTACGTATTAGAAAAAGAAATACTAGACTGTATATATTCATATATATATATATCTGTACATTTATATAAGTTGATAATGAGACAAGATAACTAATTATAACTTCCGTAATAGGAAATTTACGGTATATTTTCAGCACCACCAACCAGCTTGTCACAGAAAAACTGCATCAGTAAGCATGTGGCTAACTCATGTTAGGGATCAAGGGATTTTTATTAATGAATGGACCGTTGACATCGAATGATGAGCTGTTAGAAAGATCTCAGATTTTCTCACTCGGAATGCTTAGTTTGCAATCGGCAATGAGGTATTCAATACCGTTGGTAGAGAGATTCTATCCTGTTGCCACCGACGCTTACACCTCGAAACTCAGGGGCCAGAACCTTAGCTAGCCAGACAATTTGGTGGCTGTCGACGATGGCTCGGTAGGTTATCACACATAAATTGTTGAGACGCACTGTGGTCTTTGGCCGCTCCATTTTTTCGAATCCTATTAGCCGATCACCCCTTCTCAGTAAGTCCTAAGGACTGCAAACTTTACCCCTTCCGTAGCGCTTATAAATATAATAAAGACATGTTTTCAAATGTTTTGATTGGTTATTTTGGCGAAATTGGGGTGAATTTCATTCTAAAGCCATTAATTCAATGTAAAATCACTTCACAGTAGAAATGTAAAATCCGTTTAACGCAACTTCTAAGGCTACTGGAGTGCCTTAAATATAAAGAGGTCGGATCACTCAGTTGCTCACAATTCTCACAAATGTAGGTGCACTCATAGAATATTGCGAATGTTTTGCTGCCCGCTGGAAGCATAGTCTGACGTACAGAACCGATAAAAATTGTGCCTGTTTTGAAGCTCCTTATTTTAGGGAATTATCATCTAAGTATTAGTCGAAAATATAGTTCGTCAATGAACTAAAGAAGACGTACTGGGTAATTTTCTTACCTTCTGCGGCTGGTGGAGCAGTGATTTCTGGTTTCCTCATTGGGGTCCAATAGGGGTTAAGGACTGGACTGTTCCCAACAAAATAGCCGTTGATCGTCTCTTTTCCGCTCACAACCGACGAAAATGGAACATCCAAACGGACAACCAGTTCCCCGGTTTCAGTATCGTATACCTCCGGTTTGATGTGGAATGCGGACCCGTTCGATGCAAACCATACGAGTTGATTGTCGCTCAAATCTGATGGCTATGAAACGGTATTTAAAATATGTTGTTGCTTATGGGGATTGCGTTAAGTTCAACCACATGCAGCATTTCGCGTAAAACAGATAATCGGAATGGCCTAAATATATGAGAAACATAAAATCACCAATTATGTGTGTTATTTTAATTTGGTATGTTTGGTGAACTTTTGTGATTTCATGTCATGTCTATCATGAATTTTGACACTGGTCACCTATCTCATATGAGTTAGCCTGCATTAACCAATAAGTTGCAAAGACCAGTAAAATTTTGTATTTGTCACAAAATTCTATATAGGATTTTGAATATTATTAAGTAATAATTTACGATTTTAATATGCGCGAACAACTAACGGCCTAACGTTTATTTCCAGCTAATTTAAATGCGTAGTTGGGATCCGAGATGCGCACACCAACAGAAGCAGTGCCTGGCAAAATCTCGACTGCAGGCGCTGAATTTTTGTCGCGAAAATATGTGATTCGGTTTCTAATTTGTGGAGATTACTACAGCTCTTTTCTGGTTGTCTGCTAAAACATGCGTAGACTGCGATTTTTGGCCTCGTTTACTAAACTTTGTGGGAAAATTAGCAGTATCGATGTGGACAGAAATGCATGGTAAAACAAGCCACCCAGTTTACGAATTTCAGTCGCGTAGACTGAGTTTTAACCAACAAAACTGAATTGATTTTCTCGACCTCGACCCGAAAAAACAATGTCAAAAAAGACGAATCCGTAAATGCAGGAAATCTTAATTTCGCACG
The DNA here is from genome assembly GCA_008360955.1 of Fasciolopsis buskii. Taxonomy (NCBI): domain Eukaryota; kingdom Metazoa; phylum Platyhelminthes; class Trematoda; order Plagiorchiida; family Fasciolidae; genus Fasciolopsis; species Fasciolopsis buskii. Next base: position 664,410 of record LUCM01002098.1, on the reverse strand, counting down.
TTGTCTTGGTCATGAAGTCTTAGGACGAGTGATATTTTTGGGAATATTCGTCAACCGAATCTCGCCATTCCAGGACTGGGATACACATCCCGGATGAGTGGTTGTAACTGGAACATTTTGGTTGGTAGATTATTCCTACTGGATACAAGCGGTCGTCGGAGTGTCAGCAGCATGTGATGCGGCGTCTTTTTGTTGACATTGCCTGAGAAACCATTATTGCTTGGAAATTTAAGGTACCCATTCGGAGAATTTTCTATCATGCCGCCAGACAATTCGAAGCCAGGTTGCATGGTTTAATTGTACATCGTTTCCGATAATGAAGAACTATCAAACGGAAGTTAGCAATAAAATTTCACTTGCTAGAAAAGACAGCCTAAGGGCGAAGTTTAAACCAGACTTTCTACGGAATTATCGACTGCGCGGTAGATCGTCAATTGGATGAATTAACATTTCTTGTTTTAGTGAGGGCAATAAAATGAAACTGCATAGCATCTGCAAACATCAGAAATTTTTCATGGCAAACTTTGAAAAAAGATTAATTGTTACTCTCTCAGCATTAGCAATGGCCAGCATAATTAGGCAAAGAACAGTTCATCAGATTCTCACGTTTTTCGCAGTGCCCTTGATAACGGTGATTTTTGGGTTGTCAGGTTCCGACTCAAATACGTATCGGCTTAGGAACGGCGCACGTGGACTGATCGTTGGTTGAATCGCATTTTGAGGGCCCAGTTTTTCTTCATCCGGATGTGCCGGGGGAATAGCGTCAACTGGAGTCGTGGAATAAATTCAAACAAGTTAGAAGGTATGGCGTTCTAGCAGCGTCCTTACGATAATAAATGATGACTTGCTTGCAAAAGAGAAATTGTGATACAAAATCATTTGAGTAGCTTTTCTCTCCTCTCCTTTTCTTCCAATAGCTTTCAAAGCTATTGGGATGGAACGTACCTTCATCCAATACTTCCACATATGTGGGGCGTTCCAAAAATGATCCGACTCCAGAAGCACGACAATGGTAAGTTCCACTGTCAGATTTCTCCGCCCTGCTGATAGAAATCACCGCCTCGGATTGATGGATGCTCTGGTTAAACATTTGCATGTCTCGTCCGATATCAAATTCTTTCGGTCTGAGGATAGGACGACGAGTGACCTCCATTCGATCATGATCCAAAATACTCGGTGTAACCCATTCGTGGGTAAGGATACCACCAAGATAGGAAGTAGCACGGCACACAAGAGTGAGAGGACTACCCGTCCTGACCACAATATGCCTTTGCTCAGAATCCATTTTAAGACCTGGAAGACAATTTGATAACAATACAGGGCCAGGTCAAGGTGCAACCAGACTTAATACAAACATGGTTACTTACTAATCGGGAAACGAAATTTCTCAACATTTCGGAAGGAAACAAATCAGTTAGGTATTTTGTCTCTACGGTTGGTCTGCCAAATGGTGCTGCAAAATACGAACCTCGATTTTTCTATCCCTAGAAGTACTTATCTGAAATTTGGCTCATTTCTTCTGATAAACCAACAGGATATGGTCTATAGAGCAGATGGATGAGAACCTTGGAATGCTTACCCGTTTGACAGGTTTGAAGTGATCGTCCGGTGTAAACGTTGTACTTCAACTGTCCACTTGCACACCTGAAGCAGTCGAATAAAAGGGAAGTGTTTGATGGTTTTGTTAAATATACGTAATCCATGTACTGTCATGCCAAAAACATGGTTACAAGGTGCTACGTTAACACTTAAGCAATCAAACAAAGCATCTTCAGCTTGCCTGATGAGGTAAACAATTTCTGTGAATATCATGGGTGCGGTCAGTGACTTTTGTTAACTCCTGGTTGTATGCTGTTAATTGACTGAGTAAGGAAGTCAACGAATGAGGAACTATGGGTAGCTGCATAGAAGACTCTTAGGCCTTTAAAACCAAATCACATAACATGAGACCCAAAGAGGGGATACCCTCTGAAGATACGGGGATGTCTAATGTAAAACTGAGTTCACCTGTTTCGTAAATTACAACATGGGAATTTCCGATAACTGTTTAAGTGATCCAAATGCAAAAATTGTCCACTTCGGCGGGATACGAACTTTCAGGTAGATAACTCATGCATGGGTACTCCGTAAAATGCCCAAGCAAATTATCCGACTCCTGTTGACGCGGTCCAGTAAGCCATTTGGTAAAGTTCGCTCGGGTGTGAAATCAATAGTAGATTCCTCGCATTACTTCGAAGCCGACCGCGGCTGGCAATGTTTAAATTACGGTTATTTCAACGTTTACTTATTTCAATCAGTAACATGGACAATGAACCATGAGACCCTCTGTTCAAACTTCCGTGTGAAACTACTATGTGCAACAAATCGGAAATGTGCAGTACTTGATAAGACGAATGGCATTTGGAGCGTGACTGGTGATTAGAAAAAAATTGTGAATAAAAATAATGAATAATTGAGCAGCATAATTGTTTGTTCACAATTTTGTATCTTGTAATATTGTGCTATGCCACGGTCAAAATCAGTGTGGCTTCAAAAGTTCCGTCGATATGCTAATCGAGATGAAACGGACTGATTTTGGAAAACATAGCACAATAGTAAACAGACGATCACTACGTTTTGTGCTTGATACAGCTTTGTGTAACGTCTGACTGTGTGATTTTGCTTGTCGTGCAATCTAGTCTTGAGCCATTGATGAGTTTCATGGTGGTCGAGTTTCGGTTCCCACTACCACAGTGAGTTTCCTTTATTAAACAGCAGATAAGCGCAGTTCTGTATCTGAAGAATAACGAAACAAGGAAGATACTGTATCCCGCAAAATTGAACGAGTAGTTCTCGTCCGAACGCAAAGCTGGTTCGCAGAGCAAAATAACTGAAATCTCTTCTTTTGGATTGAATAGTTTAAGATAATAAGGAAGATGACAAATGAATCAAGAATTCTGTTGTCACAACGTCCAATCACTGCTCAGAATTGTGGAGGACCACTTCTATGATCCGAATTTTGGCATGCTGGTAAGGTATCATATTTTTAGATGGACAAGCTAAAGGGCGACTGTTACAGCGAATTACGTTAGTACGAACTTGTCGGAATTCGAGTTGTAACATACTTTGGATGGTAGTCTAAATGAAAACTCAGCAAACTGCTACTTTCTAGTAGATTACTTCTTCGTGAAATTATTTGTCGAATGAGTTAGATATGGTCAGGGATACCAAGGTCTGTCTATGATTGCCCGTTCGGACATCAAACTGAATTGAACAAAGTTAGAAAAAATAAGTTTAACTATTTTCTGTTCAAATGAATGTAGTCGATGCACAGGTCACAGTACCTTAAATAGATAGGTCACATGATTGACTACTACAGCTAACTGGAAACTGTAAAAGGTAACTGAAAAATTAATCAATCAATCTAAACTCTCTTGTGTTGATGCAACGAGTATTTGGCTTTGTAACATTTGAACTACCAGAACAGTTAACCAGGGACTTATTTTTATAAAATGTCAACTCACAATGGATGTGATCAGGTTTTTTCTCAAAACTAAAAATGGTCCACCTCTGGAGTCTTCTTTGTTCCAAAAGGAACAATATCTATCAGAGACCCTATTGGTTAAAATTTTCACTCACTCGTCACAATTAGGGCCAATGCATTTTTCGCACTCGAAATCCGCGCCACCTGACTCAAGACGCACCACGGTGGGTTTCTTTGTGTCCCGGCAACCCTGAAATAAAAAAATCAGAGGATTTTCCGGTCGGTTTGTCCGATGCGATTGAACCTAGTGCTAAAATGCCAGGTAACTTTGTTGACAGTCAAAGTTCGATAATACCTGAATTGACAGTTCAGACATCAATTCAAGTTTAATCGAAATGTTCGTCAATTTTTCCCCGGCGGATGCATATACGATAATGTCTGACCCCGAGGCTAGTCTACAGTATCGTCATTCTGTAACAACTTGCCTTGATTAGCACTTAAAGGATGATGTCCAAAAATGTGGTTTGTCCTCCTGGTTTTTTTTGGGATTGACATAGACGGTAGCTTATTAATTTTTTGTGCCCATTTCTAATGCATGAACGTTTCATAGAAACTTAGAACCAGTGAGCAAAATTTTGTTCTTTTACTGGCTTCACGAGAAAAAAAAATGCGAAAAAAGAAACTGAAACTGTCTACCTGATTTTACTGCTCAAACCAAAGCTGTACTAATCGAAATAAATGGTCATTTACCTCGCAGCTCAACGACAAAGCACGTTCATCGGGTTTGCTCGGTTCCGGACAATCGCAAACTTCCACGGGTGCTTGCGGTGCAAATGGATCGTTGATCGGTGCTGTGGGAAGTGCCAGTTGAATAGCCAATCCGGACAGCCTCATGTCTCTGAGTCCTTCGCTGTCTCCACTACTCGTCACGATTGAAATACTAGACGCGGTGCCCAGAACTCGAAGTAACTGACCGCGAGTCAATCCCTGTTGCGGTCCTCGCTCGCCAAATGCGTCCGTTGTACCAATGCGCCATCCGCCGGGCCACCAGTTCTCATCGAATTCCACCTCGTAACGTTGGGTTTCCAGATTGTAGCTAGCCTGAGTCCATATCCTACCAAATCGAGGGGACTGCGGGTTCAAATAGAACAAAAAATGAAAAATAGGCCACAGTAAACTGGGCGGACCTTCGGCGAGAAAAAGCCTGCTGGCATTTAGCAAGAATACTGACGTAGCAAAACTTCGTACTGGTTTGAAAGTCTTGTGGACTTCCGGATTTGAGTGGGTGTGACCCCTGACGACAAACTGCAGATAAAGATGAAATCACCTTATTGATTCAATAGCTATTGGAAAGCGTCGATATCTTTGCGCTTACTTTGCACGGTATATTAATTCGGCAATCAGAAGAACACACACCGGTATCAATAAGTACGATCGAAACGATTCAGATATAATATACAGTCGGACTGTATGGTGCTGATCAAGCTGGGACCTAGAATATGCTGGTTACTAATTCGTGCTACAGTCACAGGAAAAGTTGTAAGGTTCGCTTGCACTAATCACCCGCAGCTTTCAGGACAATATCCTACCCGCGAATGGTCTAAATCAGTTACCGACATTGTTACTCACATTCAATTTTCGGAGTACAAAAATGCGCATTTTATCATCGACCTGAATGAGCATCGTTTCTTAAACGGTTGTACTACGAAACGTCAGAAAACAGCGACCATATGAAATAGCGGAACTATTGGACGAATCCAACATCAAGTTGCTCCGATAGTGCGAAACCGTACAGACCAGTTTAATTTTTTGTCGAACTCGGCGAACAGTGAACGCATTTCTTCGTATTCAGTTCGCTCAATCTTCCACGGAAGCAGAACGGAGAGGAACCTACTGGACCGAATAATCGACCACAGTCCGGAATGACTACGGAAAGTGATGCAAGGTAATCTTGCCGAACTTGTTGAGCCAAAAGCTATGGTCATTAGCCGTCATTAACCGTGGAGAAGTAGCGTTAAACCAACCCCGAGATTTCGGTTCAGAATCACACAATGCGACACGAAAACCAAATCGCTCGGCGATGTTAAAGAATTGACCATTCACAATCATACCCTTGACGTATACAAACAGTACGAATAAACTACCAGTTCTTTTCTGTCTTAGTAACAATAAGACAAGTCCCCGCACTCGTCCTAGCAAAATTGTGCTTATTTAATTTGAAGATTCGCCTTTATAAAAACCCGTCGTACTTGCGTATGAAGTATCCCTTCGATCAGTAACAAAAAACGACTTCGGAGACGTTATACTAATAGATAGACCAGTTTTATTTATTAGGTGAAGTTTATGGCAACGCTGCTGTCCGATATGTCTACTTAATAACATTTATTAACTTCGTTCTAGATGAAAGGTGTAATTTACGGACCGCCGCTGGTCAACGGTCAACATTATGCCGTTACTATCTGGACGTTTCAGGCTCGAATCGTACCCTCGCCAATCAACTTCTTCATTTGGCATCACTCTGCCGACCGCAATCCCCGTCCTGAAAATGGTGCACATTGTCGTTACATTAATGAAGGAATTAGAAGATAAAAGTGAGAAAAAAGAGTTCCATGAAAGTTTCCAGTCACTTTTCATATCCGGCGATCTAAACAGCAAACAGTAATCAAAGAAAATCTTTAGCGTTCTCACTCACTGGACAAAAGTTAAGCAGCAATGCACTAACGGAATGGTTGGCCAACTAAGACTGCAGAATGCCGGATATGAACGGGCAACAAGCGCACAAATACTTTTAAAATGATCGTTTGATCAGCGATTGGATTCGATCTATTGAGGAGCTCATTCTTCTAACACCGATTCTGAGACTACTCCTCGTTATGCCTACGTGTTTCAGGTGTTTGAGATTTTGATGAAAACGATAAACTTACATTTTTGTCCGCAGGGTTTTCACTAATTCAAAGAAATACCATCCCAAGCACACGAAAGAAGAACTAAGACGTCTAAACGACATCTTGCACGACAATCACTATCTGCCACGCCTCGCAAGAAAAGAGCTGAAAGCTTGCATATCACCAACCAAAAAGAAGAAAGAAAAGAAAAAGAAAACGGCCTCAATCGGAATTCCGTACAGATCAGGCACCTCGGAAGCAATAAGGAAGGCCCTCGAAGTCTATGATATTCACACTTTCTTTCGGATGCATAACACGTCACAACGTCACTTATCAAAGGCTAAAGATCAGGTTGGTGTGCAAGATCAAGACAACTGCATCTACAAAGTCATTTGCGCGGAATGTCCAGTAGAAAATATTGGACAAACAAGCAGACAACTGATGACACGGATAACAGAACACAAAAGGAAAGAAAAGTACAGATCTTTGGACGAGGCAGTCTTATCAAAACTCGAGCGCGATTCAGCCATCGCTCTGCACGCCACTAAAGTACTCCAACGTGGAACCGGTACTGAACGTGAGTTTGCCGAGGCTCTGGCCATAAGCACCCACTCCACTTGCATCAGTCGGAATGACAGGGCAGAGAGTTGGGAGAAATGGACAGTCCTAACATCCATGCGAAACAAACATTCCATAAGTCACTATGCTAGCTGACCTCACCGCCATGGCAGCACATGATGTGAAGGTCAACTTATCTCTCACTCGGTGGGAATTTCAGAGCATACAGATTCACACAGACAATCGAGCATCCGTTGGCACGTAAACGTTCACTGCCCTGAGAAAGACTGCCCACGATAGTCGAGACGTTGACGAATTACATCTACCAACAAAGCTGTTATAAAAATTATATCATTCACAATATAAACTGAGTGGACATCAAATCATGGAAGCTTAACAATCGGTCAAAAAGACGATCTTGATTGGAGAAAATGTTACCCCTTTGTTCAGAGTAGTTTTAATTGACAAAACTGGAAACCTTCGTGTCTTGTATGCATTTGCTTCTAATGTCTTGGAAATTCTTGTCCACGATTTAGAATTCGAAATATGTAAGACAACTTACCTCGATTTCGATCACAACACCGGCTTGTGATTGTGTCACCTTTTGAGGATCCAAATTTGGCCAACTCAAACGGAAGGACATCTGGCCACCGTAGAGGTGTCGCTGAGTGAAACCGAATGAAAGGATTACCGTGTCAAATTCGCAAACAGATGGGCAAATACACAGGTCATGTTTTACGTTTGCTAGCTTTTGCATCAATGATTTGCAGCGAGGGGTTTGTACATGGATTGCATATTCATTCTCATCAAGAGTGAAATGTTCCCGCGTGCATTTAGCTGTAGATCAATAGTGTGATGAGGAACGGAAACCGTAAATAACTTTGCAAAATGAAATGGGGAGTTGTATTAATTTTTTTCTTAATCAGCCCAAAGTGGCTAATAGTCTCCCTTCATCGCATCCGCCTTAGCTTCCTGTCCGAAACCACATTTACCTCTTTGGTCTGTACTTGGCATTCTAGCTAAAGTTGAGCTATGTTGATGAAGCACAGTGAAGAATTGGTGTAGTTTTGAAGACTCATGAAAGAGCCAACAAGCCAGTGGAATGACGATAAGAGCTTCGGGTATGAAAGCGTTACGACGTGTTTCGGTGTTACTAAGTGGAAACAAAATGCGGACTTTATAAATACCCTCAGCTGTCATTAAAATTTCGCAAAGTATTCGATTCTGTCGCTCAGCTGTCAAATAATGTACTTTGCTGTGTTGTTAATACAACGCGGATGCAAGCGGTAAATGGATTAAGGTGACTGACTGACTGAAGCCAGTTGGCACAGTGCATGCAGTATGGGTGAGACTCTCAGGTAGTGTTGACATACTTAGTGATGGTTCCCTAGTCTATTCTTGCATGTGCACTTTCTCCATCCTGGTGACAATCACTAGTATTAGGACTGGACTACGTACTGGCTTACTGTACGATTGTTTGCTGGCATACTGTGGTGTTTGATGTTTTAGCCCGATTTGACCTGAAAAATTGATTCTCCTAAGCGAGCACACTAAGGACTGCCCGTTCAAGATTTATGCCCCAACGGCCACTGAAGCAAACGAGATTAATTTGATAGGCATTATTTTTTTGCATTTTAGCAGTTATCTACGTTTTCTTTTTAACATATTCAGGACTGTTACTAGACGAATGCTATAATTTTTGGCAGATATGAGGACATTTACACCTCGTCGCCAAGTTTGTTCGATTGATTTTGAACAAACAAAGTTTCCGGTTTTGACACAGTTGGGGTTTGGACATTTCAAGACTTAACGAATCCGGTACACAACTGTCCCACATAACAGATCCCCAGCAGTTTTTCTGTTGACCAGACTACTGTGCATGGGTGCACTATTTTCTACGTTGTTTTGTTACCCAAAATCACTCAAATTATCTATTTTTATCATAATCGCATGATCATCTCGCTTAAAGAGAAATATATGTTTCGACTGACATTGTGGAAAATACTGGAGCCATTGGAAACATCTGAAATGCGGGTAGCCAAAGTGTTTTCGTGGCTCAAAATCGGCATTTTTAATGCGGCTTTACCACCTATGAATGAATCAAATAAGTTGACACTTCAAGTCGTCTAGAATTGAATAGAAATATCCAAATCGATTTAAAAACTTACATAGACCGGGATATCTGACTGCGTTTGTGGTTCCATTTGCGGATGCCGAATGTTAAGTGCTATATGAATCAGCCCTTTTTCGAGTATGGGATGACGAACGACAACATCACCGTTGTTTTCACGTTCCAGCCGCCGTTCACCATCTGGTGTGAAATCCGATCGCAACAGATTGCCATAAGGACTTGCCTTAGCTAACCAAACGTCGAACTCAACACCTTGTGGATTCGACTGTCGAAAACAGGATGAGAGAAAAGTCTCGGTTAAAATTCATCGACGGATTTCATTGTTCATCTGGATGTGCGATCATTAACAGTTTGATTCAATCTGCTTTTGAACCTGTTGTGAGCGCCACAACTACAAATAAGCTGAAGTTAGCAAAACATTTTATTGGCAGACTGAGAATTTCGGGAAACGAAAGTTAACTTCTTTTTGGAAATTTCGATATTGCTTAATCATAGAATAGACAATAATGTGGAAACTGATCCCTTATTTAGGGCGTGTAACTGTCCGTCTCCGCAACTAGAGGCTCTTTGACTGAGCGACTTAGAAATAGCTTCTACACGTAATTTCTTCGGATTTGCTTAATTTTCGCGCGAAGTTCAAGATGACGACAAATGTATTACCAAGTCTCGTAAAATGCGGATGTTGTGTCAATACAAATCACAGATAGCATTCTTTATGGGTTGGACGTCCACAAAATCAATGTACTCACAAGTGTAACATTCCAGAAATAGTGCTGATGGGACATGCTGCACGAGGACGTTTGACCAGAACAGTAGCAACCGAGGCATCGCTTGTGGAATCTGAAGTACCCGTCCGAACAAGATTCACACCGATCACCCTTATATCCGGGCTGTAAGGAAAAAGTGAATGAAAAATATAATGAATCCTCAAACAAAATTGGACAAACTACTCCAAACAAATCGCCTTGTTTATCTGCCTATTGAGATTGTCACAGCGTTACGATGTTGGTGAGAAAAAAATGCGTTTCTCACGTACATCTGTAATCAATACGTTTTGGGCCCAATATCGTAGACTGTAGTAGCGAAGGGATCAATTAGTTTCGGTTTCGTGACTGATTCAAAATGGCAACAACTAATGGGTTCTTCCAACCGATAAAGACGGATATGGAGAACTGTTTACCTCGAATGCGTGTGACTGACAAATCACATTTTCGTTTAAATCTTTCACCACTAATTATAAAAATAGCCTGCCATATATTGGAGACGTAATTTGAAGATAGCACTGCTGTATTATGGCAAGGCATAGGAACAGGCTAATGAAAGATTCATCGATACATTCAGAATGTCAAATTCCAATTACTGCGCAACCCAAAAATGTTCCACAAAATTGTCCGGGTTGTAAAATTATTAGCTTTTTCACAGTTACTGAGTCAATTTCCCCAATTAGCATTAGTAATATCAAGGCTAGAATTACTAGTAGTATCATCGTTAGTGTTAGCAGTTGCGGTACTACTAATAGCAACAGTAATAATGATAGCAGGAGTAACAGTATTGGTATTGTGTACAACTTTGGGTTTGCTTTAACACTAATATACACACTATTAGTGAAAACACTTAATTTTCTACGCACGCTTTATCCGAAAGAACAAGAACTAAAGACTTTTCACGGTAGAATCCAACAGATGAGACCTTACTAGCGTGCGTGTATCAGTCAGCTCTGTTTTTGCAACTGCGGCGTCGACTTGGTTGGCTTTAAGGGTTTGAGGTGCGATCACAGCTAGGGCTTGGTGCGCATGCACGTAATTCAATGATGAATTGAATGCACAGGATGGATGATGAACCAGTTTTGCTTAATAGCAATTACTCTCTAGGTTATGAGAGTTAGCAACACGAATCTGCGCCACCTGTAATTTATCAAATTTGTGGGATTGTGGAAGCGTAAACCTCATGGCATTGTTGCCGTTTAGCCAGGCAAATGAATGACACCCCTGGCCTCATGTCCAAAATTTACCAATCTGTGGAAAATGAGAGTAAGTGAGCTCCGATTTAGTACCGCATTTTGGACTTCTACCTGTCAAATAACAAGATCGAGGACAAAACGAACTCGCCTGACATTCGCATTCTCCAGCTACTGTACCAGATTTCGTTCCCACCGCGTCGCACGGACTTGGTTCCGGACGTGTGGCACACTCTTCTGGCAAAGGAAGTCCCTGTTTCTCGGCAATTACACACTGGTCACAATCGGGATCAACCAGTTTTCCATCCTCTCTTGCCTGACATTTGCAATACGGATCTTCAGCCGGTAGCAGACTATCCACGCATTCTTTGATCACACTGTGGACATGAAAATGTTTGGTGGATAACGTCAGCGGAATACGAAACAGGTAGGGTACCGATCGAAATCTATTAGAAAGCAACGTTCGAAGTTATTCATTTTCTGTAGTTTGATTGTTGATTCTTCTTTCACTTCCTTAGATCTTACTCAGTCAAAATAATCGAAACAGATTTCCCTCAAATTTCAAATGAAGCGGACCGTTGACCGGTCGTTCTATAGTAAATACATAGGAAAATATTGAATAAAATACAAAATTTTTCCCTACTAATTCATTTTCAAACCCGCAAAATACATTAGAACCGCTCGCATTTGCCAAATTAACTGAACGAACTGCCAACAAAGCAATCGGAACCAGTCTCTATCAGGTTATCTTAACAATATGAAGTTTTCGTTTGACCAAACCATGCATCACTAGAAATCCAGTACTGTGCACGAATTTCCATTATTTTTACTCCAGCTACTTTAGTAATCAGCAAAAAAAGACGGAGTACTCACTGTGGTGCTCCTTGAGCACATCGATCACATGGAATACAGTCATCGGATAACGAGCTTTCGTACGGCCGGTAGTAACCTTTCTTGCATTGTTGACATCTTGGACCACTTCGGTTGCCGGAACACGAAAGGCAGTTGCCATGCTCATCACATTCGTCACAAGGACATAGTCGACGACACTTTCCGGGCTCCGTGGGATGTTTCTCGTATCCATAGGCACATTTCTGGGGATGAGATGTCAGTACAAAATCATTATTTCTCGTTACAGTCTCCTTGCAGCACCGATTTATTGAAAGCTACTCAAAAATGACAGGATATCTTATCAAGTCCATGAAGGTTGAACTAAATTCCATTTCCATCCCTCTATTTCTACCACAAATTTTTCACGGCCGGGTGATTAATATCCTAGAGTATAGTGGGACTAGAAATTTCCTGGTTGGTGACATTCTAAAAACTGCGACAGAAATAAATGTCTTGTCAGCTTCGATTGAATACTTCAGTTGGGACATAGAGTTTCATTTGCTTACCTCACATGATAACCCCTCGTAGCCCGGAGGACATTCGCACTGTTCGATCTCGGCTACCCATACACCCGGAAGATCCGAAGGCACTGCATGTTCCAGTCGCAAATCTTGTAACTCAAAACTGGTCTGATCATCATAAATGTTTGCTCGCACGCCAATACTTTTTATCATTTTCAGTAGATTCATAAATTGGGCTCGATTAGTTGCTTCCGGTAGATGTTGCGTACAGTTAGGGTCGGTAAACCAACGTTCACGTTCATTGATACGAATGGAGATATCGTTCTCGTAACCGACATTCATTGCGTACAGCAGGACACGATCAGTCGGTGGACACCAATAGAGTGATTCTTCCGGACCCTTTTAAAAGACAGAAATTTATGATGATCATCAACCGTGGTGCAGACAACGGATAAAAAGGATTTCAAATCCCAAGATGCAAGGACAACTCACATGCAATGCAATCATGGCACCTTTTAATCGTTCTGTGGTTGTACCGAACAATCTAACGGTGAATTTCAAGTTGTGCCCGTAAGACGTTATCTGAAACAAAAGCGCACGAGATCAGCAGACATTGCAATTAAAGTTGGATAAAACAAGACGAAGAAATTCTTTTGGGAAACTATGGTCTCACTTAACGTCAATCAAACCAAGTCGTTTTGAGTCTTGTATGATCATCACCTGGCACAGCATCTCCGTGAATTTTGAAGTTCAGAAGTGACTGTGAACACCATTAACGACTTGGCAAATATTGGTCCAGTTTATCAGAAACGAGGAGTTCGTGTGTGATGGATTTGTGGCGCACTATTCTTAACCGGGATCTAGTTTCAGTTTTGCTCACCGGTGCACTTTGTTCTCACGAACTGGGACAAAGTAGATCAAAGTGTTAGGCTTATCAGGATCTTGACTAGTCCGACGTAATTCCTTATTAACACTGAATACCTGCCCTCTCGTCACACCAAATAACACAATGTTGGACAATGTTGAAAAACATTGGTGAGAACTTTCAGCCGAACTGTTGAAAAGAAATTAATCTTACAGAATCCGTATTTCCTCGAAATATAAAACTTTTGGAAAGTGAGTTATTAGGCCCTTATCCAGTTAGCCGAGTAAATTTGCCCATATTTGCATTCTGTCGGTCAGTGGTACAAGAGAACAGATTGCAAACTTTCCAATAGTAAGGGATTTAATGTGAATTTTCAAGTGATTCGCCACGCAGTGTTGACATCCAACTTGTCATTGAAAACTATGGAAGCAGGGTACAGCCATTTCATTTTCACAAGAAATCATCAATAGTGGATATCCATCAATCCCAAACCCTGGAGAAGCGACTGTCTGCCGAACGTCTTAGCCAATGCGTTGGCCGGAATAGTTGTCAACAGTTCATCGAACAGATATTCCTTGGTGATTCCTTCCGTGATTTCCACTAACACTGTGGATGTTGACGCTGCATGATGAATCATTTGGACAGAATGGACTTCGATAAACCGATTAGTTAATTGCTACTTAAGTCTCATTTCACTCAGTAGGTGTGTGCAAGAATGATGGATTGTTTTGGGGATCAAAAATATTAATACTGGTGTTTGCGAATTCGATCCCATGACACTTCACCCATGGATATCAGATGAAGTGGACTTTCGATCGCAATAGTAGATTCGCCGACTTTTCACGCACTGCTTTGATAACCATGTTTCTTTTCAACACGGATAGGCGCATTAGAAATCAGCGAAACGGGCGGGGAGTTCATTGGGTTTCACTCTGCAACCCAATTTCTTTGAATGAAAGTGAATTTGAACCCTAGATTGGTTTTATTTACTGGGCGGGTTTGGCCCAACTCTTCATCTTTTATCTTTTACTTTCTTTATTAACGAAATAATGATGTGCACCATTTTTCATGAAGGGGACCGCGGACAGCAGAGGGCTGCCAATTGGGGAAGTTAACCGGCGGTGGGAGGATTCGAAACCGCAACCTTCACGTTCAAACGCCACGACCTTATCCGCTCGGCCACCGCCAGCCAACACCCGCTAGTACTATTGTGGTGATCTGTACTCCTTGATTTGAGCTTTTTGTTGTTCATTTGCTTGCCGTACGAACTTAATGATAAGGCTACTGACAAAACATTCGACGAAATTTCCCCTGAACAAAACGTCCGGCAACCAGGAGTGCGTCGAGTTAATTTTTTCTTCAGGATCAGACAGAAATCAACAGCATTCAAAGTGATTAGTAACGTTTGGTCATTTACAAACTGGAATGTTTCCGTTCACGTATCTGAGCAACGCTGTGTTAAACGCAATCTTTAAAAGAAAAAAGAGGAAGGCGAACGATTAAAAGAAGAACAAGATTGTTGGGTTATTTTTATTCCCGAATTGTTGGTGGTTCTGTTAAAGTGTCATATAGTACAATGCACGAACTGACAAACGACACCAAACAGTCCGAAGATCTAGTTGGACTTACCCAAGATCCATTTAATCCCATCGGGCCTTCGAGGAAGGCAAGACCACTTTCAGTACCTTTGAATCGGATCAAACGAGGCGTGAATTCAAGACCCTGTGTAGTCTCCTCGACTCCACTTTCCTGATAAGTACGGATTTTTGAAGTGTCTTCCGAAATGGTCCAATATTTGTCCGTCTAGGTGATGAAAAAGGTTAGATTTATTGTCACATGATATTTAGGACCCGGAAAGATACGGTTTTTCTCTAGGAATGCTTAGTGGAGTCCAGAAAACTGATCTGTTGTGAACTCAGAGACCAATCTTTCCAGGATCTGTTTTTTTTCGTACAGTTTGAGTAATGAATGATTACGGGAGATAGTACTGCTATAGAGCCACACACGTAAATACCGTTCGGAAATGGTAATTTACCAGATGACACAACCAATTATTAGAAATGAGTGATTCTCTTTAGGGAATTTTTCCTTCTGTTATCAGTTCACCAGAAGTTTTTAAGTAGCATTATACGAGATACAATTAGTGCCGGATAATGGATGAAAAATTATCGTTACAAACGTTCTTGTGTGGGGTGGTTTCGTCCGGGACGAGGAATTTCGAGGAAAGCATGTGAAACTTTTTATAGCTATTGTATTTAGTCACGTTAGCGGTGCACCGTGCTAAAGCTTCTTCCTCATTTCCAAATCAGCCCGAATTGGGGAAGCACTGAGTGATCTGATTTATGTTTGAAAGATGTGCATACCGACTTTCATCAACCAACGGGCATATTTTCATTCGGATAATTGCTTGTCTAATGTCAGAGTACAACTAAAACAAAAAAGCAAATTAGATGAATACAGTGGCATGAATTAATTCCCCCGACTGTTTTGAAGTTTTCGGCTAAATTGAAAACGGAATCCATACCGCGCATTGATGATTACCGGGTCACGATTGGCAAATTGACGTGAGTGTTACGAATGATTGATTGTCGAAGCAATTTGTATATAGGCGCCTTGTATGCTTATCAGGTGATTGGAGTGGTCTGCTCCAATCTGTTCATCCTTATATGAATTGGGGAAATCCCATTCCCAGACTACGATGATGAGAATGCTTTAAATTAGAAATCCCTTATCACCAATCAGGAATTCCATCCAAACAAAATCGGTTTTGCCTAATTCTGTAAGCTGGAACGTTTTGATCATTTTCGTCGAATAACTGAAAGGGCATGGGTGCTTTTACTGTGCAACAACAGGACAACAGATTGTTTTCAAATGACCCAGACAAAAATAATTTGTTCTGTACTAGATGAATCCACCAAATTCGGACGATCTTATCCGAATCATCTGAACACACTTCATCAAGAGGTGCACTTGAAAATAGCAGCGATCCACATGCCTCTGAACTTGATTTACGAATAACTGCAACAATGGCAAGCAGCGCTTGTTGAAAACAAGGCTCCGCGTTTTTCTGATCGAAGATGAGAAAAGAAAGTGGGTGAAATCATCATTATAGTCCATTTGGTGGCACCAGTTTGAAAGAAACATCAAAATTTTGTTCGTTTGTACTTGTACAAGTGTACATCTTTCGCGAACATTCACATATTCTGCAGAAGTGCTAATATCCATCAAATTTACCGATCTCCGGATTAGGGACATCGTTATTTGCGTTGTCCGTGAACGATAACGCAAATGTCTCCGACAAAATGGTTACACTTCTGCACTCATAAATGATCTTGAAACAATTTCCCGTCGCGTGTTTAGGAGGAAAGTTGCACTTGGGAACTTTTCACATATAAAAAATCAAGCATTCATTTGTTTCAGGCAGTTCACCGAAAACGAACAAAAGGACGATGTTCTCACTAAGATCGTGTTCACATAGATAAACATTTCTGTCAAATCGACTGGCAAATAAATATCGCCATTTAGGCCATACTATTCAGTAAGATAGGGTAGTATTCTGGTATTTGAACGGTTAACCTTTTGAAATCATTTGGCTCCTACTCACGATTTGCTTCTACTCGAGTGCCAAACCGAAGGACAAACGAGATCCTTTCATGTGATCGTTGCATTCAGACTGCTGAATAAGACTGGCAAAATCGTCTGTTTCGCCTATGGCACCAGATCAGAAATGGGAAGAGCGTTATGGATTGAATAGTTTCGGTTGACTCATTTGTGTCTGGTAGACAGACAGACAGACAAACAGACAGACAGACGGACAGACAGAAAGACAGACACAAACAGAGAGAGAGAGAGAGCGAGTGCGGGAGTGACGGATCACATTTTTGTTTTTGCATCCAAATATAGCGTAATAAATTGTGCACGGGTTGGTAGCCGTGACCAGCTGACTTGGAACGAAATTCGGTAGATTAGTCGCGTCGATTTGATTGTCCCGAAAATACTGATTTATTAACGTCGTAAATCTATTCACCTGCAGTTATCGGTCTTTCTTTCTCGCGACACAAACATATTTGTACTTACGGGTGATTTTGAATAACCATGCGCGCTTCGACACCTCTGAGTGACGCCAGAACAATAACATTTGATGCACATGTCCTCGAACCAGGCCGCGTCATTGAACAGGGGTGGATGGCACAGACCACCCTCTGGGGAAAGGGATGGAATACGAGATGGATAACGAATGTGCACGTAATTCAAACCGAGGAGCAAATGGTATACGATATTTGTGTTATCTGACTGGTGTTAGAGATAAATCTATGGGCACGCGCAAGAGTCGATCGGGGAGGAGACAAGGGTTGTCGTGACGCTTAAGATTAAGAAAGGTGCGTTTTTTTATACCGAATTCTATCAATGAAGATGATCTATCACATTGGTTTGGACGTGCAACAAAGAAATACCGGGGCAAATTCTGACAGTTTAACGACAATATTGTAGGGATTTTATCAACGATCCACCTAATCGTGTAGCTTCCGACTGTTATGAACTCAAAAGAAGGAGTACATGACTGTAAATGCTCCCTTTTAAAAATTACGATGCACGATTTTACGAGAGGTTCTGTAACAGTCAAGATCGTTGTAACTTACTTGATATGGGTTGGCGAATGTTTCGACTATGAACGGTAATCTTGAATAGATAAATTTGTCCATAGTTAAATTTTCTACTCTCATTTTTCCCCGAATGATTCCGTTTCTGTTACGCTAATTTTTGAAACATGTCATTTGCATCACTCCACGGGAAAGTAAAGTGTTTCTCGCGAAAATTATTCTACCTTGTTTACGCTCGGTTGGTGAATAAGTTTTTTCTGAGGGTGTTCCTGCTCAAAATTCTTTAGTTATGGTCTATTCACCATTACGGACCATGGAAACTGCGCGCAGTCATTATACTCCGGATAGAAACAACCAGCTTTCTGTGCACGTCTAGTTACGCTTTCTATTGAAAACGAATCAGCTTTAACAGGATTGGTGACCGTGACTTTCCATTCAGAGCCGTCCATCTGAGTTTAGAATCCCATTTCGCGTCCGGTAGATCGGATTTTGTACTTAATCACCTCAAATGGGCCAGAATGAAACAATTAGATCACGTTTCGTCTCACAGTTGTCAGCGCTGATTCGGACACTGATACCAAACCATGTTTAAAAGTAAGTACTAGCAAGAAACCTTTCTAGTAGTTGGAAATATCTTTCTTCTCAACTGTTTATCTTTGTGAAAATTTAGCTGGTCCAACGAATCAAGCGGCTCCGAAGCAAGGAACACCACCGAATAAATTATTACAAACGAACCATACCTGGTGTAAACTAGTAGTTCCCCAGAGCTACTTTATCCTTCGTTAGAAATATTTTATTACCTTGGCTGTATATAACTGACATTCAGGTCCCCGGTGCATCGTCAGCTTTTATCAATTCCGTTTCTAATCTAATCTGTCCCCTTCACCTTTTGATGGTAATGGAATTAATAAATTACTGTTTCTGAGCACGGACATCTCAAAATCATGAACACAATTGAGGGAGACTGTTCTTCCGTATGCGTATCAGTGGGATCCTCCACAATGTCTCAGATAAGGGGAGATTTGGATTTTCTGTCAAACAACCATGGTTTTTGCGTATTTTAGCAACAACTGGGAATGAAAAGAAAAGCAGTCACCGAAGCTCTAATCTATTTCACGTGGATAAAAAGTAGAAATGAAATCTATCATTGGCAGTACAAATCTAACAAAAGGTAGAATTTAGCTTTACGTTGGCAAAAGTCAGCCAACTGTAATTTAAAATGGCATTCTTTTGGCGTGATTGTCTAGTGATACGTATAAAGTTGTGTCGAGACTGCAACACTGCAAAACCCCATCTAACAAGCTCAACATGTGGACTTCGTATGCGGTATTTTCATCACATTGTGATACGAGAGTGACGTCAACGACGTGTTTCTGTCTATCTGTACGAGTTCCGAGTAGCCGACAGACTGACAAAAATTCAATTGTTTATGTGAATTTGTAATTAATAACCCCCCTTCGCCAAAACCAGTTTTTTTCCATAAGTAAAATGGTCCCACGAGAATAGCTGCTGATGACGGATCATTGAACTGTGTCTTGCGCATGACTTGTTTCTCAGACAGAATGGTTTGTTTACACACTACTAATGAGATTCGTTGTAGTCTAGTCCAATTGGCGTTATTCACACAACACTGCTTGCAATGCTGCTTGGTGGGAGTTGGGCTCGTGTACCATGAAGGCATATAATTGCAAAATTTCGGAAATTTAATTGTGGTACTAGCTTGAGCAAATGCATTCAATAATTTGCGACCAAATTTAGTCCTTTAGTCCTTTAGACAAATCATCCGGCACTTACGAGCAACATTGAGCGAGAAGTCCGGAGCAAGTGTTCGACCTTTGTTCACCGCCTCACATGTGTACAGCCCACCAGCCTCCGGTTCCAAATCAATCAGTGTCAGATGACTGATCACAGTGTTGCAATCAACTACCGTGTTGTTGATCACGTGTTTGACTCCCTCGCGGAGGCTGCCCCAGTTGTAACGCCAACTGATGGCCGGAGGCGGTTTGCCGTGGACGATGCACGTCATTGTCAGATTGGTCGACCGTTTGCCAAACATTTGGGTCTCGCCGGACGGTTCAACGACAACAGGTAAACCTGATTCGGTAATAAGGCGTAGCCGTGAATCAATGCACAATAAGCAAGAAAAAAATCAAATCCATAAATACTGGACCGTCTCTGTCACTGTTCTGTTTATCTCAAACCGTTCGAACCTCACTGTCGTGTATTCATTCATTATAAGCCATATTCGACGAATTGAAGAATAATTGTAAACAAATTATAAAGCGAACAGATAAGTAACGGAAACTTTAAAATCCGTGATGTGAAAACTCACAAACGGACCACAGTCGAACGATGAGCGAAGCATCACAGTGGTGCTAACTCCAAGGATGGAGAAAATTAGATTATGCCGGGAAGGATGTAGATTGTAAAGATATTAGACAGGATATTCACCAATGATTAACCCGCGTTTCTCCTTCTCGGAGGAGTAGAATCCTAAGAATCTCTGGCAATTAGCTCCAATGCAACATTGATTGATTTTGCCTCGAACTACTGAAATTGATTAAAACCTCCTCCTACGCATCTAACTTTTGGTAAAAACAATGGCTTGTAGGGGCCTCGAATATCTCATTGTTCCCATTATACCATTTCCGAGCTTAGTTTGGCGGGATTTAGCAACTCTATCACATGACGTGCATATTTCCGATTTCCTTGTTCGCCAAAACAGAATGCAAATAATTTTACCGAATGGAGTTGCGGCGATTCTCAACCGCTGGATGCAGAAGCGGCGTGCCGAGGGGAAATCCAAACCACAGGAAGATCAAGAAGTTGACCATGGGTGATCACCTGCCGTCAGCAGACGCTATTAAACATTAACGTTCCGATTCTCGTGGATAACAATACCCAATGAATAGCTGCACTGTGAAGGGCTACTGAGATCTCTCGAAGCGTCGGCCTAACGTGGCGTTTAACGAGAACTGGATCACGTGAGGAACATAAGACAGTTGTCTGTAAACTCAGCACCTGATAAATTGGGTAATTTGGTTCTTTGTTCAAGCTTCAACAGTTCAACATCTACGTGGCACATGATGGTACATATCTGTGACTAACCAAGCAACTGTTGAAAGGGGATGACTTCCTCTAAAAAGTAGTTTGCAACTATTCTGTAAGTGCTTAAATTATTTTTGCAATTTTGAAAAGCCTAAATGAACATTTAAACGCAGACAAAAGCAAGGCTTAAACTAGAATGATCATGTACCCATCCAGAATACGTTGGATCAGTTTCAAGAGAAAGAAATTCAGTTGTTCAGAAGTTACTTAACACATAGAATCAACATTCACTTAGCTCGGGGGTACATGTTGTGCAAACGCCGATCAGGTTTTTTATCTACCGGTCAGAAATAGTCGATATAATCTAATCTGAGTTTATGAAGTTACGCAATAGTGGATCAGTGGCTGTCAGAACAGTCACTCCTAAGGCGATCTGTCCTGTTGGAATAATCCACTTTATCTGAACACCACGCAAGTCCCCAAGGCTAGGTTAGTGGCGCAGACTCTATACTGCATCGTAGACGATATTCATGTATGAATGGGAACCCTAGGGTTATCACTGAACCTTCACATTTAGGTCGGTACAACATGTGTCGGATCTGACAAATCGTTTTTCGGGCTACAGGTTGCCCATCGTCTAGGCATCCTTGGCTTTCTTCTAATAGCTTCAGGCCTTTCGTAGCATCCCCGAATTAGACTAGAATGAACACATTTTTGGATAACGCGTAAAATAGAACAAGCGTATCGGGTAAGAATTGTGTGACTTGGTAAAGTATATTTGTGGCCTGGTATGCATTTTGCAATGGATAAGATTTCAGTGAGAATGCCTATGCTTACTTCAACCGGAGCAAATTAAGTGCAAAACAGTCACAAACTGTGGAGCAGTGACCAAAAAGTACTCGGAAATGGGTAGATGCCATTGAGTAGTGAAAAGCCAAGTCAAAGCGATTTCACATTTGAAATCCAGTAAGATATCTTGAATTTGGCTGTATTCAAATGGCCATTTTTTGGGTTTCTATGGCCATTTGGTGACTGTGAAATGTCACACTACTAAAAACTGGATATACACGTCTGTTTTCTGTCAGACAGTTATTTCGTGGTTGGATCTGTAGCCGGAGAGCGCATATCTCCAGCAGTTCATTGGCACGATACATTAACATCCAGCCGAGGTTACTTTATCGGGCAAATTTGCCTATTTGCGATATTTGTGGTGTTATATTAATTAGTCTAAAACACTATTTGACGATAGAATTTGTCAAATTAGATTCATGTTTGGAAAACAATTACGAAGTAGGAAAAGTTGGGAGTATTACACAGAAAGCTATCTTATGTGTGTATCTAAATATGGACTCAAATAAAAAGTCGGCATACTTGTCCTCAAAGCACAATCTCATTTTACCTTCCTAGCTGTGTGGTACGTTATAGGACTGGAATCACCATGAATATTGCATAAATCGGGTTGATTCAATCATGCAGGTTGGTGATTGGCAGAGGACTCATTTAGACCGAAAACGTATTCAAAATGAACAGGTATCCAGACTAGTTCGGGAGAACCGTCAGGAACGCAACCAAGACAGAATGCAACAAATTCATATAAGCACAGAAATCGATTTTCGGTTTGGTACTTTCCACAGATGACAGTCAAACTGGGAGTAAATGTGAATCGCGATCAAAATTAGGTGGCAAATCCTGGAAAGTTTTCGTTGTTGAGCCTCTTTGCAATCAACTTCTCGAGATTTGGTCTGCGGTTTACAACAAAATTTATCCGCGCATATATCTCCTATTCACGGAACAGAGAATGGTGCCACATTGAATTAGTATGATAGATTATCCGACATGATCACAAAACACTCGATTTGGTAAGACGAACAAACTTTCCCTAGTTGGTACAACTATGGACACAACATGTTACACGAATTAATTCCATATTACTTCTTTTCTAATAGTGTCACCAGGGGCCACAGATCAAAATAATAAGCATACGATTTAGCTCTCATCTCGTACGCATTCTGTCTTAGCCCAATTCAATTTGTCGCGTAATACTTCTATCTGAAGCCTCGTTTAATCAGTTCTAACTAAATTTTAGCAAACGAGTATACTGACCATACTCTTTTGCAACGCAGTTCGCATTTGAATAAGCAAGCAACATTGACAAACATGGAAATTTTTACTATCGATCATCTACAATCACTTCACGACAGTTTTCGCTTCTGGCTATCTGTTTCAGTCCTGGTATTTGACAGTTTCGGAGTTTTTTCAACAAAATCAATTAGTTTATTATCACGAAACTGAAAGTTTGCAGAAAAACAACACATTCCGGAACACTGGAAACGTTTTTCGCTTTCCGTCGGGTTATGCTGGGACTTTCGGTTGATATTGTCAAGCTTTTGCCAATAATCCTCCGCTGACTTCGCCTACATACCAAAATATCGTGGTCGAAATATTATTGCATGACTGGTTAACGTTTCTCGGAAAAAGCCGGAAATTTCTTTCGCTGATGAAAGCAACACTGGAATAGGGAAAGTTAACGAAACTTACTACACTCAGTCTCGTCTTCACCATTGGGTTCACAGTCTGCCACTCCATCACACAAAAACGCCCGTGCAATTGGTTTATTGCTCTCCGGACAAATGAACTGCGTCCCATTGCATCGATCCGGTTTAGATGGAGCTGTGTAAAAGGAAGCAAGACAAAAACAACAAGAATAAGTGTGCCTAATATCACAAGTAGTTGTTGAAGTGACCTGCTTTCACTCGGAGTCAATTGGTTGTAAATCAAAACAGATTTGTTACAAATTTGCGAAAGTTGATAGCTGTGTATGGTCATCTGGTAAACGTACCTAAAAAGATTTGCGCGCCCTCTGAACACCTTTAATATACCTAACAAAAACTAACTCGCAATCAGTGTCATCAACTTAGTGCAATAAAATAGATTCTGTTGCCCAATGTGAGGAAGTGTAAATGGTATATTCACTCCGCCTTAGTGTGTTATGTATTAGAATTATCTCAAATAAATAATAAAACTAATAGTTTTAAACTGGTACTCTTGCCTTTATCTGTTTCCCATCTGAACACAATCAGCTCGCAAACCTTACGCGAAAGAAACGGAAAACGATTTGTGATTGCAAACGAGAATTACACGATATACGGGCTGGTACCTGCTTGAAGTGAACACTGAGCGGATAGATTAATTCGGTGCCATTACATAGGGCGGATGTATGTATGGGTTAACTGGAAATGGTCAATCTCTGGAATGCTTACCAGGATGAAACTAACATATACGGCGTATCAGCACCAAACTGAAGTTGAGAAGAGTCTTACCCAGCGGCCCACGTTTATTAGTAAACACGTAAGAAAAACTAACAAACAATCACCAATCGTATTATCAGAATACAGTAGGGAGCAATCATGATCTCCTGAGCAGAATAGAATGTATGCTTTGCGGTTCGATTGACTGGTCTTTTTCAACAAATTTGATTGGTTACGTACAAAAAGGGACAACAACGACTGGGATGTTAAGCCTCCACTCATAACTTCCTCTGGATTATTCATACTTTAAATTTTTATGCATACACATGCTTCCAGAACGTACGTGGACAGTCTTCCTCATCAAAGTTGTTTCCACAGTCGTCCTCTCCATCACATCTCCAATATCGTAGGAAGCAATTTCTTATTGGCTTTTTCCCTCCAATATCTTCACATCGCAGCTCGTTCGCCCCGCATTCATCTGACGAAAATGAGGAATTGTGACAGACATGTAGCTATATGTACTGCTGCATCAAGAGATGCGGTTTCAGAAAACTGCAAGATGATATAGAATGAAAACCGAAAATCGAAGCACAAATGCTGAATGAAAAACCATTCACATTTGTTTAATGGAAACTGAAATAAAAAACAAACTGTGAAGGTTCTTAGTGTGCTTTTGCGCAAATACAAACTTAGAACCCCAGATATCTTCGATGCCGGATTATCAATGTGAAAAATTCATCGAATGAAACCCGAAATAAGAAGATGAATAAGTTAAGACATTTGAGAACCCTCACTAGGTTAGCAAAATCAAATAATTTTACCTCGAGGGAAAGCAACATACGGAGTCGTATTTTTTTTAAAAAAATAGTGTTCGGTAAACAATACGTAATTTGTTTTGGCATTGACTGACCTCTGTTCGTTTCCTTCGACTGGTTTTTATTTTGTTTTCGTTTGTGATCAATGTTTTATACGGTATAAACTGTTGTCTACGGACACGGTCAATCCGATACAATGCATTTCGTTGTAAAACATTTGTTCGCTCTCATTTCAAACAGGTAATTCATTCTAATTAAGGGACCAGTATTTTTAGACCTAACGATGAATGGGAAGTAGAAATGGAACCCTCGAGAAACGCGCTTCAGGTGTGCTTATTCTTATTTACACTAGTGGACTGATACAAAACTCGAGGTCGTATATTTCAATACAAATATACTAATAGATAAACGGTGAAAATTATCGCAGGTAGATTGCGAAGTCAAGCCTTTAGCTATCCATTGCTGGCGAGGTCTGCAAAATTCCTCATTTGCACAATAGTCCAGGAAAAATTGAAACAAATCACTGTTGAAAAGTAGAAATTACCTTAACAAGCATGCAGAGGGTTGAAAAGAGAACCTAACGTGAATTATCTTGCTATTAGCATCGCCATTCATCGGTAAGAATCCGACAGAAAAAAAAGTCGACGAAAGTGTACGTCATTCGTACCATATCTGTCCGTAATTCATGAAAATATGTGATGGTTTTCCATGTTTTGATTGATCAACTTTTGTTTATTTCCTCAGGTTGTCGCCTTAAGTGACAAAGATTCAGGCGATGGCACCAAGAGACCACAGTTAAAAGAAACCGTTCTCTTCCGTTTCAGTCTGTGATAACTTACTGCATTTGGCCACATTCTCATCCGACCCATCTTCGCAGTCATTTTTTCCATCACAAAATGCACTCGATGGGACGCATCCACCGGAGTCACAAGATCGAAAACCTGGGCCACAGGCTTCGCGAACGAAGATGCGCGCATGTGCAGAACTGACCTGGAATGGATAACCAACAAACGGTTGGAAAGAGATACGATTCACTTTGTTATTTGTTTTCATTGAGCGAAATTATACAAAATGTCACGGGTGGTGACCAGCGCTATCCCCCAAGGCGATTGAACTGCTAGCTATGAGCTGCTATCATTTGCCAAGTCCGAAGCCAGTCGAGTAAGTTCAATGGACAAATTAAAACTTCCACATGATACTAGCTGCTGAGAAAATACTCGCCTGGGGATGTTAGCTTCGATATTAGTGTACTTTGGGCCCCCGAATAATCGCTGCCACAAATAATCTGCCGATACACGCAAGTGGCATTCCATTTGTGTTCACGATGTAAATACGCGCAGCGTATTCCCAATTCCACAGAATATCTGATATCGGCCAGTAAAGCTTAAGTCCTATGACCAAAAAGCTTCGCCCAAACCACTTATTTCTGCATCAGCATGTTACTTCAGTTCGGTTTGTGGTCTCCATTGATTAACTCCCAGGATTACCAGTTTTGCTCAAAATATTTTCCTTGTATCGACTTTATCACAGCATCCCGATGATTGGACTATGAAGGACGTGTTCAAGAATATCGTTGGAGTCCGAACACCCTTTCGCTTCTTTGTAAGCAGCTGCGAATTCGAGTTTGGTTTTGTCTGGTTACTATTACATAACTTTGTCAAATATATTATGTATGCCAGGAAAATATGTAAAAATTGCGAATCGAGTGTTTGTTTTGTTGCAGCGGCTTCACACCCCTATACATTTTCTAGATGTTTGAAACTTCAAAGTCACAACTTCGTGGATGAAGTTTTTAATCAGTCAACGTTCTTCTACGTGACATGCTTGGCGCATGAGCTTAGCAGAACGGGGATGCTGCTCATCCGCTGGGACCTAATACGCCGGATGAAGCAGCAACCACGATCGTGTAACTTGGAGTGGTACAGAACCAAATGAAGTTTCGATAGGTTGAGTGTGGTAACCAGCCTGGCCACAGCGATCTGCTCTCTGCTGCCAAATTTACTATTGAGTATGGGATTCGATTCTCTGACATTTTGGAGTGGCAGATGCTTTATCCATTTGACCACGGCCGATCAAAATAGGCCTGACTGACTCGTCGCAAAAAACCAACTACAATATCCAAAATGCTATCCCAAATTTCAACTATCTGCGGATCGTATCACATATATTGTCATTTTTCTTCAGGGCAATTTGGAAAAAATCGGTTTTGATGCATCGAGTACATTTATCACCATTTTTCCTGATAACTATGTTTTAGAACGTTCAACACTGAACTAAATAAAACCGATAACATTGAATCTCATGTTCCCTGGTATTTTAGAAAAAGTTGGATGTTTTTAAATAACTTTTTCATACCAGGGCAATACGCTAACGCGAAAAGAAAATTGAATCGATAGGACAAGCTGAAATCTGACTGTCGGATCTCGTTCGTTCCCACTTGACAACATCGAGACCTATCATTTAAGATTACATAATGTGTGGTTGTTGATTACCTACCCCGTCGGTACACATATAGGTTGTATTATGGTCAGTCCAGTCTACGGAATGGACGATTAACAGAGCCCGTCCACCAGTGGAGCCGATGACTTCTTCTTTGCCTGGTCGTAGATCTCTCCGATCCGTACGCATCCAGTACAGTTTTCCACCATCCAGTCCAGCCACGGCGGACAACTCACACAGAAAACGGACAGTGGTACCTGGTCGAGCATCCAGTTGTTCCGGGTTCACGGACAGTGCTGAAGATTAGAAAACAGAAATCCATTCTCATTATTGACAACTTTAACCGAAAGATTCTTTCCTGCACTGCTTTTTTATTTAAAAGTTCAAAATTCTCTCGTGAGAAATCTGTTTGGAAACTCAGTTCTTCGTATGCTAATTAGTGTCCGGAAAATACAGCTCGTAGTAAAATGAACAGATCACGTGTGAAAAGTCTCCATGTTTACTTCTCCGCTAGCCTACATCCAATAGTGCTTTCGTATCCATTAGTGACATGATAGTCCAGCAGCCGGTGTGTTTACATTGAAGGCTGTAAACAAACATGTTCAATTAAACAATCCTACTTGTCAAGTTTCCTTCGCGGTTTGTGGGAATGTGAATTAATTTGACGTTCCTGGTATTTGTTATCGGGAATGTAAACAAATGTATCAACCTGAGCATATGGTGGATCGGTTGACTGAAAGGGTTGGTCGATTCATAAAATTTTCTCTTACTGGTTGTTGAGAAGACAGACCTCATGTTATCCAAGTTGAGCGAACCGAAATTTCCCCGGTGGTCACGATACCGTAGGCGGTTTGAAATAGCTGACTGTCACCAAGGCCAATGCTATGCCAGACCGGTCCAGCAAATAATTTATATGCCTGAGTTTATCACAAGACTTCCGTCACTATTTGATTATGTTTTGTAACCATTTTTGTCGTTCTAGATGTCAGTTTGAACAGAACTGTCTGTGAGCTTTGCGATATCAGAATGACAACGGAAAAGAGGAACGGAGCAGGAGGAAAACCACGCATGAGGTTTAACTATCAAACGTCAGCTGTTCCACGTTATTGGCCGTTCAGCGAGGTAGTTGGCTTGTTACTGTGCATTCAAAGGTCGAAATAACGAGCAAATGAACGACGATAGGTCGGATTTAGATGTAAAACGGTGAGTCATTGTATTACCAAATCGAATCACATAATATGCGTGACGATCTGGTTGCCAAACGTTGTAAATCAATTGTGTAACATACGTCACAGTAGGCTCCTACTGAAAAATCATCCTCCGAGGAGTCGATCATTGTGAACAACGGCCAGCGGCCCTGAAAACCAGAGACTGTTCAGTGCTATGTCAAGTGGTCTTGAAGTTCGATAAATGGCTATGAATCAAGTTGGCTGCTCTAAGGGCTCCTACATTCGACAAAACGTTGTTCGTCTTTGATTCGGCTACCAGTTCGGATGCGAGGGTTGTGCACTGCCGATGATTTTCATAAAACTAAATAGCTGCGCATCGATGCTATTTGATTCTTTCTAATGAGATGAACGTTAATCCTGTGTGGCCGAATTTCGAAATGTCAGATAAAAGATTCTACAACCCAAATAAAGCAGTGTTTACGCCGTAGAATCATTAGCACATTCGTAACATGTGTAGAAACATTGTACATGTCACACGAAGTGATTAATCTAGAGCCTGTGGAACAATAGTTAAACTTCTGAATGTTTGCCAAAATCACAGTGCTTCACCAAATCATTAGAAGATTTCGCCAATTCTCATAACCAGTTGCTTACTTCTGGTCATCACGATCAGCTCAGAAGTTGCTTTCATATTCAACGCTCGGCACACGTAAGTGCCTTCATGATATTTTTGAACATTGGCAATACTGATAAACGATGTGGCCGGTGTAGATGCGGGTCTTTCGATCGTCACATCTGGGTGAACTAGAACTTCGTCTTCACTGCCTTTTGGAATGAAAGACCAATCGATAAGCTTGTTGCCCTGCTCCCGACCAGCTAGTCGGCAGTGAAACTCCGTACTCTCTCCGGCATTTGCCCAACGTGTATCCGACTCCGGCTCGGTTCCTAAGGCCAAAGTAACTGAAAGGTGGACAAACATGAAAGTATGTAACTTCAGCATAACACATTGACTACATTTAGGTCAAATCTTAAAAAACGGTTGTGAATGTACTTCAAACTATCGTAAATACAGCAAGCCTGGCTTCCTCCAATTTTTGGACGCCGAAGTTGTCAACTCAATGTTATTCACGATTCGGTGACAGGTGGGAACCAATCTGATGTACGAACCGTGGAACTCATCCGAATCATATTCGACAAAGGGCACTCATTTCGGAATTCACCGGTATTCGCCGAGATGCTTGTAACCTCATTTCACTCTGGCAAGAGTCCTGTTTGGACTAGTTAGCTTCTACAAGCCTCATTCGTGAATGTGATTATTTGTCAAAGCACTGATATTACAATCACAGGATGCCGCATTCCAACTGATTAATTCAATCCCCTTGAACACTGACATCACAGAACAGAAACTGATTTGCGTTCTGGACTTCTCGAACAGAAATGTCATTCACCGGCTTGAGAAATTTTATTGTCATTGGAATTAGACGATTATACTCTCCTTCCCTTGAACTTAGGAAAAACGGCCGAAGTATTTTTGCCGTGATTGTGATGGTGCTAAGCGGGCAAGTTGTCTGAATATCGTTTACAACGGTGAGTAGATGAAGAGAATTTGTGGTTAACCCGATAACTGTTAATGTACTTACCTTAAAGGATCAAGCGATAGTCAGACAGTTATCAGCATTTTGGCGAAGCACAACTGACACCAATTCAACCTGATGAATAAATACTGGGCTTAACTAATCGGCTAAAATTTGTGGATATAACCTGAAGGTACCAGTGACGCTCCGCGTGACATCAAGCTCGCGACCCGTTTCTATGGCAATCATGTGGGAGGGCTTCCCGTCACAAAGCGAGTATAAGCCTGTTCATAATGCAGCTCGTTAAGGGAAAACAAAGTTGAGATTTGGGGATTGAAGACTGAAAGATACAAAGTAGCTCCGAAGTCTTCATCCTACACACAACTGCTAACATCTTGCCTAATGTGCCCAGATTCCTATGGTGCAGCTCCGAAACCTGGTACTGATTAGCATCGGAGTAACGGAAAGTCACCGTGCTGCGAGCAGAAAAGAAGACGAAATAGAACCTAACCAAATGCGTTTAGTGCTGTTTTACTTAAGTACACTTTTGGCAGAAAGGTTGGGAAGTGGAACTTAATTCGCTTGAAAGATAGAAAAAATAAGGTTGGAAAGTTCTGCTATGTGGACTGCCTTCATCAAAAGATAATTACTAAGACGTGGCAAGGTTACTTTATAGAACATTGCTCTAAACAGGCTTTCTGCATTGATAGATGGGCTAAATAAACAGTGGCAAGACCCGGTTACCAGAACTGTATTGATATTCTGCACCGGTAGCAGGGAGGGATTTCACCTTGTCAAAGCATAAATCCATAATGACAAATTTACTCAGTGTGTGAATGATATTTACACATCAACGCTGCTAGACGTGCAAGGATCATCTCATTCGTGTATTAAATTACTCATAGTGGTGCATTTCTGCGAAGTCACTGACTGCTTCACTTCTGCCGCTCGTAATCAGCAAACGCACATTTTGAGCCTAGATTGTGTGATGCACGCGAAATCTTTCGTGGGACGTCCTGTCAATGCAACGCTTATAACGTTGACCCAGTTGCGTTTTGACTTTAAGTGCAGCTAGTTCAGTGAGAGTTCAACTCTGCTAAGGACGGTATAAGTGAACTTTGGACTTTAATGGCTATCAGATTTATGACTGAACTTCCGTCCACGATTTCCTTGCTTAGTGAACAAAAACGTTTAAAATAACCGATGTGCTTGAGTACATGTGTCCTAATTACTTACTTGGTCGTTGAACCAGTTGGACCTGCAATGTTTTCGAACCCAGATGACATACGTAATGTCCCTCGTGGGTTGGTTTCAGATCATTTGTAAGCAAAATACTTGCTTTCAGTCGATCGATTCGATTCAGACCTTCTGGAATCGGGCCACCGTTAAAAGTCCATCGAATCTGTCCAAAATAAATAAAGTTGACAGTGATCAACGCGCATTGGTTGTTCCCACTTGGGGCTGGATCGAGATCACAAATTTTTAAATCAATAATCCACTCCTAGTGCATTAAAAGGCTCCTTCACTTGTCCAGACCTAAGCAAAAATCCATGTAATGCATGAACAGCTTTCGCATTAACTCCGCTAGCGAGACACACTGCCCAAATGCGTGGTTTCGCATCCTTTTGAGATTAATGACCATTCACATTCGGATCTTAGAGCAAAACAAAGCGATTCTGATCAGCCATATGACCATTACAGACAAAACTCACATCCTTTCCGGTTTCAACAAACTCTGCTTCCACACGACAAACCATCTCCACCGACTCGCCAGGACTAAATCCGTAAATTCGTTTCGGTATTTGTGCCATATCTGAGTAAAAAGAGCAAACGAATTTTGAATCAAAATCGACTTAGGGCGAATTTATCAAATATTTCACGACTGCCTAATGCCAGTTGGTCTGCTTTGATTGTAATATTGGACTTATTCCTGATTCGAAAGAATATTACAAGAACCCGATAGAATCAGTTTAGATGAGGTAGACGATATAGGCAGTCATGATGTACTGCTTTTTCAGTTTGAATTTATGTGTACGGAAAGTTTTCCAATCAGAATGTTCCCATTATGACGGAGATTGCACGAAACAAATGTTAAATGTAACGAATTGAACAAGAAATTCAACACAACTGGAAGATTCATTAGTTTCATGCGACGGGTAAAACAAATTATGGTTTTGTTACAATTTTTTGGTCAAAAGTTCGAGAAAGCTCGTCTGCTGACGTACCCGTTGAGGTCATTTACAACGAGAATATGATGCAACTCGAGGGCAACACAGGAAAGCGTTGGCCATTGGATAGTTTGCATTTCAGAGGGCACGCAGCTGACTAGGATCATCACTGAGGCTGTTTTCAAATTACGTACCTACTGTCTATAACTGCGGTTATAAAAGGCTTAGAATAATTCAGATTCCAGTAGCAATGTCCCTAATTATCGCATTGCTGGATGGAAATATTTCACTGTTCGTCAACTTTTAAGGAGATTTGTATTGTCCGTTCGTTTTCTATGATAGATGGATGATAAGGTGACATGTGGAAAAAGCTTTTGCCAAGCACAGAGTGGTTTGTTTTGCTTATGAGTTTATAAACAAATTCATGCCCAGAAGAATGGTCCTCTGACCTAAGTGAAGAAAATAATAGAAACTTCTGAAAATTTATTTTAAATTTAAAGAGGCAATACTTGTCGAACTGGTCGGAAGGAAGCTTGAAATCACAAATTACAAGAAGTGGGTTCGGATTTTCGTTTCTCATCAGTAATGACAGATTGGTTTTTTGAATCATTACGTGTTTTTTAGCCTATACGTACACTCGGTTATAGTGTGTATAGTGCACTGTAAACTTGACAAACTCGCCAATCCCAGGGCCCAACTGTATGCATCACAATTACAATTTGACGTATGACCAGCAACTTGCCAAAGTTCTTCCGATCAGCATGCGATCAAGTGTGTAGGATTCTGAACTAAATTAACGGGATTGATGGTCTTGACATATAGTGACAAAATTTAGGACGTCAAACATTTCGACGTACCCACTGAACCAATTACTCTTACGGCAACTGGTGCCAGACTCATCGCGGTTGTTCCCAGCACCTCGCCTCGTTCTTTCGAAGAAGCTTCACAGGTAATGGAGTTGTTTGACTTTTCCGTGTCAGCCATAGAGCCGTACATTTGCAATTCTCGATAGATTTCTTTTCCTTCCGTGACTTTCCCGTCCACTGGGTCAATCCATCGGAAAACTAAAGTTTGACCTTCGGGCTCCGGACCTTTCCATTCACAACGAAGCAAAACAGTGCTGTTTTCCGGATCGTGCCTTGGCATTACCAGGATCGCCGGACCAACTGATACAGAACAGAAATTTACGAAAGGGAATTTTCAGGAGAACAATAACCAGAGTTGCATGCAGTCAGTTATCTCAAAATCTGGTTGAATAGTTCTTTTTTAACTTAACTGCATCAAGATATATTGCTGCAATGTTCATATAACTATATATATTTATATATGTTGGGGGTTAGAAGGCACACACTGAGTTATAACGTTTATTGTGACGTTTCGATATAAATACATATATATACATATAGAGATGTATATACACACACATATGCATATACATGAGACGCTCGCCACATTATCAAAACACTGACAAAGTCACCTCGATAGGTGATGAAAGGTTTGCAATCAAATTGCCCAGCTCAGCGAACAAACCAATGCCATATATATATATATATATATATATATATATATATATATATATATATATATATATATATATATATAAACTGATACAGAAGCATCTAAAGCCAAAAAAAAATGTAAGTTGACAGAAATCATTGCTCACCATGTACACTGCGGCGAGTGCGCAAAATAGGCCGAGAGGATTCCGGTAGAAACTGTTCTGAAGTTTTCGCATTCGTTTTCCCAAAGATGTTGAATGAACATTGCATCGGTGGATGGGTACGCTCACCTCTCGGTTCCTGCCTTTTTATCGTCTGCTGATTGAAGCCAACCAGTACGTTTCCCGATAAACTTGCCCATGTGACTTGATTCAAGAGACCTGGCAAATCGCCGCAGTAGTATGAACTGGAAAGATCGCCATGGGTAACAGCTTCAACCTGCCGAAGATCTAGAAGGAAAGGACAACCGTTAGCAAATTAAATTATAAAGAGAGGGAGTTAAAAGTACAACTAGATGTCAGTTGACAAACTTGGCTTTTGTCTCTAAACTAACAAGTTAGTAACCATGGTTCAGTTGGATAGAGCTTTCTTAGACGGAACTTAAAATCTGTGATATCTATTGTTTGATACATATTTGTGAGACCTGGAAACATGGACACTGCAATTTGCCACAAAATGAATTCAGTACATTGTCAGACGTTTTCTTGTCGCAATCATAATGCTGCAGTGTGGGTCCCGCGCAGAATATTTCAGAGATAATATCTGGCACTTACTTTGCCCATGGCTTTCAGCTGTTAAGAGTACTTTGCGAACGGGAAGCTGTAGCTCTGCCCTTTTGAAATCCGAATTGAGAGTACAATAGTAGGTTCCAAGGTCGTCTTTTGCGATTGTACTAAATTGGATTGTACCGTCTTCTTTTGAGTGAAGAATCTGATATCCGGCATGTTGAAACCAGAGTACCTTCTCGTTATTCGTGTTGTTGATCGGACAGCGTAAGGTGAACGGCTGACCCAATTCGGAGTGGATGCGAAAGTTTGAGTGAGAGTCGTAGACCAGTTGCCTGTAGCCTATTGTAAAAATGCAAAGGATACATGAAGCATACATATGGAGTCGCAAAATGTAAACAATAGTTTGTCTTAGATTACAAAGCGACCGGGGGGAGGGAATGCTTAGCAATGAAGTAAGGATGTGATCCAAAGTCGAAAAGCATTTTGAGTGCAATAGTTTCGAGGTTAGAAATAAACTGGACTTTAGTATGATTTT
Organism: Fasciolopsis buskii; assembly: GCA_008360955.1. Taxonomy (NCBI): domain Eukaryota; kingdom Metazoa; phylum Platyhelminthes; class Trematoda; order Plagiorchiida; family Fasciolidae; genus Fasciolopsis; species Fasciolopsis buskii. The sequence goes on along the minus strand of LUCM01002098.1, from coordinate 629,375 downwards.
CGAGGTGGGAAAGTAATAACTACTGTTCAACATTGTTCTAACATCGGTTAAACTTCCACTAGGGTGTTTTAGTTTTAATTACTACCAGTGGAAGGTACACGTAAAATACGACAAGTTGTGTTGGAAAGGAAATCTATAGCGGAAGATTATGTAGATAATGAAAGAACTCAAGCTTCTGCGGACCACTGATCGAAGAATTTAACCGCAACTGGTAACACCTTCAACCATCAATAATGTTTCCCATTTGGGTCATAACCAGAGCTGATGACAAGTTCGACTAGATTATGTCTACTGTATAAAGCTTTCATATGTTTTGTCAATATTCAACCCGGCCACCTTTGACTATATCCCATTGCCCTAGCCTCAATTGATCCAAGGAATCCATTCGTGGGTATGCGTAACAAGTGGCTGCAACGACCTGGTCAAATTCATACCGAACTCTTTGGCGCGACTTCAGGGTTATATCTTCCGACACTTGTGAGATTTGGCCCTACAAGCCTGCTTATTCGACACGGGTTCCGATCAAATCCTACTTTGTTAAGCCGCAGATGTTACGAAAATCGGTGCAAATCATCAACATTTTGTTGACGGCTTGAAAACCAGTTACATAAGTTTGGATTTGTACAAATTGTTCTGCATTTCTATGGACCAAATGACTTTGACAAATTACCAGCTGGGTACAGATCAGTGAAAGTGAGATGGCCCCAAGCTAAGCCCTTCGTTCAGGTTGAAGTGTGTGACATATCTCGATGAAGCCGGATGCATGTTGTAAATTTTGTATACCAAATTGTTGGAGCGTATGTCTAATATACATACATTTTGTTTAGACGAATAGCTTTACTTGGAAAAAAGGCGAGTCGCTTGATGTGCCAGTACACGACTTACGTTCAGACTAAAGTTCTTCCCTTATTTTAAACTTTTGCATGCAGCAAACGATGCTTTTCACTGTGACCTATTGAAGAGTGAACTGGAAAAAATAATAATACTTAGGATGAAAGATTTGTATGTTCTGCAACATGTTTCATACTTAGGTTTTCCGCATCCCGGTATCTTAGCGTCAAAAGCGTGGAATGCGTTTCGTAGGTTATATCCTAATCTAATCAACCGTTCTCAAGCTCTTTGAGATTGCCGGAGACTTCAATTTTGGTTAGTTTTCTAATTGCCTTGGTGAATAAATTTTAACCCACCATTTTTTTACGGGCACCCATGGAATATGCCTAAATGGTTCGTTTGCTTGCTATCACCTTGTTTGTCAGTTTACGGTCCGAGAAAAAAAGCAACCTAGTCATCGATTATTTGGAGCCGTTGAAAAGAATCGTGTGATGGGTATGTGGTTTCACATGGATAAGCCAATGTTTATTGTGTACTTACCCTGGTTATGACTGAAACGAACTACACAGCGCGATACAACGAAATCCGTTTGCGGACGAATCAATTCGCATAGGAACTGACTTCCGTCTGTCCAACGATTTACAAGCAGTGTCAGATCTCTGGCTTTCGTATTTGGACTGATGCGTGTACGACGTATTAGAGTCGTCGAGTTGTCAACACTGTTCACCTCGTGGATTAGGAATTCGTCACCCGGTTGGGCATGCTGTAGTGGACATTGTACATCCACCTCATCCGTTTTCCTATCAGGCCGGAATGTGATCGAGTATTGCCTTGTTTCCTGACTCACTCTACCATAATGGGTTGATTGAAGTGTAAGGAAAAGTGACAAAAACGTTAGTAGGAAATAGCACATCATGGGGCAATCACAACTGAACAGACCGCGGACAGCGATCATTTTGTGCGGGCTGTGGGTGGCATAGATTCACCACAGTAAAGCGTTTTCCGTTCCGTCCGTTTTATTTATAGTTAAATCGAGCCGGTGTTGTACGCTATGCAAAACCTAGAAAAGACGTGCGACATCCACTCCGTCGTCCGATTTCGCACTGCGTGGGAGGACAGGGATCAGTTGACATATCAATGTTTTGTATGTGTGCACTCGCTTCTGATTAAGTGCATGTATGTGTAGACTAATGGTACACCGAAGTTTGTGGATAATGTTAGTTGTGTTCATTTGTGTGCTTGTGTCTGCGTGCTACTGCTGGTAAATCTACTCTGGCAGCATATAGGGCTACACACAGCTAGCCGGCCGGCCGGTCGGTCGGGTGACGACCGAAATGGCTGAACAGCCAGTTGGAAGGTTGACTGGTTGGTCGGCTCGGTGCTGATGAGATGCGACTCCTGAGACGCTTTACGGGCAACCCCAAGCCGAACATAGGTAAATGGTGTGGCAGAGTTTGTCAGGACTTGCGCCCTGATCTGCGCCCAAAAGTGAGTGGGTGCTTCATCAACACGACAGTGACAAAATGCTAAAACGGTGTGGGCGTGCGTGCAAGATGTTTCGTCCGATCGAATAACTTTTCTTGACCTCAGTTTCTAACACGAAGTTGTTCGCAATGCAAATTCTGATCCAACTCACCAGCACAACATGCATCCTCATTAGGGTAGTGTCACTCACGTGGCAATTACTATCATTGAGCCATAGCTTCCGTCATTGCTTGAAAGCTCTGTCTTCAATGGGATTTTACAACATTTAATAACACCCAGTTGGTGGGCAAATTTGACCATAGAGTCTAGACAATTTCAGAACCCATGTACTGTCATAAATGAATACTGAAAACAACGACGCCCTAGGTTTGGCGGCCTTACCTTTACTCGTGTACAGCGATTAAAAGCAGGAGTCCTTTAACCCATTCGTTACGAAGGCAGCATTCTCCACTTACAACTCACATTAGACGGCACACTCAAAACAACTTCGGTTACGTGATAAAGGCTACATTCTTTTACACATAAAGGTACATAAATGACTCATATTACTCGCCTGTGGAATGATTCCTTTTTTGTTACAAACAAATTCTGCTGAAATTTGTGGTCTAAAGAGTCACAATTAGTTGCTCACAATTTCGTTCTCAAAGCGGCCCAAATGATGGTCCGAGTGGACTTAAATGCTTAGGTCTACCCGGACGAGCTCAGCCGTATTAAACCAAATCGAAACCAGACAGCTTCCGAGGAGTCTTAATTACTCTCGGGAATAGGACTGCTATATTCATTATGAAAAATAGTGAATTATGGATTAGCATTATTTTGGCGGCAATTTGCGATAGTTTTCCGCTTTCGGAACATTCCGCCTAAATGAGAAAGGAAATGACACGTGCTTGCTCCTCAGTTAGTTGTTGCATTGGTATTCAAAAGAAAACGATAATATTCTCTTGTAATTTGTCATTGATCGGTCACGGAATAATAATTGTATATTACACAAGTCTAACCATTTTATCACGACTGGTAATGCTGTCGAACATGAAGGATACTTAGGTGTAAGCTGGAAGCGTCGTTCTCCACGAAGTCGTTGAATGCAGAATGAGAATTTCGGCCAATTTTTAAAAATTTTAGTGTATTGATGGCAGATAATTGTCGACCAAAAGTGAATTTGCATCATTTCTAGTGAAATCCGACAACGCACATAGGTCAACCAAATCTCTGAATACCTAAGCTCTTTTGATAGGTGGGGAACTCGACCATTTTCCTTTTACATTATGCTGACTTGAAATCTATCCATCTAACCAGTTGTGGATATCATCATGCAGACTGGACGGCTTTATGCTATTTGTTATCACATACAACCTTGTTCTACCATCGTGCATAATCAAAACTACCAGGAGGTACGGTTGTGGAATAAAACTCTCACGACGCACACGGCAGTGGCTTTTTTTCCTAATCATAAATCCCCATCATACCGAAAGTTCATTATGAAAATTGTGACAAATAAGCAATCCTCAAAGGTGTGCGAAAAAAGTACCATGTGAATAGAGTTTTTTTATGTTTGCCTTAGCGAATGCATCAGAGTCGGCAGTATTAGTACCAATGAGCTTGTTCCGTTTCGAATTCACTAGACTTGTACATTTGCTTCCTTCGTACACCCGGTCACGCCCGAGCAAGCGATTTGGCTCCGGTGCAGTAAATTTAATTAAAAAATTCTATCCACCTTTGTTGACAGCAATCATTCATTCATCCCTTCATTTAATTCCTAAATTATCCATTTGCACAAACAAGCACCTAACATCGACGTATGCATCCACACACACACACACACGTATATATATATATATATATATATATATATATGTGNGGTGCAGTAAATTTAATTAAAAAATTCTATCCACCTTTGTTGACAGCAATCATTCATTCATCCCTTCATTTAATTCCTAAATTATCCATTTGCACAAACAAGCACCTAACATCGACGTATGCATCCACACACACACACACACGTATATATATATATATATATATATATATATATATATATATATGTGCATGCACGCACACACATCTCCAATAACCCAAGCATCCAAGGCGCGTTGGCCATGTGTGGACTTGGAATACTGTCAAATACTACATTAAAGTGTACCCTAGTCAACTTAGACGCATACGTACATGTATGCAATCATTAAATTCCCCGATATTCCAAGGTGCCGTCGACTGGTTTACAGTAGCTTATCAAGGCTTGTTCAACTCTCTACAATAATATTTCTAAAACAGATCCTAGAGTTTGGTGTCTTGCGGATAACTCGCACGTGCCGGTGACGCTAACGTAGCTAAGGATGCGTCCGCTCACGCCAGTGTGTACGAACGTGCTTATGAAAACCACCAAACGGAGAAAAAAGGATAAAACCTGTCTCGAAAGTTTTTACGGACCTCAGGCCCATCAATTTCCAATTATTCAAGTCGGTTTACATTTGTTTTAACTAGTCTTAAGAGCCAACTAACACATGCCTGCACGGAGTAATGATCTTTAAAAAGGTTATCTGATCGACTTGAAGTACAGGAAGACGTAAAATTCTCTTGAACCAAAACTTAGCGACGTACCAACTGAATTCAGCTATTCCGTGGGCCGAAACCAGTCGGGCGTTGTGCGGAGTGTGTATTGGACAGGATGATCACAAACGGCACAAAATGCGTAGGAAAGCGAGGAAATCAACTTGAATATCTCAATTAAGCAAATTCTATTAGTCGTTTTTTTCGAAAATCAGTCGCACATGTTCCATATGCCCGGTTTCCTGAGCCATGGAAAAGCACTTTGCCCATGAACCAAGCCAGTACAACTTCGGAGGGCAAGTCAGAAAGGAATATATGGTGGTTCCAGGCCATTCCAATCCACTTACTCTGCCCGTGATAGATTTTATAAAAAGTATCATGCCGGTTCGTATTATCGTTGTTCGTGAAATTCTCACAACATATCCCTAAAATGTGCCATACACCTCGGATTGGCAGTAACCAGTAAATAAGCTTCAAGGTCACCGTCACGCAAACAAGTGTCAGTGGACATAGAGTGAAGTGAAAAGATGTGACCAGTAAATATTGGTTACAAATGTGAACAGGAGACAGAATTATAACGCTTTGAAAGGTCACGAAAACCGTTGCTGATCGGTCAGTACTGTTGAATGGGGCAGGAAGGGGTTGATGAGTGGAGTGCCGGTAGGGACAAGGGAAACCTTTCAAGCATGCAATTAGTGGTCTTGAAAGGAAAATTACATATATACATATATTTAGTAACATTCGCTTAGCCCCCTACAAACTTCAGGGGCTGCCCAAAGTGCAGACGGGAAGTTCGTGAATTAGTGCCGAAATTTGTGGCTGTGTGCATAGAATGACGGGATAAACAAGAGGTCCTTCACATCTGTTTATTGCAGAGATGTGATATTAGGACGACTTACCAGAAAACTGGTGCCGATTAGGTGTAGTCAGATTACACATCCACAATCGATTTCGAATCAAGTGATTTATGGCTCGAAAAGCATCAGTCACCGGGACACAAATAAGTTGGGCGATTCGGTTGCACTCCGTCTTGCCCTTCTAGCCGCCTACGTGACCTAAGTTGAGCCTCGTAAAGCACATGGCTAGGGGCAGATTTCAGGACTGTCAAACGGGCCTGGAAAAAGCCCATCCATGAGGTTAGTGCGGCAGATGTTGCGACCGAAATTCGGGCTACATGACTGCGCACTACCGGAATGCGAAGATAAAAACGGTTGACGCTCATTTTATCTTCTGAATCATTATTGGCTTATTGTTCTCCAAAGCTACGAGGATAAATAGATTAGATAACCAAATTCCACTCAAACGTTCCGATCACCAGAGTAACAAGTTTAGTTCCCCGTTTCCAAAAAAATATCCTTTACTGAGTATATCAAGGCATCTGCAGATTGACTGTAACAATCCCAGGTTGTTTTGGCGAGTGACTGAAGAGAATGCAACGGAATGCTATCATACAGTACAATTCATCCACTTTCGGCGTTGTCGACCGCCACCAGACGTTACATGCGCATCCACTCAAGCCAAAGTTTTTGTTAATCTAATGATAGAAAGATCACAGGACTACCATGGCACGAGTTTACCGGTCCGCATTACTAAAGTAATCCAAAAGGTCTCAAAGTATCTCTGCAGCAGTACGGGAGGACAGGTTTTATTTGAAACATTTATCTGTTACAATGAACCAGCTTTGCGGCCATCACTGATGCACTGATTAGACGCTCTCAAGGCCCCGATTTGTCATGCGTAATTCCGAAGCACTATTGCAGTAGACTAAAATCGATTGAGATTGACACCTGGATGCCGTTGAAATCGGGTCCTGAAACAGTTGTGCAGTCGAGGCGTATGACGGTGAGGGTGATAGATCTTGGTGTTGGTGTGAGTGTACAAAATTCACGTCTTGTTGACTGTTAAGTTTACGTTTGAAACCTCCCAAGTCATGGTCGCTGAATCCGCCGTAAGGTCCTTGGAAAGTGAGTCTAATAGGTGGCGCTAAAAGTGCAAGACCGTTTTGTTTCGGTACGATGAGTCATACGATAGTGAGGCCAGATTATGTTCGAGAAACAGGACTGGCTGACAAGCCCGTTTAGACTCAGTTGAATGATTGATGGGCCAAGGGGCCGATCGGCTGTAGAGCAGACAGCAGGCTACGTTATCGTCCGTCCGCCACAACTTTGGAACAATGAAAAGGTGGTCTGACTTTCTTACCACGTTTAGAGGTGAGTGTGGGCGCCCCGAAGTGAAAACGACAGGAGAGAATAATGAATTGCAGAAATCAGTCAATGAGATTTAACCTAACCGGACCTGCGTAAACCATTTGATCAGGTTTAGTAAAGGACACTCGTGTTGACCGGCCAGAGATACTTGGTGGCGCTCGCTTCAATAAAAGTGCCTGATCCAAACCGTAGAATCGAGACTGCTGACTGAAGTCAATACCCGAAATCTTTACTCTCAGTTTGATGAAGTCCGTCAAGCCTCATCTGTGTCAAGTGAGTCAGGTGATAGTCTAAGTTCATTAGATATCATGGGCTTGCACCATCAATGGGCTGGATTCAGACTATGTAACAGAGATAGCCCTAAATTAAATAAAGACATCAGAGAAATCAATGAGTTTCACTTCGTCAAGGTCATTTCAAAAGGAAAGTAGCGCTTTGCCAATAGAAAGACATGTGAAACAAGAACCTGAGGGCAATTTCGCCATTAGTAACTGGAAGAATCAGCTGCGGATACCGCTTTTTGGAAAGTTGCACCTTGGATTTCTTAGAGTGCGAATTTCTATGGTTGTTCAATTTGTATGGTACAAACTTGTTGTCGACAGTAGTACTGGATGGACGACCGTACTCGATCCCACTGCAGTCCCGTGCATTGTGAAAAATCCCGACAGCATGCGTAGTTGGCAGTTAAACCCTCTCTCGTGGAGAGGATAGACGATCACGATTTGTTCTGTATGAGCAATTCTTATTCGCAAGCGTTCCGTTCATAGAGGCGGTTGATCCTAGCTCCCAACTTCTGATTGATGCCGCTATCCAACTTGACGCATCTGGGGGGAAAACTGAGCAGTTAGCTCGTTTGTGTGTAATGAATGGATAATTTCTCTGTGATGGCGATTGGGACAAACAAAACGATAGGGTAGTAGAAAGAGTACTAAATGATTTTCTACACAGAACACATATTTCGAACCGAAAAACGACTTACTATATCGCCAAACAGATAAAAATAATACCTTCAAAATGTTCGCGTTAGGCTCACAAAGGTCTCGAAACTAATCGCCTCCGTGAAGTTTAAAAAGTAGGATTTTAGAATGCCTGCAATTCTGACACTTCAGCCCAGTCCAAGTGTAACGAATTCAGCCTGGACAGAATAGAGGACACTTTTTAAATGCACAGAAGGAGTCCAGCCAATTTTCTGCCCTTCCACGCTGCCCACCCGCGATAACCTGCGTCGGGGGTTTCCCCTTTTATTTCACTCGCGGAAGTCAACATCAACGACATGTTTCCCACATGTCACAAAGTGAGAATGGACAATTACTAATCCGAGTTGTTACACAATAAGTTGTCACGTCGAAAATGGAACATTTCAGGATAAAGCAAAAAGTTGAGTTTTGGTTCTAAAATCCAATTACGTTTTCCGAAGCTGTCAGTATGGGCAAATGACTATTAAAGCATGAGATTCTGCGTTATGGAATTTGACGTTTCACAATCTTATGCTATTCCATGGGCAGCCAAAAGCTTGAACACACACATATATATATATATATATTTCAAAGGTAACCAAAGAAAAGAAGTAAGAAATCACGTAGATGATTCACCATGCAGTAACTACACTCAACCGATGGTCGGAAATGATGGATACTGTGGACAGCTGTTTCATCCGTGTTAGGATTTATCAGTTGGGCAACTTCAACCTCGCGGTACTGGGAAGCCAACCCCGGAGTATGAGGCGATCGTTCTATTTCGAGGGCAAACCGTGTTGGTTCTGAAAGGTTTGTTGAACGTGTAAAATAATGAACTGTCACACGGTACAGCAAAAGTTCAGAAAGGAATCACTGACCACAGTTTCGAAGACTGTTTTGGATAATGACCTAAAGCAGGCTACCTCAGCCTACTGCTGACCTGAAATTGACATTAGGCATCCACCGCAACTGGCTAGATGGTATCTGTTGTTTAGTGTAACTTGAAATGCTTTGACTGTCAGTCTAACTAACTGATCAATGCGTATGACTGGAAGACACAAAAACGTAAACCGTGACCAGATGTTTAACCGGTACGTGATTACACTAAAGACTAGGCCTCGATTCGCGAGAAGCCTGATGGTACTGACTGAAATGTATCATAGACCACCCTGTCTGTTGAAACATGCGCTGATCGTCTTCACTGAACCACACCATGGATTGCACAATTTTTTCTGGTAAAAATTAATGAAGTCACCTGTCGTACGATTGCAACTGGGGACACTTTACAAGCAGCTGGAATTCAATTCCAGGGTCAAATCACTTACTCAGATTCGTTTCGCTGTTCTATGCAAAATTCTTGTGATTGGATTTGTGTAGCGAAAAACCTGCGGAATTCATTTGGTAAATTCGAGCTCTCGGGGTGAGAGAGGCTTAAGAAGTGAAAGAGCCGGAAGTAAGGGTGCACGATAGTAAATACGAATCTAAAAGTGTAAAATAAGACACTAAACTTGTAGGCAAACTAACAAGCTAATGACCGGAAGTTAGCACTCACCTTGCGGCCTAGGATCACTTCACCAATTTGGACTAGTTGCTAAAATTCCGAATTAGTCCGAAATCCACTTCGAAGGGAACAGAAGATCAGTACAAAATATCTAAGAAGAAAATGAAGCGGAAATGTAAACCTGCGGGTAAAGGTTTTCTGAAAAACTATCTGATGACAGCAAAGGCTGAGGAAAACAGAAAATGTGCATATGTACGTTTCTGCGGCTAAAATGATCACTGGTTAAACTGCGTCAACCGAGATCCTATGCACGTTAAAAATGGTGTAGTTTTGTCCTTCATATGATTAAACTTTTATGATCCCCGAGACAGTCCTGCTAATCCGGTTTTCTCACGTGGTTTCAATCACGTTGTTGCAACATTATCAATTCAGACAGCTCCTCGTTTCTGTCAATTACAAGTGAAGGATGGCGTAATCCGAAAGGCCGTCAAAACTCCATAATGGCAGCTGTAGTGACCACACACACACACACACACACACACATGCACACACACAAAGAAGTTGACTGCCCTGCCTCTTCGAAGGACCAAGCCTTAATTCATGAAGAACACAGGATAAAGTGTGTTCACTGTGTCCTGGTCCAGTGGAGCAGCACGAGACCGAAACAGCTTGAAGCCTAAGTGACAAGGCTTATCTCGATGCATCCGTCACAGTAGTTTGATGCGGAGACTGTCCGTGGCACATATCAGGCAGGTTTACTTACCCCAAACAAATGACCCAATTAAAAATGATGACATCGGTATAACGCTCAAATCGCTTCTTTTCTGCCTCTTCACTTTGGATTCCATTACGTTAGTTTGTGGAAGTCATTTCTGAAAATGAATACTGTCGTTTGGGCTCATCAGTCTCCGGGCCACTTTCCCATGTGGGGATATTTTGTTGTCAACGGTAGACTTTCACGAATGCAATACGACGATCGTTTTGTGATAACAACTGACACGAATTCAAGGTAGCCTTAATTTTGAATACATTTTAGCAACTGATCAGGATGGAACAGAATCAGTACACATAAATGCGCATACTTGGCCTACCAAAGCGCGTAGAATCGAACAGCCAAATCGATTAATTAAGCAAGTATGAGATTCGTATGGGAGAAATTCTGAAGTATAAGAATTATTATTTTTTAAAGTCTTATATTGACTTTTGTGGCCGTTAAAATAATTTTAATTTTTGCCATTTTTTAATCACTGACAACAGCCGGGGGACAGGCTTCACAATGTTTACGCTATCTGGGCTGTATTTGTCAGAAACTCCGGTCAGAGATAGTACTTATTGCGAAACGCAGCGGAAGAGAAAACATCTCAAATGTAGTGGGCACATGAGTCTTAGGCGATTTCTATCTCCGGTTCGCTATCGTTTGTTGACAGAACTCAAATATTTTTTACCTACTGCCGGTGGTCAACAGGAACTCCGAGCTTTCAGGAAGCTTCTTTGCAAACCTTGCCGACCGGCCCGATAACCATGATGTCACCGCTATAGTTCGTATCTTTTCGGTCCGAGCCAACACGGTGGAAGCGCCAGCCGAGGCTAGTCCGCGTGGCATCCTACTGCATCAACTCACCCCGACAGTCGTGCCTTTTCTTCCGGTCTTTTCCACTGTGCATAACTTAAGCACGGGAAGATAGGGGATGAGTTAACATCAAAAGAATATTGCCACCACCTCAGCAAAGTTATTGCCTTAGGCATGAGAGCCTTCAGGGACCACTAACTATAACCTGAAAAATTTTGTTATTGACTACCCATTGTTCCTGCCGGAATCAATCAGCGTTTCAGAGACATCAGCGGTCTAACACGTAATGCCGACGTGAATACTCAACTGTTCTCAATCAAGCCTTGTAAACGCAACGAACTACATGAATGTACACGATTTATTTCAGTGGATTCCATGTTTTGTACACGAATCGAACTTGCCACATCTTGGGGAAATTTATTTAGGCTCTTTCAGTTCTTGGTATGGTCTTTTTGCAATCATGTATCCAGCTATAATGAAGCTGGGGCGTTAGTACTAAATCCCAGCGACTAAGAGACGACGCAGCTGGATGTTTTCAGGCCTAGGTTTTTCCTACTACCTGCTAGGACTGAAACACTTTACTTGCTAGGTTTTCTTGATCACCAAAACTTTAACAAGTCTCGCTGAACTGCCAGCTAGCAAACTCTGAAACGGGATCATTTTCCTGGAATTAGAGTTAGTCAGTCCAGCGAACGTGTTGCTCGTAAAATTCCCAGTAACAAAGCTCACAGTAAAAGAGATGAAAAACGGATGGTAGGCGAAGGCACTATGAACTATGTGCTCTCAGTTTCAGTTGGGTTAGCTCGATTTACCCAATCCGAGATTTACTTTGCTACAGCAATTTCGAAAGTTTAGATCAGTTTTCTGCTACTTCAGATCAGATGACCATATTGTTAGTTAAGTGTAAAAATCATATCCACAGATTGGACAAAATCTGGTACAATGTCTAGAGCAGGGCGCGACTCTAATCTGTTTGCTGCCATAACTACCGCTTGATGAACTCACTACGTATCAAGATGATCAACAGCAAAATAGAATACATCGTGTTATGAAGCAGATTGATCTGTTGGTGTGCTGTAGACAGTTTATCTTAATCTAACCTGTATAAGTACTGTGACACGTTTCAAAACAAACACATTTCCCGCACCTAGCTGTACAATAATCAAACCTTGTTGAATCAGATTTTGCATAGATTGTATTTTTTGCGCTGCGACATCACTCGCGACTCGTCTGCGTCAAACCGGATTGGATATCAACAAGACAAATCTGCTGATCTGAGTCTCGCCTACCTCGAGGTTATTATCAGTTGTTACTGACACGTATACAGATACAATCTCGGGGACTTCGAGATATCTTCAAGGTTAACTAATGCTTTTGTAGCTGTTATAACCCGTAATAACCTCTATGCGAGCTGAAACAATTCACATGCAAATCCGAAATTTTATAAAATAAAAATTTGATAAATACTTGTAAGTGCGGTTGGTGTTCAAGGAGAATAAAAGAAAAGTAGGGCATTCTAATTGGTCGCTTCCTAGTCTCTTCCCATTTTCTTCCACTTTAAGGATCCTGGTTTCTAGTTGGACAAAAGGAGCTTCGAACTTCACGGCTAGGTTGACTAGGAAGACCTTTTAGAAGAGAGTTTGAGTGCACTGTGGACTGAACTTTGAAGGTCCTGAGAACTGCGTGACCCTGGACATGCCTTTGTCTAAAGACGAACTGGACACGGTTTGTTCTATTATGTTCCTGGTTCCACTTCTGTCCGTGTGCCGAGTATGCGCCGTAATTAGTTACGGCTACCACCATTCGGTATTGTATCCATTTTAACGTTACCGGTGCCCGATTCTATCTGATCATCTGTCTGAGATGCAAGTGAACTGATCCAATTACATTTGCCTCACAATAGAATACATTTACGGAAAGACGTGCAAGTTAGTAGGCTTTATTGGGCCGGTTAAAATACTAATAGTCATCAATGGAAGTGCCTAACAGATTTGTGACTAAGAATTAGTGTTAACGGCATGTCTTTTAAGTGATTTGCTCACTTCTTCCTCTTTTGTCTCATGATCTAGAGGAACTGTGGCCAAGGGAGACAAAGTACTGCGCAGAACTGGTTTTCCAAATAGAGAATGAGTGAACAAATCCCGAGAGTCATGACCTTTGTCGTAACAAGTATTTACATCTGGCCTGTTTGAAGCGTAATTGTGAAACTGGACAGGAAAACTTAAGTTCCCCCCGCACATTTTGTCCAATATTACAAGCAAAGGGGCCGGAATCGCACCGGTGCGGCTGATTTAACTGGCCATTTAGGCCAGCGCTGTTGGTCTCAGGAAGACATTCGCCCAGTTGTCCTTCTCACAAGTTCCACCAAATGGAGACAAAGGCGAAATTTTTGCCAAATTATATAAAATGACTGGACAGTCTCTTTCTTTTAGCGTTACACTCAATCACGAAGTAGTGCTGACTAGAATTATAAGCTTGGCTACGTCAAACGTCCATGATGTTATATGAGATAATTGACGGATAGCCTGTTTTTTAGATCTCTCCTATAGACTTGACTGACACAGCTAGGGGATTCTAGGGCTTTGCGATATCTTAGTCATAAACCAATATTCAAGTCTTACAGAGTAAATATGGTGCTATTTGTTTTTCTCTTGGTACATTTTAGGCCAATTTTATCGCATCTCGGGACAGGTTTTCAGAGGATATCTGGAGCAATCTAGAAATGAGACATTCTAGTCAACTTTGTTTCTGTACCGTTGCCACGGGCATGAATAAAGGGTATGTTGACCTGTTAGGTCGCTTTGAGCCAGCTAGTATGTTTGAGCTATCCATCTGTACACTTCTGTGGGAGTACATCCATGAACGAAAGTGAGCTGTTCTCTTCGAGCTCCACCGTGAATTTTAAATTGAGGTCCTTAAAAGCTCTCGTTTAATATATTTGTATTACACCAGGCAAAATATATCATTGGGATTTCATCCCTGAACTAACATCAAACTGAAGACTGATTTCAGCAAATTGCTTTTGCACTCTCGTAAAGAACTTTCGGCAGTCAGATGTTAGTGCAACTCTCTTCTATCTATCCTTCTTCTTGCCTATAAATATTACAATCAGATTTGGACTGCAAATTCGACAAGTAAAAAAATGCATAAATAGTACGCTGTTCTTCATGTGCGCATTCATGTTAGTGCCTCCTATTGACAGATGGTTGCTCGTGAAGTCTGCTCTGTCTCAGAGACTTTTTCTCGGTTTTAGGTTTTCATTCCGACTGTGGGGTACAACCTTTCTACTTGAGGAATTTAGTATTCTCTGATGGTGTACGATGACAGGGAGAATTGGTTGTTGAGTGTAGATCATGCGCTGTCAGTGACCTTGCTCACCCTATCGGTTAAAGATAGACCACCTCCGAGGTATCGAGATCAAAAATATAGATATAGCTATTAGAATGCCCGCCATCTGAAAATTTCTCTGGTGTGTAACATAATGAGAAACTAATAATACTTTATTGCTTTATTGATAATTATATCCAAAAGAAAGATTCCTTTATTTAAAAAAATACTTAGTGTTTCCATGGCATTTTAATTCAAATGTGCTCTCGGCATTCGTCAAAATCAACAAATCGGAATGAGAATTTATGGAATAGCGAGTCTAATTTGTTCTCGTTCCGAACAAATGTCAAAAGGGACTAAATGTTCTTTTTTCTAATCGACTGGTTAGAAAGGTGCAGCGCAAATAATCATGTCCGTTATTTTCTGTTTGTCAAACTCGGTTGATTTGTACAGCTGTTGTTTACCGAGCAAAATTAAGAACGTACAGGATACGCGCTCCAAGTCTCAGAGACTAAAATTCGCAGAGTCCGTTAAACTGGGCCTGATGTCGCACAAACAACATCAACAACAAGAACAGTAGCAGCAAAAATAACTCCAACGAGCTTCGTATCTGTCTGTGTGAGCGTGTGTGTGTGCAGCATTAGCAAGTGGGCTGTATTTCAGGTGGGAAACAAGCCTCCATCTGGCAACCATGGTTTTAGGACCGAATATCATTCGGAAAAAGTGGCAAGTTCGCGGCCCTCGCTGTGAGAGAAAAGTGGCCGTTCTACTTTTTCTAGATAGTCTAATGTTAGGATACAAATGAAAGGGACGACCTTTTTCAAACATTAACAATTTAATGGAGAATGAAACAAAGGGATGGATGCCTCGAAACATCGGATGTTTAAATGAACTACTGTTTCTTTGGCCATTCGAGGTGCCACTCAAACTGAAGGATAACAAATTTATTGGTCTCCATTTCGGCAAAATGTTCATTACTTTTAGCGATGTATTAATAGTGTATGTAAATTTTATGATTTCCCAGTGTTGTAAAGAAGATCACTAATTAAAGTTGGTCCCAATTTTGGATCAAGATGGCTTTAACTATCAAAGAAATGGCCAGGTATGTAAGGAGTCAAGTGGATTTATAGGGTAAAATCTTCAAATCTTTGTACCTGAACGTTTAGTCGAATGGTCTAATAGACACATAACTGTGTTTGGTATGTCCACAGTAGCAAGCATACCAGTTCTCATCTACATGTTCCAGTTTATTCTTCTGCTTCGTTAATCATTCGCGGAAGCAAAATCTTTGGGAAAGCTAGGTGTTTGTCTTCAATTTAGTTAAATCACAACGCCGACCGATCGTGGCACTTACCATAGAGACCGGCATACCCAGACAAATGTTCGAATCTCTGAAGTTTGCACGGACTGATGCAATCAGTAAAACACAGCAGTTGCTGATGAAAATCATGAAACATAAGGTGTATTTTCCGACTAAACCGACTTACTGCGAGGTTACTGAATACGGCAAAGCACCCTACTGAGTAAGGGTTTGGGGTGTAATAATCACCATTTGGTTTTCAGCTAACCAAACTAATTCCATCTTATCCCAGTTTTCTGAAAGTCTTGGTATTGTTCAGGCCAAATAACTCAAACTTTATCCCCGAGCGATCCAAAGGCAAAGGTCGGAGATTTTTGTCGTCTGACGGGAACCCCCGATTGCGACAGTTCACGAACAATCTCGAAGGTTGGACCTAAATAATAAATACTATGGTTGTTTGGTAGTAATGTGGAGTATTCATGGTACGATGCCTGACTGATCGCAATTCAGATCCCACATTTCAAGCAATGACTTCAGATCAGTGTTATACTCATAAAGTGACTAAATCGAGTTATGAACTTACGGGAGTTCATCAGCGGTGTATATCCACCTCCGCGCTCACAGTATGAACCCAAGCCTGCCACCCGTAAGGCGTGCTGCAATGCAGCACAAGCTCCCATTCAGGCTAAGCTGTTTATTTATATGTTGTCCACAATAGCGCTCACTAGCGCTCGTCAGTTTCTAAGCTGGACAATCACCCGCCTTCTGAAGATTTCAGGAAATCATTCGCTATGTGATATCAACGCCCAGCTCATCATTAGAAAACCGCGGAACCACTGCACACCCATCTTATCTCAGTTAGGAATCAACAACAGTGCATATTCGCTGCGCCCGAACTGGGACGCTGTGCGCCAGCAGCCCGTGGCTGCCCAGATTGGTGACAGATAGGCACAACATCATGTGGTAAAGTTCAACAAACCTCTCAGCGCTTTCCCGGTAGCGTAATGGCTAAGGCGTTCGACTCAGAATCGTTCGTCCTTGTTCGGGTTCGCGTCCCAGTTCGGGCGAGGTGGATATGCACCGCTGATAATCCCTAACGTTGAAGAAGTAGTTGTATAATGCTTCTATGCTTTCTTAATGGTGAGCGGAGAGTTTGTACTACACGGTGAATCTCATGAAAACATTACTATCAACATTTCTTGATGATTTACCCACCTCGTCGTGTATACTTTAGCCCACGTGTACAGTTGTTCTACTGAATCATAGTGCTACGTTGGGCGCAATTTTTCTCCAGATCGCAGGCTTTTTATGCGTAGGCAATCTTCGCCAACCATCGAATATCCCGATTCACAATCGGTTGGTCACGTGCAGATGGGGGCATTCTGTGGAATGGCGGTTGATCGAAAGAACGTTAAAATGATATTTTCAAACTCAACAGATCTGGCAATTATCTAATTGATTAAAATCTCTTTATTCAATTAATTGCTGCAACTTTACTTACACAGACTAGATTACAAAGTCTGACTGAGTTTATTTCTGTTCCAAACGGAATCACTCACATAGGACCACTGCGATCAGTATGATTGAGTTTTTTCTTCACTGCGCCTGTTCTTTTATCCAGTAAATCACTTATCTGCCTTAGATGAAATAGTGATTTCATAAACGCATTCTTTCTTCACTGACGCAAATTGTTTCAGCACATCCTCATCATTTAAATTACGGGCGACGAAAAGTACACGTTCCTTGGGGAACAATCGTAGAGATTAAGAATGATGAAAATATGCAACTGGTCGTCAGATATTTCAAGCCAGACTCCAAAATTGGTAAACTTCCCAACCACTGGAATGTTCGTGCCATAATCTGGCGAATGCCGTCAGTTTTCGGGAACTTCACGCTAACTGATTCTTATCAATTCCAGCCTAGTGCCAGTGGGTTTAGCTCCGAAATGAAGAACAGTTAATCAATTAGGTGAATGGAGGTTGAAATTCAGGGAGCACGTGATTTATCGGCTTCTTCTTCGCTGTTGACATTTGGAATGTCACAATTGATGTTCATTGAGTTGCAAGAGTTTTCAAGAACCCTTGTCTTGTAACGGTTTTGCGAATGAATGTCCCAACAAATAGAGGTGAAAATAGCAAAATGTATGTCAAGTATGAAGCTGAATAAGTCAAGATTTCCAAGGCAAATTATAAAGATCATTAATGGCATAATGCTGATACGGTAACTGTTTCCAGTGGTATTCACCATTCTAACACCTATCGCTGTGGATACAGATAACTGCGACGGAATTAGTTACATACCTAGTCAGAAAGTTATAAGCAAATCGGTTTACTCAGAAGCAGAAGGCTTTAGTGTCCAATTTAAACATCACTGAAAAAAGACAGTGTATGCATCGAATTTTTCATGGTTGGCAATGTAAAACATTCTGTTAGGGTACGCCGAATCTGGAGCATTCCTTTTTTAGACACGGCAAAACAGTAACTTCTTTCTTATTGGATTTCCGAATTCCGTTTTCTTGTCTAGTTGTGAAACTATTGCAAAGCAATTATGCGTTTCGGTATAAGGTTGATGCCACCCTGGCTAATGCTTGAAACACATTTCGTATGTATCCGCCAATTTCCATCAGGTTTATTACCTTCACTTTTGATAATGATAGGTTGCTAGTAGTTCTCCAATCCCGCGCCACGTCTCCGGGAACTGAGAGGGAGAATGAAACTAACTTTATTGTCGTTCTTCCTATCATTTAAGACACAATTACAATTGTACAGTTTTGCGTGGATTAACAGTTTCGGAGCAATGAACCCAAGCGAAAGTTACTCCAATGCACCGTTTCGTCCGATTTTGCTCTCCCAAATCATCTGACCTGTTCAGCAATGATAGGGGGCTTTTCCGTCTACGACTAGTGATGGGTAGATATCCCGGGTTGGATCAAGCTGTCGTTGTTTCTACAGATGACAGCCTGTAATTCGGTACGGCCGGTAACTTTGATGATCCACAACTGTTGCAGAATGACCGGAAAGGAGACAAAAAAGTGACCGTTAGAGAGTTTCATCGCGATCATTGCTTGCAAACCTTAAATGTCACTACTTGACTTAGTTAATCAAGAAAAAATGACGGAAGCAAAGTCCTCTCAATCGGATTCGTCACGAATGAAATTGTTCATCAGTTGTAGCATTCATTTTCCCGTCAACTTCACCACAACAACAGCCTGCCAGAAAGGAAGCTCACATTTGGAATGCGGTATTACGTACTCGTAATTACAACAACCAGCTGGGGTTCGAACCGTAAACGGCTAGACATTTTGTGCAACCTAACTGCAGACTGTGCAAAGCCTTAGGAAAAAAAGCCTGGAATGTTGTCGCATTTCAATCTATTCATTAGTTACATCTGGGGGACTAAAATTCATTTTCTGGCTAATCGCTAGTGTAATCTCGAAAAATGTCGTTTCAGACGAGTGAACATCGAGCATATCACAGGACAGATACATGCAACCAAGATATTTTGGTCCTCAAAGTCCGTTCACGTGAAGCAGATTTCGGGTATTCAGTGTTGAATATTTCTGATATGACAGTAGGTCATTCTGGACCCGCTATAAGTTCCAATAAGAGGGGAAATCTCAATACTTTGGAAATTTTCCCCCTTTTAAGGGAGTACCTAAATGCGGAACCAATTGTCAAGACTACCATTGTTTTACTATAGAAAATGTAATGGTTGAGTTTACCTTTTAGGGCTCACAATTTTTTGCTGAAGACGGATTCATATCTAAGTACTGGGTTTGGTTTCGGTTAGACTGAGTGCCCATGACTTTATGCCGTATTGAAAAAGTAGGTTGTATTAAAATACTTGATGAAATGGCCAATTCGGACCGCCGCTGCAAAAGCGGTGCACCTAGAGACAGTGAAATTCTTCTGTTTTAATCCATAGTCCACGCTAAAATCACCAGCAACCAGGGAAGCACAACCCAAATTTCTCATCCTTCATGAGAACCTTCAGGTTACATTCAAATTATTCGTTCTACTTGGGCTACTCGAGGAAAAGTCATCCGCCGACGAAAGGCTATTATGGTAGGACATGAGTCGTTCACCGCACAAATCAGCTATGGGTAGATGCTAAATACAGTCTGAGCCTTTAAGCCTCACAATGAACAGTTTTGTGAATCGTGTTTTCTCCAACTAATTTCTACATGGACAAGTCCTTTGTTATTGTCAAAGGTGAAAGAAACCGCGGAAATCAGGTAAATTGCAATCAGCAGAATTTCCGTTTTTGATGATTGTTGCCGGTTCGTATCCTTAAAGAATTGATGGTGCACCTTGTCCTGATGAGCGCAGATAAAGTAACAATAACTGTCTTTCAAGAACGGTGACCACTCGACTTCAAGGTATATCCTACTGAAGGCCCTTCTACATTGTAAGATATGTATGACTTGATTTTCCAAGAATAAGCGATAAAATATGAAATAGTTTTGTGTTCCGTGTATATGACACGCTTGTACATCAAGTGGTCAATGATTGGTCTCGTGAGTGGCGTTGGAGGATAGGGATAATAGCGAGAAATATCTATGAATATAGAAATCTTCGATAGTGTGCAGGAGGAACCAGATGTGACACAGAATGCAGAATTGACTTGCGGATTTTTTCACCTGTGATTCGCTAACCGAGCAGATGTTATTGCCAATAGGTTATGGCCGCCACAGCTGTCAATCTAAAACAAATAGGCAGACATCCGTCGTTTTTGCACCACTACTTCGATTCTAGTAACTAGCATTACTGGCATTCTTTGAAAGGTACCAACGGGACTAGTCAAATACTAGAACGTTTTCATTGATTCATGTACCACCGGACTAATGGTTACTTCACAGTGGATTTGAATTAGCATGATTCCGACTTGAGAGTCGTGCATCCGAATTCTTAGAGGCGACGTCTTCTACCCGGTAAGCCGAAGGTCATCCGTTTGATTCCGGTTAGTAGATTTGATTTTGGGATGCGAAACGGCTGAGTGGACTTTCCTTGTCGGTGGAAGACATTTTGAATAGAGGAACTAACAGCGTAGGCCGGGACCATGCACTCCCGATCGTTTCGCTGCTTCTGTTCTATGGTTTTGCAATTTAGTCAAATTGATTATGGATTATGAACATGAGTCTGGAGGGAAACAGCTATTCTCGTTTGCGCTTTCTCTATACTTCACAGGACACAATGGAAATTAGTTTACAGAGATCGGTCAAAGATTATGTGAATTGGAAAGATGTTTTTGAAGGGAGCTAGTTTAAGCTTCTCACGACTAGATCGAATCAAGCACACCGTTGATGACTGAGTCAGGAGGACGGTAAGGGTCACTTGCATCTTGGGTGTGTAAGGTTAGGAAGAACTTTTTCACGGACAGAGAGTGCGTTCGAAAAAGCTAGTGCCAACAGTTTTTGCATGTTAGGGATGTGTTTGCAGATGCCATTTTCTGGACAGGGATGTATTGGATGCACTATTTGGAAAGCAGATTCTACATCAACATGGTAACCACTGAATACCAGGTGTGAGAGTGCCACGTTCTATGGTTCCTGTCCCATGTTTGTTTTCATTATTCGTGAGGGGTTAATCAAAGCGGTCCTAGAATCAAATATAAACTCGCAGACTTTAGGAACTTCAGCCGTGAAAAAAGGTACCAGCAGAAAGTTTCTAATACATCTCATCGGAAGACGGTCAGGAGAAGCACCGCATTTCTCCGAACCAAAAGTCAAAATATTGAGCAGCGAGTGAGGTTTTAAGGATGGGATGTTGATTACTTGACTGTTGTCAACCATAGTTTCCGGTAAATTTCTCCCCCCTCTTACTAAAGGCCATTTTTTCGAGAGTGAATCCAAATAAAACGGAAAAGCTTGGGTTGTTTATCTGGTTATTATCGGAGTTTGTCTAATGGTTTTCATTGCAAAATTATTGGCTCATTCAAGTTCCTGCAGCCAGATCGATATACACATATATATATATATATTCGCTGTTCTGATGCCTATTACCCATTTGGTTCACATGCATTCATTATGGACATTCTGACGACCGATCTCGACGGATAATCCCGTTCATATAACATTCAAAAACGATTACTGAAAGCACAGCTGGACTGTTCACTTAGCGGCCAATTTGTAAGCACATCATGGTATTACAAATATGTTCCCACCTTTGCATATTCGAACCCGATTGAAGCGCACAGCACCGGTACGCCATGCCCTGCTTTTACTGTGAACGTCGTAATGTAAATAACAACGTTTTAAGAAGTTGCATTTTGCCTACGTTCCATTTACAATGGGTGACCTTTCTCAAGATAACGTGTTTTTCACTAGTAGCCTGGACTCTAGAATGTTTACCCCGGATAGTCAAAATGTTGGCGAATTACAGCCTACCGACATATCATTCACATGTGCGTGTATCTTCATCCGTCGGTAACCCTGTCGTTCAGGTAGTTCTTTGTTTATTTCGTCAACGAAATGTTATTACTCGATGAGAACATACGACTTGCGATTTCTCCTACAAATGCCCGATTGTTTCAAGTACTTCAATTTGTCCCACA